>LPNX010330065.1:77466-381879 GCA_001517045.1 Pseudotsuga menziesii
GTATTCCTCAAAATACCCAAATAAAATAACCCCCAATATTTATATTACTATGTCAAATTAAAAACCCCCCTTGACCCCTTAATACGAGGAAACATATTTTTTATGTTTTTAGGAGTATTCAAACCCCCAATATCAATGAACGTGATATGATATTTCCCTTCCTAGTGAGCCCCCCCTGACCTTGGACCCCTTGCAGCTTCTTCACAATAATTTATGTTCTCAACTTCCTTATACTTCACTATCTAGGCTTAAGTACTCATAATATTAAAAATATAGTAGAAGGGGATTTCTTGGCTGCATATTATATTTGTTGTGCACTTTGTGCAAACTCAAAAAATGAAAAAAAATGAAAAAAAAAAATCTAGGTAAGATAACCAAGAATATTCAATGCCAAACTTGAGAAGTTTTGATATGGAATTTTTTTGTTGGTTGTGTGTGGTTGTGTAAAAAGTGTTTTGTAGGCCAAAAATAATATTTGTTGGGTATGTACACTCACCACCACCACCACCAACAACAACAACAAAAACAACTCAATTCTCCTTCATAACATTGCTATATATTTTGTTTGACTCACTTTGTTGAAAGTTAATTTATTAAATAAGAGGTATTCATTTCATTTCGTTCTTTTTAATAAGTTATAATTTTTAATATGTTCATGGAAGTTACAAAATAAAGTAACGTCGTCATAAAAGTGGTTCTCACAATTTTTATGAAAGTGGGTAACTTATTTAAAAAAATACTTTATTAGTAAAGTGATATTATACAAAAGTTAGTAAAGTGTTAAATCATTGTGCCCTTGATCTCCAAGAAATGAGTGCAATTGAATTGTATAATTAAGCAGTGCAATTGAATTGTATAAATAAGCAGTTGAATGGAATGAAAATTGTACACTAAACAAGACAAATTTCACAGGAAACTGATAAAAATTGCTCAGTAAATTACAACAATAATATTCATTAATTCCAAGAGTATACAATGATGTTACATAAAGGAGAATTCGAATAATGTGGATAAGATTTGAATCTACCCACTCAATCCTGATTGACTAGATAACTAGGAGTCTCTAAATCACTACATGGGAGTCACTAGTCTAACTCATGATAACTAAATCAGTCCGACAATCAGTTAAACTAGTTAAACCAGTTAAACCAGTTAAACTAATAAGGTAGGTGGAAAAATGTGCCACTTCCCCATGCAGCCATGCATAACTAGCGCTAGACTGACAGAATGTGATCTAACTGAATGTTACTAAAGAAATACTTAGCATAACTACCTACCAACTACAACCAACTAAAGGAGGATGATACTGACATCAATGGCACCAATGGCACCAAAAGGCACACTGGTGGCACCAATGGAACCAGTGGCACCAAGATCATGGTGTCACCAAACTCTAGAAAATGACTCCTAAGTTAGGAAAATGATCTAAAAGAATGTATCTAAACAAGGGAGGATTATATAATCTTAACACCCCCCCTTTATCATAACTTGGACAACTTGGACCCTAGCAACAAGGCCAAACATCACCCATTAGAATCTAAAAGAAGTAAAAGGTTTCTTAATAAAACAAAGAAAATGAGGAAAACCTCATGGGAACAAGGTTTCTTAATAAAACAAAGAATTAAAAGGTTTCTTAATATTCCAGCCTTGAACATCAAACCATGTGAGGTAAAATCAGCTCCAAGTGTTAGGATCAAGTTTTCAGGCGAATGTAGAATGTCTTAATCTTTACTAGTTCTGTGAGGAGATGAGCATCTGATCAAATAGAAAGGTAATAAAGACCTGGGACCATGGAGATAAAATTCTTGATCTCCATAATATGATATATCTTCGAAAATAACTAATTATCCACAAAATATCATATCAGCAAACTCATGAGAGAAAACTAACATCAAAACCCCAACAACAATTTTGAAGGAGACTTTCGGTACTTGACTTTTCACACCAAAATTGATTAGAACAGTTACAAGATTACTAGAGGCTCTTGAAACTTAAAAATTGAACCAAATAAGGTCATATCAGATCCAAGAGTATGGAATAAAGGTTCCAAGTTCCCCACAGAAATGGTAGATGCACAATTTTCTCCTTCTTCAACCAAATTCTGAGTATTGGTGCATGCAATCATATAGGAATTTGTTGTAATCTATAGATCAAAGAGAGTAAATGGATCACTCCTAAAATATGATATTTCTTCCAAACCATCCAGATTATTACTTTTCTATACACCAGCAACAATATTAGAGATAGAGAAATCAACTTCCTTTTCATTTTCTGAAACAATTACTTGCAAACTTTGCACAAAATTTAAAATAAAAGAATCACTGGAGAATTTTGGCATAGAATGGAAGGAGAGTTTTTATTAAATAATATATATTTGAATGTCTTCTTCTAGATCATCCATATGAGAAGATGAGATATCATGTATCTCATAAACTTCCAGAGCAACAGTAGAAAGAGCAACTCCAAGGAGACTTTCTTCAATTCGAATTGACTGTGTGGAAGATTCTGCTTCTTCTTCATCTTGAAAAAGTTCATTAGAGAGAATAGAGACTGATAATTTTGAAGAAATAACTCTTGTGGTCCTGGGTGTTCTCTCCAAATTGCTATAACGATCCTCATTGTTCTTTCCAAAGGTTCTATCCAATTATGTACAGATATCCTTTGGCTATTCAACATAATCAATAAGGTAGCAAAAACTTGGAGAAAAGGCGACACATATTGTTCCAAAAGATCTGTCACCATAATTTAGTTAGTCATTGTCATATTCATAAGACTCTTTACCTAGTCCAATAGATAACTCATAAAGAACTTGCCCCTTTAGAGATGAAATCATCTTCAATGTCCAATCTAAATATCTTATGAATGGAGTAAGAAGAGAAACTGGTAATCTTGAATCCATATTGAAGATGTACCTATCATTGAAAAAACAAAATCAATTTGTAATCATGTCAGTTTCAATCCTTCCACCTCGATAAGTACACTTTCTCAGGGTCCATCACACCTGGATAGACTTCTCTAAACAGAATTCAAAGGGATCAAGGCTAACATTCCAGGATTTATGCAGAAACCCAACTACTTTGGTGTACAATGGATGTTGGAAAAAATTGCTAATAGCCTAAACAGGGATCTGATACCATGTTAAATTATTGTTCCATTGATCTACATGCAATTGAATTGTATACTTAAGTAGTTGAATGGAATGAAAATTGTACACTGAACAAGACAAATTTCACAGGAAACTGATAATAATTGCTCAGTAAATTAAAATAATAATCTTCAATAATTCCAACAATATACAATGATGTTACATCAAGGAGAATTCCAATCATGTGGATAATATTCGAATCTACCAACTCAATCTTGACTAATTGGCTAACTAGGAATCTCTGAATCACTACATGGGAACCACTAGTCTAACTCATGATAACTAAATCACTCTAATAATCAGTTAACCTAGTTAAACCAATTAAACTGATAAGGTAGGTGGAAAAAGGTGCCACTTGCCCATGCATCCATGCATAACTGGAACTAGAATGCCGAAATGTGATCTAACTGAATGTAATTGAAGAAAGAGTTAGCATAACTACCTACCAAATACAACCAACTAATGGAAGATGATAGCGGCACTCACAGTGGCCCTTGAAGTGTAGGGATTGGCACTGATCGCACCAAATGGCATATTGGTGGCACCAAACTCTAGCAAATGGCTACTAAGTTAGGAAAATGATCTAACAGACTATATCTGGACAAGGGAGGATTATATAATCCTAACATAAAGGGGGGTTCTAACCTGTGGAGTTAACCAACCTCTACTTTTTGTGTGGATTCCTACTCCTTTGTCTACCTTTCTAAAAATATTATAATTTTAATATTCTAAGCGTGATTTAAATACCATTGTTTTTCAAATTACCTTTTTTTTAGATCATTGTATCCAAACCATAAGTTTCTCCTTCTGAATCCATATTACCTACAAATTATAATGTCATTACTCCAACATATCTTCTTCTTACAAGTACCATCTACTTCTCATGGAAATTACATAGGTAAGATCCCTAGGAATTAAAATGCTTTATCATATTACCTTGTGAAAAGAAATTATCCCCACTGATGCCTCAAAGAAAGATAAATGGCATGTGGATTAATCGGTATGTTCATATCCCATAACTTACAATTTCACCTTCAATGAATTGACCAACTAGACATCACTTGAAAAAATTTGGAAACCATGTTTGATAACGATAATGGATCTCACCAAGTTGAAGCCAATTGGTCACTTTAAATATAAGTGATTTATCTTGCATTGAAGACTATATATCTAAATTTGAAGCCTTTAAAATCTTAGTTTAAGAATGCAAGATAGCCAAACCAGATATCTATATATTTATCACATTCTTGCTAAGCTTGGTAGTCCTTATTCAATTTTTGTATCTACTTTTCACTCCATCAACAAATGTTTAAAAATTGATTTACAAATCACTCACTCTTGAATACTTTTGAAATTCTTTAGTTAGAGAGAAAGATAAGCTCTTGCATTTTGATGTGATTAGAAATGATGGTATTTTAGAAAGTCCTTAGTGGCACAAAAAAAGGATAAATCCAAGCATTAAAAAAGGAAAAAACCTCACAACAATAAAGAAAATAAGGATCACAAACCCTCTCAACAATTTCCTACACCCAATAATGATAAAGAAGCTAAATCAAAACATAATAATATTGAGAAACATTGTAGATTTTGTGGTAAATAAGGTCATGTGTAATCTAAGTATTTCAATTAAATGGAATCCATGGAAATAGCGATGAAGAAGAACACCATCGATCTTGATTCTTCTTTCAACTCTTCTTCTCATGGACATGCACTTTTTTCTTCTAGTTTTTGCTTTAATTTACCATTTACATATTATTCTTCTAATGGGTGGCTCCTTGATTCTAGATCATATTATTATATCGATAAGGATAAATCCATTTTCTTGCTCTAATATGAATATAACACCCAAAAATATGTGTTTATAATGGCATATCTCTTTGTGTTGTAGGGTATAGAATTGTTCATCTAGATGATTCTGATTTCAAACATGTATCATGTGTTCTAAGTCTTTCCTACAATATTTGTTAGTTTATCAAATCACTCATTCTAGTGAAGGTGAGACTGTAGAGTTTTTTATGTCACCAAGTTGTAATCAAGGATTTAAAAGATCCCAAGAATTCCCTAGGAATTGAAATTGTTGATGATATTACCAAAGTTGTACATATTTAACACCTTTGGGTTATCATCTTTTCCATAATATTTTATTTCTCTTAGTGATGTCTTGAGCAAACATTTCCATGATCAATCTGTCATCTAAACCAAGTCTCTTTGCAACAGTTATCCAATCATAAAATGGTGAATGGTCTTCCTCTAGTTTCTTATAGAGATGTTGTTTTACCTAGATGTCTTTTCGACAAAAATCATTGGGATTGTTTTGAAAAAAATGCCTCTTGTCATACCTTGGACCACTTGCAGCTTGTTCATAGTAATGTATGTTGTTAGATTCCTTCTACTTATTTCTCTAGGCTTAAGTACTTTTTAAAATTTGTTAATGACTTCTCTAGACACACTTTGGTTTACATATTAAAACTTAAAAGTGAATATTTTTACATGTTCTTGGCCTACAAGGAACTTGCAGAAAAAAAATGTGGACATTAGATACAAAATTGAAGAACATATAATGAAGGAGAATATGCAAACAACAAATTTAAAAAGTACTACATTACATAGGGAATTCACATGCGACATAATATTCCATATACACCATGAAAAAATGGTGTTTGCAAGAGAAATTATTACATGTTAAAGGAAACAGCAAATTGTATGATCCAATCTAAGAGATTAAGTTCTCATGTTTGGGTGAAATACAATAATTGTTCCAATTTAATAGAGGAAAATTAGAAAGAATTACATCTTAGGAGTGGGAAGTGCATTTTTGTTGGATATTCTGAAGATGAAAAAGTTTATAGAATTATTCAACCTCAATCAAACGAAATTATTTATTTTTATAGATGCTAAAATTAATGAAAATATCTTGGCCCAATATCCTAATTTGATATTAGTGTTCCATCTTAAACGTCACTTTAACATATGATAAAGCTTTAGTGATTGTGCTACCTTTTATTCCCAACTTCTCTACCAGCGATCTTATTCTAGTTTACGTTAAAGAATAGTTACCCTCTCCATAACATAAATCTCTAACATAGGGGCTTAGATATTGGTCTCATGAATAAAATGGTCCAAATTTGAGTCAATTTGACCATCTAAGCCATTGGAGAGCTTGATCCCTAGTTTCAAAGGAGTAATCTATTATTTCTGGATTATGTAACTGATCTGCAATTCTATTTTTGGCATCTGAAGGAACATTCCTTTAATTAAGGTATCTTTCCCTAATTTTAGGGTCCCACACTACATGTTTTATGTGTGGAGTGATTCAAGGGAGTTAAATCCAATGATCAAGGAGTATGAGTCCCCCCTTTTCCACTCTGACATAGTAGCACCCTTATTGACTATTTGGTAGTAAATTCCTCACATGCATGGGTTGATCTTGTAGTATTTCCTTTATTTTAGGTTTTTAAACTTCCATTTGTTTAATTAGTTCAGTTATGAGGTTGTTAAGTCATATCTAATATATTGCGTGCAATGATGATTTTAAGGAACCATACTTATTTAAAAGTGTATAAATGTTGGTGAATCTTACCAATTCTTAAAACACCAACTATAAAATATTTGGTGATATTTTTCAGAAAAATATTTTAATTTCCAAGGATTTTATATCATTTATATAATAATTTGGTGATTTTTAGGGTGAAAAAATTTACCCCATCAAAGTTGGGTGAAATAGAGCTTCAAAAAATGCAAAATGGCGAATCCTTTTTTTGGATAAAGACATGGAAAAATAGCCCATGGGCTAAATTTCGCCCCTAAAATTATCCCTGATTGCATGGCTATTTAAGGGAATTTAATCTCTAGTTTAGCCCCAACTATGTTTTCATGCACTAGATACCAATTCGAATTTCCTTCCTATGTGATTCGAATTCCCTATATGTAAATGTTGATTTATTATTTGTAAATAAAATGGAATAATGGGTTTTTGAAAGAACGTTTGTATATTTAATTTATGGTTGATGAATATCATGATTTTTTCACTTGTTTAATCACTTTCTAACTATATTATGTACCACTTATTTTAGTTTCTATAATATAGATATTGTGGTCCAAAACATCACATGGAATCATAATCGAGTGACTCTCAAATAGTAATTATACATGATTTATAGGTTGAAGAAACATTGTAGATTAAATACAGTTTGTGACAACCCATCATATGAAATGGATAAGTTTTTCCCCATGCAACCCTTAACCCAGTCAATTCTTTTGAATGGAAATCAAGATTTGAAATTCTATTGCGAATGAAGGGACTTCATGGGATCACTATGGGAATAGAGGTAGAGACTAATTTAGTTGTAGAGAAGTCAAAATATATTAATAGAATGGATGGAGGATTCATAATTCTATGTAATGTAGTATATCCCAATCCCTTGTATCACATTGAAGTTGAAAATATCCATATGGAATCTACACCAAGCTGTGTATCCTTTTGGGAAACATGATAAGATGAGAGGATACTAATAGGAGATTGATATCTTCAAAATGATCTATGGTAACCTCAAATCAATCCAATATTTATTAACAAAATTTAGGTGTACATATTACATCAACTCAGGATGTTAAAAGTATACAAAGAGCTTAATCAATTAGCTTTGTCAATTCTATTAAATTTGGGTTCATATTATTCTGCTTTTGTCTCAACATTCCATTTATCAAGATTGAAAATTGGTGGTACATGGAATATTCCTACATTATATAAATTCATAGCCTCAGTTCTCCAAGAGAAAGATAATCTAAATTATATGGAATTCCCTAAGTCATCAAAGGTGCATTCCCATGTTTCCAATAAGGGAGAAAGAAGATGAACAAGAAAAAACAATAATTCATAGGAAAATCAAAGAGATGGACATGAAAATCCATCCCCCAAAGATGGAAATGCCAAGAAGGAGAAGGAATTATGTGCATACTATAGGAAGGGCCCAAATAGAGAACAATATTTCAGGTAAAATAGGTTCATTGACTGAGGAGAAGAGAAGAAGGACAACAAATAAGATAACACGCCCCACAATGATAGATTTCTTGTTATTGTAGCAACTCTATTTCATATCCATCATCATGGACCTTAGACTCCGAAGATTCAAATCACATGGCATCATCCAAGGACATGTCTTCTTCCATAGAGCTATGCACAAATCCTACTATCTTGGCATGTTCTTTGCAGATGCACCAATTTAGATCATTCATTCAATTGAGAAAGATTCTTTTATAGATCTAGATTAACATGTTATCAGTATATTTTTTATATAGTGTATTGAAGCTATTCTTATAGATCGAGATCTCAGAGATAGTAAACTAGTTAAATTATATCACTCAATTGATGAAAAACTTGTAAAAACCCAAGTTCTTATTCATGAATATCTTGTTGATTTCTCTTCAATTACCTAAGTTTCTACATATTTTTCTCTAATATGATTCTCACAGAATTCCTTATAAAGTCTTGAAAGGAGTTCTTCCATTGAAAGGTTGGAGTGGTAAAAACCTGGTAGTAAATAAATTCAAAGTACTTGGGTCTCTTTATTAGGCTCGCATTCCTTCCAATAGAAGATGGGCCTTGGATCCACAAAATACCACAGGAATATTCGCAAAGTCCTTTAGAAAGAAGAATGTCACATACTTGCAAGTTTCCTTGGGATTGAAGGCATGTTCAAAGAAGGCTACTAAATCTACTTAGTCAACATCCTTTTTTTTGTGGCGGGGGGGAGGATTTTCCATGAGGTTTTCCCTCTTACCTCATTTTTAGAGAATATGTTTCTTACATGGGTCCCTAACATGGATGCAAATTGTTAGCACCCATTTTTTATTATGCATTTGTTTCATCTAGNCGATTTAATCCACTAAAAAAATTCATCACTAGTTTCAAGGGAGTAATATATTGTTTATGGATTCTAAAAGTGATCCTCAAGTCTATTTCTGGCATTTGAGGGAACATTCCTTCAATTAGGGTCTCTTTCCTTGATTGTAGTGTCTCACACTTCATGTTTGAATTATGGAATGATTATAGGGAGTTAAATATACTAATCAAGGACTACAAGTATCCCCTTTTCATTTTAAGCTAGTATTTCCCTCCTTAATTATTTTGTCATAGATTTCTTACAGGCATGAGTTGATCATACAATTTTTCCTTTATTTTAAGTAACTAAGTGTCCACTTGTCCGCTTTGGTCATTTATGAGTTTGTTAACTCATCTTTGACAGATTCTATGAATAATTAAGGTGTTTTTAGCTCTTCTTAAGCCCTAACTAGGATTTCATGCATGAGTGACCAATTTGAATTTCCTTCCTCCATGAATCAAATTGACTAAATGTAAATGTTGGTTAATTCTTTTTAAATCAAATGGAATAATGGGTTTCTAAAACATTTTTTGTATCCATTCGTTATGGTTGATGAAGATTAAGATTTTTTTACTTGTTTAATCACTTCCTAGTTGTATTACTACTTGTTTTAGTTTCTAGATCTTGTGCTCCAAAAATATCACATGATATCAAAGAATTATGGAGTCTCAAAAGGTATGCATAAAGTATTTGTAGGATGAAAACACACTGTAGGAGCACATTTTTTGAAATTAATATTTATCTTCAACTAATCCTTAACCCATTCAATTACTTTGAATGGAAATCAAGAATTGAAATTCTATTCAGAATGAAGGGACTTCACTGGATTATTATGGGATTAGAGGTAGAGGTTAGGTATATCCTACATAAGTTGTAGATAATTTAATATATTTGAATAAAGTGGATGAATATTTCATATTATTATGTTACTCAGTATATTTGGATTTCTTATATCACATTAAACCTGAAAAATCTCCAAATGGAATTTGGACGAAGCTATCCAGCCTTTCAGTAAGCATGATGAGATGAGTGGCCACCAATTCAATATTGAGCTCCTAAATATGAGCCCACATAACATTGAATTAATCCAATAATTATTCACAAAATTCTATATATTACTTACTCAATATGTGTAAAATAAATATAGACAATGATTGGATGACTTTGTCAATTCTATCAAGATCTTGAATAGATTATTATTTTTTGTCTCCTAATTTTATTCAACAAGATTGTTACTTGGTGTTAGATGGAATATTCTTACATTGGATAAATATGGATTCTCACTTATATAACAGAAATACAATATGAATTAAATATGATTCCCTAAGTCCTAAAAGATGCATGCCCTTGTTAACAATTAGGGGAGTGAGAAGATGAAAGAATAAACAAGAATTCAAAGGAAAAAATGAGCACACTCCAATAGATACACATGAAAAATCATCCTCCAAATATGGAAAGAGAAATAAGGAGAAGGAATTATGAGAAAACTTTAGGAAGGGACCACATAGAGAACACGATTGTAGGTACACGAGGTTCAGTTAAGAAGAATAAGATGAGAGATACAACACAACACCTGACACATTGTCGAATGATAGATGTCATGCACTTCTATCAATTTTTGTTTCTTCTCCAACCTCATGTATCTTAATATTTGAAGCTTCAATTGACATGGCCTCATTTGAGGACATGTTTTGTTCCATAGATAGATGCACCAACCCCACCATTTTGGGAGATTCATCAATTCAAATCATCCATTTAGTTTAGAAATAATCTTTTAATGGTCTAGATGAATATGTGATCAACAATTTTACAGTGTATTAGAGAGCTTGTCATAGATCATGGTTAAAATCTATCACTCAATTGAGGGAGAACATGTTAGAAATCAAGTTCTTATTGATGAATATCTCATTGATGTCTCTTTAATTACATCATTTTCTATATCTTTTTCTCCAACATCTCACCGAGTTCCTCATAAAGGATTCAAATGGATTTCTCCAATCAAAGATTAGAGTGGCAAGGAACCAAAAGCCAAGCACTTCAAAGTCTTTGGATATTGTGATTGGGTTCACATTCCTTCTACGATAATAAGGGCCTTGGATCCATAAAGTATTCTAGGAAAATTCACAAATTCCATAACAAAGGAGCAATTCACATAGTTGCAATCTTCCTTGTGATTGAATGCATCTTTAGAGAAGGAGACTTAGTGTACTCAACCAAAAAATTATTTATTTATTTTTTGGGGGGGAGGGGAGGAGGGTTCTCATGATTTTTTCCTCTTACATCATTTGTTTGAGAATCTTTTTCTGACATGGGTACCTAAGATGACTCCAAATTTTCAAGACCAATTTTTTTATTATGCATTAGTTTCAATGAGTTAGGATTATGGAGGGGTGTTGGTGAATAACTACACTCTCCACAAAATCAATCTCTCACCTATGGACTTAGGTATTAATTCCATGTTTACATTGGTCCAAATTAGACTGAATTTGACCATTTGAGCCACTAGAGACCTTCATCCCTAGTTTCAAGGGAGTAATTTTCTATTTCTCAATTATCAAAGTGATCCTCAAGTCTTTTAATGGCATATTGAGGGAACACTCATTCAATTAGGGTCTATTTTCCTATTTTTTTATCCCACACTACATGTTTGAATTGTGGAGTGATTCTAGGGAGTTAACTCCACGAATGAACGGAAACACGTGCACCCCTTTTCTATTATGAACTAGTAGCACCCTCCTTTACAATTTTGTAGAAGATTCCTCACATAAACAAGTTGATCATAAAGTTGTTCCTTAACTTTAGGAATTTAAGCCTCCAATTGTTCATTTAGGTCAGTTATGAGATTGTTAACACATTTATGATAGATTGTATGCCTAATTAAGGGCGACTATGTTCTCATGGACTAGAGACCAATTTGAATTTCCTTCCTAAGGGATTCGATTTTCGTGTATGCAAAGATTACTTCATTCTTTGTATATACAATGGAAACGTGGGTTTCTTAAAGATATTTCAAAAATCTTCTTTATTTTTGATGAATATAATGATTTTGTCACTAATTGCTTTAGGTCTTAGACCTTGTGCTCCAAAATCTCATAGTTTCTTCTTCAAATGATGATGGGAAGAATGAACATCCTTTTACACTTACTCACATTCCTTTAGTTGGGTTTGTTAAACATGAACCTACACCAACACTACAACTTCTTAGATGGGTTCATACAATATGGGAACAAACTAGTGATCTTGTTAGTCATCTTATAGATAAACTTTAATCATGTTCACAAATCCAATGGTCCTCTTATCTTTTCGAATAAAATTTTTAGAGACTCATCATCCAAAAAAATTTGTAGAATGTTTTGTCAATCCGATTGGGATGCAACAATGAATGAAGAATACCATTCCTTAATGACAAATGATAATTGGGATAGTGTACCTCTTTTGAAAGAACACAGAATTTTCAATGTAAATGGGTGTATAGAATGAAGTATCCATTAGATGGAAATGGTGAAAGACACAAGGCCCAATTAGTTTCCAAAATAGTTTCCCAAGTTGAAGGGATTTACTACAATGAAACCTTTGTCCCTATCACAAAAATGGATTTCATCTTCCTTGCTCTATCCCTTTCTGCTTCACATAAATTGGAGTTCCATCAATTGGATTTCACATAGTCTTTTTTGCATGGGGATTTGCAAAAATAAATTTACACGAAACAACCCTTTGGCTATGTTCAAAATGACTCTATGGCATGTGCCAATGGTATTCATTACAAAAATATCATTGTAAAGTTGAATCCTTGATTTTTAACATTGTCGGGCTTCATTGATTTCAAGGTCTCCTTGAAGAGTCAATTTATAACCTCTTTCTATTAGCATACTAGTTTAAATCCAACACATTAGGATATTTAAAGATTATTATTATGGTTTCTCAACCTTATTAACCTTAGACAAGAAAACAAAGATTAAATGACACAAAACTCTGCATAATTCTACTTCACAGTTATACTAGGTGGAATTGCCTACAACCACCTTACCAATGTACTAATAAAAATTAGATTCTCTATGCCAATTACTTTGTAAAATCCTATTTTTCAAAAATAAATAAAAAATATTTACTTATCTTTAATCTCAATATACTATAACATTGCTATACCATTTACCCTTTAATATTTACTTATCTTTAATCTCAATATACTATAACATTGCTATACCATTTACCCTTTAAATTATAAATATTAAAATCATAAAGTAAATACCTTAAATGATAAAATCTCTTCCCAAAAATTGAAATGGTCACAAATTCAACTTCCATAATCTTTCCAAAATCCCCATTACAAAATAGTCACAAGTTCAACCCCTTAATCATTTCGAAATTCCAAATTCAGTACAAATAAAACACTTTGCTATCATGAATATTCACAAAACACTTCCCAAACAAATTTATTTTCCTTACCGATAATAGAAAAAACATAAAGAATAAAGGCTACTTTATGTATTCAAATCAGCACATTAGTTTTCATAAACAATGAAGAATAGTAGCCATATCATTTGTTTATGATAATAAAACAAGATTCACATCATTCCAAGTTTTATCTAAAACGAAGTTGTTATGATTAGATTGTGATGATTTGGCTAAATGTTGTGTATTGTTTTTATAAAGCCACAGTCATATCATTTCGAGCTCTATCTAAAATGAAGATGCTATGATTGATTGTGGTGATTTGGCAAATTTTTGTATAGTTTCATAAACTCCAAGAGTATGACATACCAATTACTATAATGTTTTTTTTATGGTGATAATAAAGCAACAGTCATATCATTTCGAGATTTATCTACGCTATGATTGATTGTGGTGATTTGGCAAATTTTTGTATAGTTTCATAAACTGCAAGAGTATGACATACCAATTACTATAATGTTTTTTTTTTAATTTCAATGAAGATCGCCAATCAAAACTAGATTCCAAAGGATGCAAACATAAATTTTCAAAGATTACTCAAAGATAAATGATTCTCACGAATAAAAAAGAAAAATCGAAAATCATACACAAAAAATCTTCGCCAACAATTGATTTGATCCATGTGGCCAGCGAGCAATTCCGTATGAAGGAATCGAAACCACAGGAACCAACCAGGCCCGCCGTTCAAATTAAACACGAAAACGTGTTTTTATTAATTTTGAAAACTAATAAGAAAGAAACGACGAAATACAGATCACAGCAACCAACATGACCAGTCTCTGTTATCCGTTTCCAATTTACAAAGAACTATTTAATGACTTTGTTTGAGATAAAATATTATTAAATGGAATGAAATTTTCTAAACGCTATGCATGCCAAATATTCTTAGAATAACTAGAGCTCTTCTTCCCTTTGTCTCATCCCAAGCCTAAGATCAAGAAGTCATCTTTTGTAGCAATATTGCTTTGACCAAAAATTTTAAGGACTCGGTGAGATTCCTAAAATTTTAGGAAGGTAATATAATTTTTATTATCATCATTTATGTATTAGGGATTATATTCTAACATTTTAATTTGATAGATATTATCATCTTTAATAAAAATAATATGTTTGGTAGTTTCCATGTGTAATTTCTTTTAAATTTGTGTATATAATGGATTTTGGAAGCTCCAAATCATAGACATTATAGGCTGTATAATAAGCATTGGGAGTAGTAGTTCTATGTTTTCATGTTGTGGAGGTTTATAAAGAAAATAAGGTCTTTATTTACTCTTACATGTTTTGATAGAATTATCACATTTAACAAAGAATTCAAGATTTACTACAATTTCTATTTGGTTAAACTTATAATTGTTAATAACCTAATTTTGACCACCTACCATCACCATCATACATTGTTATCATAATTATTAGCCCTATTTTCATCTCATTCATCCATATGAAATCGAGGAAAATATCTACGGTGGTAAGAAAATGGGTAATAGATCTATGGCTGTGGAGAGATCCGCTGCCACGAGTTACAAGAGGGATAAGATTGGACAATATAGCAGGAATGGAGATGCAAGATTAAATTGTAATCAAGATCAACGGTTCAAAACGAAACAAGATCGTATATGTGGGAATAGGAAGACTCACATGGGAAAGTTAACTGAAGAATAACAGAATATCCCAAGGAATAAAATACTATAAAAGGAAAGCATGTGGATAGGGACCATTTGTCTATTTTTGCATTGGAAATGGAGAGCTCAATACTAGGGCAGAATAAGCCAACTGAGGAAAATTCCCTTCCACTTCTCAACTAACCAGGTAGGCCATTTTTCTCCCACCAAAGAGTATGTAAATGGACAATGTAGAGGAAGTAGAAGCTCATGCCCTCGAGTACCAAAATATTGAAGAGGTTTTTCAAGATAATGTCTGTGAGGTTTTTGATACATTACTGTCATCTGGTTCAGTATCTCAACTAAAATCTAAATTAAAAGTACTTAAGGACCAAGATATAGATGTCCATGATGTTCTATAGGCCTTATTTCAAGTTTTTTCTGCACAAAACAAACACTAGGTTTTTCTGAATTCATTGACTCGTGTGCTTCTAATTACTCTTCTTTCGAGAGGGTAATTATGGATGCGACAAAGTCCAAAATATTATTTCTTGTTATCCCATTGGTCGTACGAGATACTGTTGTTATTACTTCTGCATTTACTCATGTATGTGAAGATTTTGATGAAGAAAGTCTCATTCAATCATTCAGAGAAGCAACTATTGAGCAAAAACAATCCTTTTTCACTACTTGTTTCAAACGTGACATATCTTTACAGAATCAAGCTTTCCATGTGGATACAAATATATTCAATGATGAAACCCTGTTAGTTATTTCCCTCATGAGCCAGTTTTTAGGTTTAGATACTGACAGATATGTCACTGAATTACTAATGAGTCTCCTTTTTAAAGTTAGTACTAGTCATTCTAAATCATCCCATTCAAGTGAGTCTATTTGCCTTAAATATGATGAATTCCTAGCGGAGAGCATCCACTCACAACTAGTGAATTTCCACAACCGTAATATTCTCAAGATTTTAGTATTACTTAGTAAGAATGTTCATATTCTTCAATGAGGAGAACTTACAGCTTCCAGAAACGTTTCTTACTCATGAAATCAATAGAATATTTTGTAAATACATGAATTTCCTTATGTCTGAAGTATAGAAAGCATTTTTCCAGCATAAGTTGCCAAGAGTACTACCTGTTATGAAAGAATTGTTACAATTTTCACCAGAGAACAGAATTGGGGATTGGTTCCTGTTAGAAGAGGGTACTATCATCGGAGTATATTTGTCCATGAGCCATACATCCTGCCTACTTTTTTAACCCCCAAGATTTTTGCATTAGAATTAATCAAGAAAAAGCTCATTGTTGAGAATGAGCATTTCATCAACTTCAGAAAATCCTCATAAATCAAGTTTCCTTGGGTAGTTGGCCCTTTTATTGTCAAGAGCAAGGCTTATTTACTTGTGGTGGAGAGTCTGTTGAAAGAAATGAGGTTCCAAACATCTGCAGCTATTAATTATGATTGTCATCATGTTATTTCCATAAGGAGGTAGTTCAACAAAAATAAACATTTTAACATCAGGAAGTTGAAGTCCTTTTTGAGAATGCAAATTGGTTATATTATCCTATGACAACACATACTGAAGAAGACATGCAACAAGGATCCACATCTCCGATGAAGGATGTTAATGAAACACGACCAGATCCATTAGCTATTGTCCCATCACCATGGGTCGTTACTCTTGTTGCTAGTCATTATGAAATGACTAAAAAAAGGATATTTTCTGATGTTATGGAGACTCGACATGAAGATAGTACAACAACCTCAAAGAAGCAGAAAATTGAGGAGGAAGGAAAAATGATAAAGGTGACATAGACCAAAGGAAAGAAAAAATGGATGAAAGTCAAAGGACCAGCCTTTGAGATAAAAGAATATGCTTTCTCAGAAAATTCTAAGGATTCTACAACATAATATAAGACCAGGACATGTTTGTTTGACAAATACAAGGATGATAAAGAAGTGTCAACAAATGAATCCTTAAAATTATATACTCATGTGAGGAAAATATCAAGCAAGGATGTTTCTTTAGTCACTGTTAGGGATCACAATCAGAATAATCTAAACCTAGCAGTAGCCACCAAAAACAAAGTAGCAGAGATGAGAATGAACCTGGAAAAACATCCCTGTAGCTGACACGATCCATTTGCACAAGCAAACTGGAGAGGTCATTTAAAGTGACTTACTTAAGGAAACTCTCAAAGTATCCATATTGCAGTTAGCCAAAAGAAAAGTTGAGAATCAATTAAGACAAGAGAGGGTAGAAAAAAAAGCCCATCAACAGAAAATTAAAAAGATTCAAGAATATTTATTGACTATTGACAGTGAAGCAGATAAAGGAGAAACTGCTCATAAGTTGCTTAATGAGAAATAAAATATCATTCAACTACTGAAAAAGAAGTTGAAGATACCTTCCACCCAACTTATCGAGGCCTCAAATCTTACATATATGGAAAAAGAAAAGAAAACATTGAATGATGAGCTGAATGATTGCAAAGAAAATATACTGAAGCTTGTTGAAGAGAATAAAGAATGTGAGAAAGAAAAAATGATTCTGATTGAAAATGAGAAGGCCCTTAAGAAAACGCAAGCTGAATTAGAGAAAGAGGTGAATGAAAATGAAAAAGAACCTGAAGTATAAATTGCTCCACCTCTTGCAAAATCTAATTCAAAATCGATTGTGCAAGCTATGTCCCAGATTAGCCTAAGGGATTTAGATATTGTTAGGCTAAAAAATCAGAATAAAAATCTAAAAAATGCATCCCTAAAGAAGGAGGAGGAGATAAAATCTTGGGAAGGTAAGTGTAAAATCCTCCTTGATAAAAATGATAAATTGATGAAGCAAGTAACTGACATCTACCTATGCAAGGAGCTAAACATATCATTTGGTATATGATTATAGTTGAAGAAACAAAACTCAGACCCTATCTACACTATATTTTGGATAAAGAAATAGTCATGCAAGCTGCTAGAAAGAGTGTTACAATAGTCAAGGAAGTATTGAATAAAAATACCATAGACACTGCAAACAACACAATTAGTTTCTTGAATGGTTTGACTGAAGATGATTTGAAAACATCAAATATCAAGGACAGATTTCAGTCATTACATGGGAGAGAAAGGTTGTTGGAAAACACCAACATATTGATGTTGTATAGGAAAATAACGATATTATGAATCATCGCGTTAAATTATTCATTGATTTGTTTACACCATTGTTAAAAAATGGTTTACCTTTTTTCTAGGAAGAAACATGTAGATGTTTTCTCAAACAGAATATCGTGCTCAGTTGGTCAGATGTAGACTCGATCACAAAAAGTTTGAGGATATGAAACCGTCCTTGGCTGGGAAACACAAGCTGAATGAAGATTTGGAGATTTTGCACACTTTCAGAGCCACTTGTGCACATATGCGACAGATTTTATACAAAGACCACGTGGAGCTAAAAGTGTCGACAAAGGAAATGTCCAACATAGAGCTTCCAATTATCAACTAGTGAAAGATAGTTGAGAAGTATGGAAAAACTAAATACAAGATGCATGGATGAGGATTTAATGAATATTTATTGAAGGATTGTCGAAGACCATTTGAAGACTAGTTAATTAGCATTTTTTAGTTTATTTTCAGAATGGTTATTAGTTAGAGATCTAAGTGACAAATGTAAAAAGGAAGTTATTGTGTATTTTTAGAAGATTTAGTTATCATCTCATGGACCACCATTTTGTATATAAGAAAGTTTTTGTAATGGAACAAGGGTTGGAACCCGTGACATTTACTATTGTAACAGAGATTCATCAGGTTAATAAAATTACATAGCCAAAGCTGGCCTTTGACGAAGATTCCTATGTTGTCTCTATTACAGTTTGTACTTTCTTTCCTTTATGTGCATGTGTTTCCAGTTTAAAGCTTCCATTATGTTTTCCTTTCATGCTTTAATGAGTTTACAATAGTTCAGAATTCATATTCATATGCTCTGTTCTATTACTTTTAAGCATTCATAAAACCCTTTCATCTAAAGTTAATGACGTATTCTTCCTTCTTAGATTCCCACATTAATGGACTATCTCTAATATTCCTTCATATCACCAGGAAAAATAATTTTGACTCTAATGAAATTGTTTCCTTGCGTCTATTAAGTTTCCTATGCAATAGCATTGTAAATGTGATTTCCCTTTAGGACTCCATGCCCAATGTGCACTTGTTTCAACCATCACCAAAATAAAATTTTGTTTCTTATTTTATATATTTTCCTTGTGAGAAAAATATACTGAGAGATCCCTCTCTGGAGAGAAAGAATCCATGTTTATTTCCTAAATCTTGGTTTTTTGGTTACCTTGGGGTTTATCCTTTCACAACCAAGGGTACATTCTAAGTGCTAACATATTGGCGCCGTCGGTGGGGAATGAGAGTTCAAATCTTCCATGGAAGAATGACAAAGCTTTCAGGAAGACATAATTTCTGTGGGACAACATAGATTCTTGCATTGAGGTCTCCTGTACATTTTCCCTGGTGACTCCACGTTGATTTCAAGAATATTTTCAGAAAAAAGAAATCCTGGCTTCCAAGATGGCACATACTACAGGTAATCCTAATTCTGAAATACTATACAGTGTGGGAAACACAGAAAATTTGATTAGACGTAGGCCCTAGTAAAGAAAATATAAATACTTCTCAAATTGAAGGGTATTTTTCTCATAATCATGAAGACTTTCATAGTTTTGAAGATTTTGATTGGGAAACAAGTTTTGAAATATCTCTATTAACGTCTAAATCAGAATCAGATTTGAAACAAACATAAATAAATCCAAACAGACTCCAATCATATCTTCTTGATTCACTTTGGAATAATATTCAAGATAATGTAAAGTTTGAAGAGAATAATCCTTTTATCCAAACCTTTCAAGCTCATCTTCCAATCCCTGCTCAAAGTCTTCATGTTGTACCAAACCCTCCTAGGCCCATGGAAACCAAGTTTACTCCTTTGGCTCTGCCTGCTGTATTGCATAATTTTCCTCAGAATGATTCACAATGAATATCTTTATTTGATTGGGAATGGAACTTTACAACCAAATAACATATGGATAGGTTTGAATACTTTACTTATTTGTAGGAGATTGACTATGATGATGCCAAGATGAGATTATTTGTACAAAGTTTGTATGGAGAGGCAAAAATATGGTTCAAAGATTTACCGGCGAGATCCATACTCACATTGGAAGCTTTCCAGAAAAGATATAATCTAATTGAAAAGCAATTATATCCCAAAAAGTTCTAATTCCTCTTGAAAAGTTGTTTGATCAAAACAATGTTTCCAAAGATCGAAAGTTTCATCCCGCTGAAAAATGATATTGAAGACCAAAACATAGGAACTAAAGATTCACCTAGAATTGTAAAGTTGTCTAAAAAATTGCCTATGGAAGAGAAGGAAAAATACATTCATCTGATGAAAAAGTATATTACTGTGTTTGCATGGAGCTATGAATATTTGAAGGAATATGAAACTTCCATCATACAACACACCATTCCTATCAGACCAGGAGAAAACCATTTAGACAGAAGTTGAGAAAAATAAATCCTATGTTGTTGCCTTTGACTGAAAATGAAGTCAAGAAGTTGTTTAACGCAAAGATCATTGTCACTCTAGGTTCTCTAAATAGGTATCTAATTTGGTACCAGTTAGAAAGAAGAATGGTGAGATCAGACTTTGTGTTGATTTCAGGTATTTGAGCAAAGTGTCATTAGAAGATAATTATCCTTTACCTAAGATGGAACATATTTTACAGAAAGTAGTAGGAGCAGAGATAATTGACACCATGGATCATTTCTTTGGATATATCTAGATAAAATTCCTTCTAGAAGACCAAGAAAAGCCTTCTTTTACTACACCTTGGGGTACTTTCATGTATGCCAAGAGGCCATTTGGGTTAATGAATGCAGGAACTACTTTCGAGAGAGAAATGGATATAGATTTTGCTGAAGAAAAGGATAAGTTTGTAGTGATTTATATGGATGACATAACCGTATTTTATAAACTTGAAAGGGACCATGTGAAGCATTTGGACAAAGTGTTTTTGAAATGCAAAAGGTATGGAATTTACTGTAACCCCAGGAAATCAAAATTTTCTATGAAATAGGGAAATATATTAGTTCACATTATTTCTAAAGATGGAATCAGAATTGACCTAGACTAAGTCAATGGCATTATGAAAGTAGAAGAGCCCAGGGGCAAAAAGGAGGTGCAATCTTTCACTGGACAGGTGAATTTTTTGAGAAGGTTTATTCCCAGTTTTGTTGATATTCTGAGAAATGTAAAAAATATGTTGAAGAATGATAATGAGATTAAATGGATTGTGAATTCTAGAAAATTGTTTAAATACATTAAGAAATCTATCACAGAAGCCCTATTGGCCTAACTTTCCCACTCATGCGACCGAGGTTCAACAACAACACAAAACCAAAAAAACACCCAAAGACATCAGCCTGACAGAGCAAGCCCAATCAGAAACACCTGTGAGGTAGGCGTAGTCTGACCTGAGACATATTAATGTGTAACTTCCAGAACCATGTTTCTGCAGTTGGAGAGGGGTTATAGTCCCTTGGCGCACGACCAAGGTGCTCGACAGAGATGGAGGGATGGAGTCTTTCACTACTCGACAGAGGCGTGATAGTGCACCACAACCGTGTCCTTAACAAATTAATGACCGGTGCAATAGTATGACACAACTGATTCCCCGATAGTCAATGACCGTGATGCGACTTATATTATGACTTGATAGTGTTAAACATGAACTAATGCATTCAGTCATTGACTACTTATTAGTATTTTCACATTCATTCAAACAATGACCATACATAGTGCGAGTTTAATCAAACATTCAACATTAACAGTTAAACATTCACCACAACATTCAATCATTCATTAACACAAGAAATAACATGGAAACCCATCTGGAAAAAACCACTAAGGTGCTCTTCATCTGGAATGAGAAATATAGGAAACACCTTGCATTCTGTGACTCACATACTATTTTAAGATATGTATTTTGGCTCAGACGCTTCTTTCTCTCATGCACTCTGGTTTATTCTTCTATCTACTCCTACTAATCCACACACAGCCTGGATCGAATCCTCTACTCTACTAGTTGCGCACTGAGCTGCAGAATGACTCTACAAAATGGTATGTGCACTCAGTTGTAGATCCATGGCTCAATAGACTTCTACTATCAGACTTCTCTCTGATATCTCCTTACTTTTCTTCTAACTAAATAACTAACAGGCTAACAACAAACCATATGGAAGCTAACCCTTATACAGAACATGTTCCTCTTACTTATAGATATTACAAGACCTCGCAAGGCCGACTGAGTATAGCTCAGGTATTACATTCACAAGTAGCTACAAAATATCTTCTATTGCATTGATGACAGGCCATACTGGCCACAAAATTCCTGTATTACATTGATCACAGCCATAACTAACCACAGAAATGTCTTTCAGCCTCTTTTTACAGGTCATAACTAGCTGCAAAAACCCTTAGTTTAGTCCTTTGTCGAATCTGACTCATGTAATCTTCTGACCTACTGCTTCTCAACCTTAACTCTTTTACCTTCCAGACCTCCATTGATTCTAGGTGTTCTTTCTGTGTCGCACCATCCCTTGTCAAAGCTTCCTCAGCTCTATGCTTCCCTTCCAGCCTTTACCTTCTTTTCTTCCATCGCATGCCTTCTTTTTCTCTATCGTGCTTGCGCTTCAAATGCTTCCTTGTGCACTTTTCCTAGCCCAACAATCACCAACACTCACATGTGGCTCATCCCGAGCCACTAAGAAAAATTGATGTCTCTGCAAAATTGATGTTCCTGCAAAACTCATGTTGGTGGTGCAGGCTACGCCACGAGACCAACCTTTTCCTAAAACTCCTTCACAATTTCTTGCATTCGGACAATTTCTTCTGTGACCTCCTCCGCTTGCTTTTCCAATTGTTCTACACGATCAAAACTGATATGTTCCAACGGTACCTCTTCCCGCTCTTGATTGATCTGTTGGAGATTCTACTGTACAGGATGAAGGAGCCCTGTAACCCATTCAACTTCTATTTGTTTTTCCATAACTTCGACATTTATTTTTCTCTCTTGGTCACAGAGAGTTTAGATTTCCTGCTATAGTTTCTTCAGCTTGGCGACCTTGTTAATCTTCTCTTTAAGAGGTAGTTTCTTCATGTCTTCCTTGACCGTTGTAATTTTCAAGTCGGTATGGCGCACTTCCCTTGCAAACTTTTATGCTATCTCATCTTCCAGAAGCTAACCCCACATTGCAGAGACAATGTCGACTGCTTCTGTGTAAATATTTTCTCCCTCTTTGACCATGCCAACAGACTCAGATGCTATTTTTCAGTGTTCTGCTAACACCTCAGGAGGTGTTCTTGGTTGCTGTTGCGCTTTTAGCCTCTCGACAGGTCTTCTGAGGTCCACTGCAATCCTTGACAGTCGACCTACCTTGGCAACTACATCTTCATCTTCGTGACCTTCTTTGAAGGGGAACTTTGCAACTATGCTTTTGATGGCTTCCACTAGTGTAATCTAAATCTGTTCATGTGCTTCTATCTCCTAGTCCTTTTCTCTAAGGAGGACCTTGCGCTCTTTTGCCTTCCTTGTCTTGTTTATGTCTTGGTAAGCCAACGCATTTTGCTGGATTTGGAGCTCTATTGCAGCCGTATGCTGAATGACATATACTTAGGCCAACACTAGCTTTGAGAAGTCTAGTGATAATGTCCCTATTGCCTAGATAACATCATCATACTTCAACATTCCTAACTCCAGTGCTTTCACCTGTAAGTCGAGCTTGAGAGGTGGAAATAATAATGGTGCATCTAATGTATCCCCAGGATCAACGCCATATGTCTCAGCCTAGACAATAATTTTTACTTCATTGATGGCCTCTATGAGCTTATTGAGGTGCTTGATAACTTTGCTAGCCACTTGTGTCTGTTGTGCACTGAGACCCTCAAGGCTAGTCTTTGCTACTTCCGCCACAACATCTGTAAGAAAGCCCATGTCCTCCTTCTCCAAGCTAATCATATTAGTCTTTCTATCATATTTCCACTTTTTTCACGTGTGCACATGCTCTTGTTCCTATTCTTGCCATTGGTTCTGCACATCATCATCAGTTGGTGTGTCTTCTCCATCATCATCATCCTTGTTTTGCTTACTATCATCATCGCTGTCATCTTCCTCCTATGACTTGTTACCTTTCTCGTCACCCCCATAATTGTTCGGCTCATCATCTTGGCCATTTCCTTGGCCCTCGCCTTGGCCGTTTCCTTGGCCATCTCCTTGGTTTCCTCCTTGGTTCATATGCACATCTCCTGGTACGCACCATTCCGCAGGACAATATTGGATGACTGTGTCTACATCCACACCAGTGATCATAAACCACGCTTGGTGCGCTTGCTTGTCTGGGTCCCATCTTGGCTCAAGAATAATGTTGTGGACACCAACCTAAAAGTTTATAATTGACGATTATTTCGGCACTGTTGCGGCCCTCACCCTATGTTGTTTCTTTATTGCATCGCGCAACGCCTCACCGTGTAGAAAGAACTCAATGTTATTTTCCTTCTGTGTGATCCTATCCTCCTTATCCTCCCAGAGGTTTTGATACTTTGCACCAAGGAAAAGTAATGGGACATCCAGCAGTTGGTAGTCTGGTGGGTTGGACCAAAGATTAAAGAAATCAAAATAAGCAGCCAGGAATAGTGGAATTTAGCTTTACCATCCCCCTATGTCTACTTCGTATCATTTATCATCTCATTCAACAAGTATTGTGACCAGTTGAATATTACGCCTGCTACGCATTATTCTACGAGCTCTACGGTTCTAGCGGTGCACTTAGTGGGCCTCATCTTGCGCAGCAGCTTGCAAGACAGGATTTTTGCTGTGAACCTCACCATGTTTCCCTCGATAGGGGCAATGAGGAATCCCCTACCTGCACATCGGAGGTCATATTTTTTCTTCATTTTTTTTGTATCGTTGTTTGGGCGTAGATATGGCGCAGGGTCTTCTCCTTACTTCAGCACACACGTTATCAAGGATATGAGATCGACGTCAACAAGGTAGGGTTGATCGAACCATAAATATCCTCCATTAAAACAAACGAGGAGTTGTCACACATATGTAATTACTTGCGTATTCCGACCTAAGTGCAGCATGAGCAGCAAGTTTAAGAAGCCCACGATGTCTACACAACTAGCCTACTCTATTGGTACTACGAGCTGGGGCTCAAGTGGCACGACTGGAAGAGTGAACATGTAATGTTTCCTCTCTAGGCCCACCTATTTGCATGTTTCAGTATCCTCAAACTACAGCTTGGCCAGCTTCGATAGTATATCCATCAACAGGGGCACACCAGTAGGGATCTGGGGTGTCGCTAAGGAGAAGCGCGCTTTCGTTGGAAGATTCACTTCCAGCACCTCTTCTCTCCTTGGCCTAACATATTGTGGGAACAGGTTCTTCTCTTCGATGGTGGCACTCATGTCTCTGTGTTGTGGTGAGTCTGGTGCGTCCTCCCTAGGAATTTCCTCAACAAGCATATATGCAATGCCCTTAGCCTTGAGTTTCTTTAATATCTTTGGCTTGGATGATTCCAGAACCTCTTTGTGTGTCACGAACGGTCATGGAGCTGGAATTGTGAGATTCACTGGTGGATTCTGAACAAGGGTCAATGCTGATCCAAGCCGTGCCCAAGTGCACGCTGGGGACAACAGTCAACTGAATGAGTCGAGTTCTGTTATGGAGGAAGCATACAAAGAGATAAAACAAGCAGGAAACACACTAGGTCGACAAGAAATATACACACAGATAATATGCAAAAATTCAAACCAATTTATTACTTTTGCTCCATGAAAGATGGACGAATCAGATGATGATCAGAAAAAGATCCCTATATTACATAATGTACATGATTATATAGAGGATGTTGAGATGTTTGGGTGACTACCCGCTACGTTCAGTTACAAAAAGTTATAATGGTCAGAAGTTCAACCGTCGCTGAGCATGTTTGATATGTTGTCGGCTGTGAACTTGTCGGTTGAACCTGTCAAAGGAAAACCTATCTGTTGTCGGTTATTAAGGTGAACCTGTCAAAGGTGAACCTTTGAGTTTCTAGTTGGATCATTCCTCCTTCCTTAAGAAACAATAGTCTCCATTGTGTATTTGTTTAGGTGAGGAAACATGTCAGCGACTTCATGAGCGGAGTACCATTTTCCTTGCACGAGGAGTTGTCCAGCTTTAGCCACTTGAAACAAGGTAATGGAGTTCATCCTTATAAGGCATATGAGTTTTCCTATAATGGTGTCACAAAGAAGAGGTTCCTAAACATATGGATGGATTTCTTCGGGTTCTGATGTCTGCAAGTTGTTCTATTCCAACAATGGTGCATGGTATGGTCGAAGCAGATCTACATTGAAAACTGGATGTAGGCCAAGGCATGCAAGAATGTTGAGCTAAAATTGTTTTCTCCAATCTGTTTAAAGATACTGTATGGACCATATTGCAAAGGTTTCAACTTTCTGTATGGACCAGTGAACCACTCCTTCTTTAGATGTAACCCGACCTGATCCCCAATTTGGAATGAATGAGGAATACAATGTTTGTTGTGCCAGGCCCTAGATTTTGTATTTGCTCATTGCAACATTTCCTGTGCTTGCTTTTGGATGTTGTAGATTTGATCTCCGAGTTTCAATGCTTTCTCCACTTCTTGTCCTTCGAATTCGGTGTCGTTCGACTGTGTCAAGGAACTAATTAAGTCGATAGGCATTGAGGGTTGAAATCCGTAACATATCTCATATGGAATCTTTCCTATAGAGATGTGTTGAGCACGATTGTAGTTGTGTTGTATCTATGGAAGGATTTCATCCCAAGTTCGACGTTGCTTGTTGGTTTGTCTGTGGATGGAAGGCTGTAGACAAAGAAAGTATCATGTTGAGCTATTGCCATAGATTTTTCCAAAAGGTGTTGACAAATATATCATCTCTATCAAAAATAATGGTCGTTGGGAGGCCATAGTGTTTCCACACATGTTCAAAGAAGAGATGAGCAGTCTGTTGTGCTGTCGTAGTCTTCTTTCATGGTATGAGTATAGCCATCTTGGAAAATTTGTCGACTACTACTAGTATCGTGTCATGCTTATGTTTAGTAGTAGGATATCCCGTCAAGTAGTCCATAGAAATAGATTTCTATGGTCGACTAGGAATTAGAAGGGTTGTATACAGTCCTTGTCGTCGATTTGGTAGTTTAGAAATGGCACAAACCTTACATGATCGATTGTACTTGTTGATGTAATATTTAAGTGAAGGCTAGTAGAAATACTTTTGGAGGATAACAAGTTTTTTTGCGACTCCAAAATGTCCTACGGTCTTTCTATAGTGCATGTACCAAATGAGCTTTTGTTGAAGCTCACCGGTCAGTACAAAAAGCTGTTCAAGCTTGTATAGCAAGGTGTCCTTTTGGAAGTAGTCGGCAGTGGACAACTTATCGGTCTTAAGCTGTCGATAGATTGTAGAAAAATCATAGTATACCGAATACAATTGCGGCCAAGTAGTGGTGTCATAACCTTGCATACTCATCAATGTAGATAATAGAGTAATGGATGGTCTGCTAAGACAATCGGTTGCAGCATTGGATTTTCCTTTCCCATACTTAATTAACAACTGAAATTGTTGCAGGTAACTAATCCACTTGAGTTTCCATGTCATATGTAGTTTTGACTTAGTCAAAGTGAACTGCAAAGGCTTATGGTTAGTGAGGATGACCGTTTCCCTGCCAAGAATGTACTGTCTCCATTGCTTAAGAGCTTGCACAATGGCGTACAATTCTTTTTCATACGTCGAGTACCTTTTGACTGTGTCGCTGAAATTCTCAGTATGAAACGCGTCTCGGTGACCTGGATGAGTCATCAATGCGCTAAGGGTATAGTCCGATGTGTCCATCTCAATCTGAAAGGGTTGATGCAGATCTGTAGTATTGGTGCAGTACAAATCTTGTTTTTTTTTATCAAAAGCTTGTCAGGGATGATTTTAAGGAACCATACTTATTTAGAAGTGTATAAATGTTGGTGAATATAACAAATTCTTAAAACGGAAACTATAAAATGATTGGCAATATTTTTCAAAAAATTATTTAATTTCCAAGGATTTTATATCGTTTATATAATAATTTGGAGATTTTTAGGGTGAAAAAAATTTACCTAGTATCAAAATTGGGTGAAATAGGGCTTCAAAAAATGCAAAATGGAGAATCTTTTTTGGGAGAGAAACATGGAAAGATAGCCCACTGGGCTACAATTCGCCCCTAAAATTATCCCTAAGGCTTGTTGTTGTGTCAGTGTCCATTTCAAGACATTTTTCCCATTTCCTTTTGTCAACTAATTCAAAGGCCATGCGATGTGATTGAAGCCAAGTATGAATCGTCGATAAAAATTCGCCAAACCAAGAAAAGTTCTTAGTTGATGAATGTTTCGAGGAATGGGATAGTCTTTGAGGATCTGTACTTTTTTCCAGGTCAACATGAATGCCTATAGAGTCAATTACATACCCCAAATACTTGAATCTGTTCATTGCAAATGAGCATTTGTCCATGTTCAAATATAGCCGATGTTGCTGGAGAGTGTCGAAAACTTGCTGAAGTTGCTTAGCATGTTCTTCCCATGATCGACTGAAAATCAAGATATCATTGAGATAGACAATGACACATTTACCGATGAAAGGTCATAAAAGGTCATCCATATATCTCATGAAGGTTGTAGGTGCATTGGTTAAGTCGAAAGGAATGACTAACAATTCAAACAATCCTTCCTTGGTTTTGAAAGCGGTTTTCCATACATCAGTGGACTTGATTGAAATCTAGTGATATCCCAACTTGAGGTCAAGTTTTATAAAGAGCTTAGCACCTTTCAGTTTGTCGATGAGCTCATCAATCCATGGAAGAGGGTATATGTTCTTGAATTAAATTTTGTTGAGAGCCACGTAGTCGATGCATAGTCGCCAAGTCCCATATTTATTTGGAACTAAGATGACTGGACTTCCACAAGGAGAGGAGCTGGGGCAGATATGACCCTTGTCAATCAAATTGTGTATTTCTCTGCGAATCTCTTCATTTTTGAGAATGCATCTTCTGTAAATAGGTGCATTACGTAATGTAGAATGAGGAACATGTTCAATGGAGTGTTTTACCTGATAGTGCAGAGGTACTTCATCTGCTACTTGAAATATGTTTTGGTACTCTTCAAGAATGACGTCGATCCGTTGTTTTTGTCGAGAGCTGTGCTAGTTGGTGAGTCGACTCGTTGCTGCAGTCTTCCTAGAATGAAGAGGATTTATCATGATTAATGCAAAATTTTGAGCATGATTGGTAAGCTTCTTCGTTTGTTTGGAAGATATCATAACAACCGTTGATGTGGGTTGTCACTTTGGTATGCCATACCATTGGTTTTGGATTTTGATAATCACCTTCTAAATCTATGAATGATATGTACCATTTTGATCCCATAGGTAGAGTTTATTGAATAGGGTGTCGGCTATGGAAAGCGGTGCCACATCACAGAGTAATTCATATTCAAAAGGCTTAATGAAGTAGGTGAGTCAGCATTGTTGTGTGATCCTTAGTTCCCGCCCATCCTTAATCCAGCCGATATTGTAAGGCTGAGGATGTGGAGTGGTGACAAGACCTAATTTTGTCACAAGATCTTCAGAAACAAAGTTCTTTTAGCTACCATTATCCATAATTAGATGTAATGGATTGTTCTGAACCCATATCGATGTATGGAATTAGCACTCTCGTTCCTCCTCATCGACGATTGTCAAGGTCGAAGCCAGAAGGGCTGATGCATCTAGATCAGATTCTACCAAGTTTTTGTCAAACAAGTCAGATGTCAACAATTTTTCCAAAAATTTCTTCCAAGCTTTGCATTCTAACATATGATGCCATGATGAACTGTGATAATCACACCATTTCTCGGTAGGGTTCTGTCTGCTGCAATTTCTCTTGTCTTTCTGAAATTTCTTCTTTGATGATCAGGCTTTGGAAGATTCTGCGGAGAAGGATTCTTGAACTTATCGGAGTCAGCTAGTGACTTATTTTCAGATGTTCGACCTGTTGGCTTGTTTGCAAAATGTATATTTCCTTTTTGTTTAGCTTCAAACTTGCTGGCGTAATGGAATGCATCCACAAGCATGCTAACAGTAAAAAACTCCATCTCTTGCTGAATGTACGAGGATAAACCACTGACGTACTTCAGGAAAAGCAATTTCTCTTCTTCTTGGATGCCAATTCTAGCCATGAATCAATAAAAATCATCGATGTAACTCTGTACAGATTGGTATTTCCACTGCTTAATCCCTTGATCAAGCTTTAAATAGATCAATCAAGGGCTTAACATGAGCTTGATTGAGTTCATTTTTTCATATCCACACCCTCTCCTTGCCAAAAATTGTTACCTATCTTCATAGGAATACCCAATATTAATTTTAAGGTCACAACAGTGCTAGAAATCAAATTGATGTATGATATCTTCCTCTTCATGGCATAAGGGCATTTCTCCATGCCATGATGTAACCGAGTATATGAAGGTTTACATACCCTAACCCCCTCTGAATTCAAACTTGTGAATTTCGAGGAGGATACAGATCTTCTTGATTGTTAGGACCAACAAGTTATAAGGGTCACTTGAACAATAATAAACACCAAATTTTGTGTAGAATAAGAATCTAAATCAATGCTAATTGAAAACCATCCACCTTATGAGGAAATATCATAACTTGCTTCCAAACTATACAATATTTCAATTATTATTTTTTGTTATTTCCATTAGTGAAAAAAGAAACTAACCTAAGGATAGAAATATTACCAAAGAAAGAAAAAAAACTAAAGAGAAAGAGTTGGAGACAACCTCATCGTTTCCTGTTCAAAAGCTAAGTCACACTTTTTAATTCCTCTATCAAAATTTCTTCTATCTAAGTATTATGTAGATACATCTCAAACCTATAAGAGGAAAAATCCAGCTTAACCTTATCTTTCTCATAGTAAAGATTCATGTTTAAACTACCTTAATACTTCCCATTCCTATTTTAATCCTGTAAGAGGATTGTGTGTTGTTTTTTTCTTTTTCAAATTTCTTTCTTGTTCATAGAATTTATGATATTTTTGAAAAAAATATTAGATCCATAACCAAATTGTAATGAATATAACTATTTCATGTTTTTTTTTTCATTTGAAATCATTGAAAATAAATATAAATTTGGTTATATATATATATATATATATATATATATATATATATATCTTCTTGGTCCCCCAAAAAATGATGATAGATAAGTTAAAAAATCTAATTTTGCATTCTATAATGATAACGATTGGCATATGTAGAAAATCCAACCTCATTCCTTTATCCAACCTCATTCCTTTATGTTGATGGATATAGTTATTGAGTACTTCACCTTTTTTATAAACTTACCCATAAGATAAGTTTTTTGAAAATATGCTAATAATTTTTTAAATAAAATCTAATTTTTCTTTTACTAAGTAAGAAAAGATGAAAAATACTTCCAAATAGTGGAAAGGACTTTATCTATCTTTAATCTTACTATAATGTGATAATCTTACTATAATGTAGTGTCATTAATGTGATGATGAATTTTACAATTTTAACTCTTAAATTATAAAATTTTGAGTCATAAGATAAACAATCTACTTCTTTTAATTTAGTGAGTAGATATCATTCCCATCAAAACACTTTGTAACTTCCATTATCACATCACTACCAAAAGAAGAAACTAATATTTTTGCTCTCAATAATGATGCTAAAAATGACACTGCCAAACTTACAAGAAAAGAAAAATGCTTTACATGTAGATGAGCTCTACTCTTTTTCTAAAAGAAGAGTGACATGAAGAGACATTTTATAAACAATAAGATTACTCTATAAATTTTAAAATCATCACATCATTTTCTGAGTAAATTAATATTAAAAGAACAATGATGTCATTTGTCTCATTACCACCCTTGTCTTTATCATGATTTGCAAGTATATAACACCTACCCTGTCTTTATCTCTCTATCTCGACTGAAGGCATACATGCTTTTTGAAAGGCTTTTATATTAAAGTCCAATCAAGATAGGTCACCTATAATATACGCTATTTTAATATATGGCATATAATTATTATGTTTAAAATTATTATGGTTTTAAAACTTCGATAAAGATCTTCCAATCCAAAAGGAAACATAATCTAGCATCCAATCACACATAATTATAAAATAAATAGAGGCAAAATGCAATGTGTGCCCTAACTGTTATATGATTACTTGCAGACTATCTTATGGAACCATGATATTAAACTAGTTTCCCTATAAGAGCAATTTGCATATTGTTCAAATGTCATGTTCGCCCCAACTGTTCTATGATTACTTGCAAAGTATCTTAGGGAACCAAGTTATTAAATTAGTTGCATAGTTCAAATGATAATTAGAATGTCTGTTGCTATGTAAAATTGTGGGAGCTTTTCATCATTGGTTGTTGATGTGTAAATCTGTGGCAATTTTTTTTATCGTTGGTTCTTTGTAGAATGAGAGTGTTTTTGGTATCCAGTTTCCTTAAAAAAATATGATAATGATAGTGAGAGTTCCACCATTACAGAAAACAAAGTGTGCTGGCGTAGCCAACCGAATGCATATTGTTCGAATGATAATGGAAAATACTATAGGTTACGCAGCTCCAATACGGGAATTAGCAATGTTTGGTGGCGTAGCCAGAATGATAAGCACTGTAGATCACGCACTTCCATTACAGAAAGGAAAAGCAAAGTTTGCTGGCGTCGTCTACTTTAGCGATGTTGTGGAATGCCTTTTTGACCACATTTTTATTTCTTTGCTTTTATAAAACGTAGGGACAGGATGACATCACTCCCACTTCAACCAAAAAAACAACACATATATTCCCGTCGTTCATTTCAAGAGTTGAATCCTCGACCATAAACCACTAATAAAAAAACGCAATTTAATTCATTCTCATGAAGAAAAGAGAAAGATCGAAAATCGTATACCAAATATTCTTGAACTTTCACTGTACTGAGCAGCGAGAGAGAAATTCCGTATGGCAGATTTGACAATGTACAGTCGATCTTTGAAATTAATAAGAAGAAAAGGACGATGCACAGAGCTGCGCAACCAACCAACATGGCCGGCACTGGGCAGCATTATACTCGCGTTCAATATTTAATGTCTGCCATATCTCAGCGATCAAATCTTTTTGCAAGGGCATGGCAAATTGGCAATATATATCTGCAAGTGGCCTTCTCCATTAATGTCCATTAATGTCTTATTCAGAAAATGTTGAAGAGCAGCCTAACATGGCCCGGTGGTCCTACTTTTACGGGTCACCCTTCATCACGGCTAAAATTATCGTCCCCAAGATGACCAATTATTTACCAGCATGAAGAGAATTATGTATCTTGAAACCCTGGAGTGTCATAAGTTGGTAGGTTAAAATCGGTAATTTATTTGATTCCAGCCCACGTAACCTATCTTTTCAAAATTCTCGACAAGATTTCTACGACATCAATGTATTAGGTCACCACTGTGAGGTGTTGGTGTTCAATATTTAATACCATATAACAAATCAAACGTCACTGACTTTCGAGAAGTCATGTCTTACAAAGTAGAGAGGAGCATCATGAGACAGAACAATAGCAAGTATCACAGAAAAAGATAATAAAGATAATATGGACTGTCCGGAATTGGAAAGGATAAGGCTGGGATTATATTAGGTGTAAATTAGTTAATCAATGTATGTGGCCTTTAATGAAGGTTTAGTAGGTAGTTTATTGAAATCCCAAGTAATTCTTAGGGCTAGGTTTTGTCATTTTAGATATGGTTAAGAAGTTGTGTTTAAGTGAAAGGTTATTTCAACTTATTCCACTTTAAGAGGGAAGTAAGCATTGTTTAGTAGGTAGTTTATTGAAATTGCAACTTATTCCACTTTAAGAGGGAAGTAAGTATTGTTTTTTTTTTAAATGAAGGTTTAGTAGGTAGTTTATTGAAATTGCACGTAATTAGGGTTAGGTTTTATCATTTTAGATCTTGTTAAGAAGTTATGTTTAAGTGAAAGGTTACCCTACCTTATTTCGCTTTAAGAAGGAAGTAAGCATTGTTTTTTCTTCTTCTTTTGATTATCAAAATATAAGCATATGTTCTACATTATTTTATTTTATTATCTTTTGTGTCTCACTTTTTGTGCTGCACCCCTCCATATTTTAAATTTAAGGTTGAAGATGTGTTCCAATGCCTTTAAATAAAATGGAGGTCTATCATTGAATGGTTACACTTGCATTGGGGAATAGTATACATATAAGTTATGTCAATTGGTTGGACACCTAAGTTGTAACTTTTGTTAGTATTCCTTCAAGTTGTAATGCATATGAGAACACATGTATATGGAATGGTCTTTCACATGCCTTTAAGTATATCAAAATCCCTCTAGGAGCACATAAAAACATCCTTACTTAAGCCTATGTTTTTCCTATTGTTATAGTATACCTAGAACAACATTGAGGGAAATCACCCTCACATTCTAGGAATAAGGTGATATGACTATTGCCATAGCTTAGCCTCGTGTTAGCCTCCTTACTTAGTATCATGAAATATTTGAGTGAGTGTATTGTTGGAAACCCAATATAGTACTATTGTTGGGAAACATTTTATATATCTAAGAGTTATAACACTTAACACTCAATTTTCCTTAAGACCATGCAAAGCCTAGAATACCGTCAAGTATATCAAAATCTATCCCCGGACACCTAAAACTATCCTTACATAAGCATACGTTTTTCCTACAATCATAATATACAAAGAACGACACTAAGGGAGATCACCCTCACATTCCAAGAATCAGATAGTATGACTATGGCCATAGCATAGCCTCCGTATTCTATATTATGAAATATTTGACCAAGTATATTGTTGAAAACCCAACCAAGTAGTATTGTTGGAAACCCTTTTATATATCTCAGAGTTATAGCACTTAACACTCATTTGTCCTTAAGACCATGCAAACCCTAACATGAATAGAGAGCCAATGAAATTCCTACATCTTTGCATCTAAAAGAAATTTGGAAATTTTGTCCTATATCTTTCCATCTAAAAGAAATTTGGAAATTTTGTCCTACATATTTGCATCTAAAAGAAATTTGGAAATTTTGTGGTGTTCTATCATGTCCCCACCTAATTGACCAACAAAAGTGTGGACCAAGCTAAACACCTAGGAGGACTAAGTGGAATTAATTAAGTTTCCTAGGGAAATTTTGCTAAATAAATATTATTGAGGCATGTATTTGATTTTTATTTATAATTATTATTTATTATGTAATTTAATTATGTGGAAATGACCTTTCCATGTCAGGGGGCACATTGGGCAAGTCAACTTGCCAAGATGAAAGAATTGGAAACTCTATGACAAAAGCAGTCACTGAGGAAAAGGGAAAGTGCCCAAAAGCCATAGAGAATCACTTAGAGAGAAAAGCAGGAAACATTAGACAAAGGAGGGTGCAGTTTCCTTTTGAAGACTCGGAAAAGATGTCATAGGAAAAGCATGAAACTTTTGAAAAAGGAGGGCGCAGTTTCCTTTTGGAGACTCAGTCTCAAAAGTAGCGAAAAACATAAAAGCTGTTAGAGATAAAAGCAACAAATATTTGACTAAGGAGGGCAGAGTTGCTAAGTCAGATGGATGACTTGGACAAGGAAACATCTCCACATGGCCTCTACATTCCAATTTGCTCAAGGAGGGTGCATGACTTGGATAGGGTTAGGGTTTTAGGTGGATGACTTACTCTCACAAGTCACCTATTGCCTCTACTTGCTAAGAAGGTCACCCATAGATATTTTAAAGGAGAATTCGAGGTCCATTTACTAGTTTGGTTGATGAATAATTGGTTCATGCTTATGTGAAGAATAGATTTTTGAGTGATGTAGCTCAGACCTTTGCGAGATGAGCCCCAAATCCTTCCTTCTCCACTCCTCCATTCCCATTCCTTTCTCATTACAGGTGTGGAGCGCATGATGATCAAAGAGTGAGATAATATCAGTCATCTATTATAGCCACCATCTTAGTAAAGTCGAGCTCCAGTGAATCCCAAGATTCACCCATGCTCCGAGCGAGTCTCATGTCTGATTTTGGGCCTCCTACCCACTGTTTTGAGCTCTATTTTGGAGTGGTCACTCCTCCAATTCCCTTTTGTTACGAACCAATCAAATAACTATAATAAATATCTCTGTATTACTGTCAACATACTGTCCCATTACTTCATATGTCACATCTTCTGTCAATGAGCTTCAATCCATGCTTAACTGAGGGTTTTTGGTCAAGTAAATGCAATAAGAAATGAGTCAAGGCTACGAGAATGATTATGAGTGATGTAATATGTTGATATGAGTTGTATTAGGCTATTTTAATTTCATTTCACATATATTATGCACTTATTCCATGAATTTTATGTGTTTCTATGCACCTCAGCTAGATGACTAGGCTAAATTGACTAGTCTAGTCGTTTCTTCAATTCTGTGAGTTCTATTCACTCAATTTTGATTTTTATAGTTGTTGTGTGTCATTGATAGACCCATATATCCATAAATACTCTCAGAATGAAAATTAGTTTAGTTCGTACACTTTTTGGGTAGCCTCCATTGCCCAAGACTTCCCTAAGCCAAAATTGCCTAATTTTCCCAAATCACTCCTAAACTCTCAAAAATTCTATAGAAATTTCCTGAACTATCTTGAACCTTATTAGATTCTATATAAATGTCTTAAAACATCTCTATCCCTTTTCCCAATCCCCTGGTCAAAAGGAACTAAATAAGTATTCCTAGTTTCACAGTTGGGTGGCCCAGAAGTGTGGGAGTAAGTTTCAACATAGATGACTCTGAAAAATAAATGGTCCCTGGTTTAAATGTGTTAGGAAAGATAAATTCAATTTTTGTAAACTCTCCTTGGTTTTTTCCCTCTTCCTTCTTCCATACTTATGAATTTCTCAGCAAAATACCTTCATTTTCCTAGTTTGAAAATTTAATGAGTGTCTGCAAGTATTAGATCGAAAATTTAATTAAAGTTGCATCAATATTAGTGATTTGATATGTATATAAAAATTTGTATCATTACAATGGTATCATAGCATGGTCCTCCATACATGCTCTTGATAATCATTGATGGGTCCAAAATACAATTTCGATTCTAAAAGAAACATTCTCCAGATGTGGAAGTTGAATCTGCGGAAGGGAAATTCCATGATGAAAAATATGAGAAGGATGAGTTCCAAAAATTTGTGAGGAACATGTTGAAAGTTATGCAATACATTTTAACTAACATCATAAAGTCTAGTCAAGACACCAGATAATTCCTAGCTAAACAGTTGGGAGTTAAACATGGAGAAGGGAGTAGCATTGGTTCACAATGTGAAGAGAGAAAGTTCATGGGTGGATCTATTTTCTCCAATACTGGGCCTCAGAATAGGCCTCTAGAGTATAAAGATGAAAAAAACTTGCAACCCTGACCTACTATGCCCAAATTTGTAGAGAGCCCAAAGGAAGATCGTGAAGCACAGGCTCAAACAATTGCTACATGAGAGGAGACATTTTATGTTTATCAATCCTTGAGTGAAGAATGCAGAAGGGATTTTCCATTCAGATATTTATGTGAGACTCAATATAGGGGGGTTCCAAGAGTAACTCGAAGGATGCTGTATCATAATTATGAATTAAAGAATTCCATTGGCAAAATCACCTTGCCATGTTTTGATGGCACTTCTAATTTCTTAGTGAGCTCTTGGATCCAGAAAATGGACACATATTTTCAACTGAATCCTATGGAAGAAAGGGATGCCATCAAGTTGGAATCCTTACACTTTAATGTGGAGTCCATTGATTGGTGGTTTCATGGCATGAAGACCCTAGGCCATGATCAAGTAGTCACCTACGAAGAATTCACCAAAAAATTCACACAAAGGTTTGACGGAGAGATCATGATATCTCTTTTCGGGACTTGGCACACATTAGACAAGTTAGAATTCTAGAAGCATACATGCCAGAGTTCCAAAAGGTTTTTGTAATGGAAACTGACATATCAGAAGCAAGGATGATCCTTTTGTTTATAGAAGGACTGGATGAACCTTTGAAGGAGTTGGTGAAATCTTACCGACCCACAACCCTGCAAGAAGTAGTGAGCAGAACTAGAGACATGCATGATGCAATTTTGAGGACCAAGTATCCTCCCAGACATCCTATGCCTCTTAAATTTCAGAATCAAAGACTTCCTGTGAGAAATTTGTTTTCCCTTGGAAAGATATATTACTCCTACAAGGATCGAGATGAATTGAGGAGGAAAAAAATTTGTTTTCCTGCCAAGAACCTTAGGTTTCAGACCACAAGTCTGTGAAGGGAAAATAACACTATATTGAAGTATTCTCCGCAATAGATGAGGAGATGGTGGAAGAAGCTGATATGGTGGATGGAGAATATGAAACGTTGGAGGAAGAGGAGCAACACCCTCAAACTAGAAGCAAAATTACAGTACTCAATGGGGTACCTAGGTTCCTTACATTGAGGCTGAAAGGAGTACTACAAGGCCATATAATCATAGTCCTTGTTGATGGGGGTGCCACCTGTTAACCTGAAAAATTCCTCACTCAGCTCTACATGGCCTACACCACCCAAGGACACCCATGATCGATCCTCGTAACACCCCATTAGACCTCCACACCCTTAAAAAGGCTTAAGAATGAAGAAAAGGGCTTAAAAACCCCAAAAAGGAGCCTAAATAACTCTCATAGGAGCTAAAGCCTCCAAAAAGGGGCTAAAACCCCTGAAAGGAGCCTAAAACCCTAAAAGGAGCTAAAGTTAGGGCGAAAGGGGCTAAAATCCCAAAAAAGGGGCTAAATCCCTGACTAAGGGCTTAAAACCCTAAAAGTCCCCAAGAAAGCTATAAAAGGAGGGGTGGGGGTCACTCTCAAAACACACCTCTCTTGCATATTGTTATGCTGCCCATGGATGCCTTGAGACCTCTTTACCTCTCAAGCCACCCACATCCCCCTCTCTTCCACTCATCATCCCCATTGAGCCATAGCTCTTCCATTGCTGAGTGAGATAGGGAGGTGCTTCCAGCCAGGGCATGGTGGCCCATTTCACCAAAGGAGAGGTATAACATCATTNTTTTGACCACCATTTGTTTGCAGGTTTGATTTCTAACATGTTTGCAGGTTTATTATAGCTTAATAGTTGTTTGTGGGTAGCCAAGGCGAAGCCCTAACCTTGTTTGCAGAGGGGCTCATAGCCATACTCTTTCTTGTTCTTTGCTTTATTTCTGTTCTACTTTTCTTTCTGCATTTTCCACATGCAGGAACCTACCCTTCTGTCCTATAGATAGAAGGGAGCCATTCTTTCCCACGTAGCAAGGAAAAATCCCTGCTACAGAACTAGCAACCATACTAGGTCGATCCCACAGGATCCCTAGGTTAGTTTTCAAAGTTTTAGTTTCTTGTTTAGTTTTTTACCCTAGGTTAATTTTTCTGTTAAATGTAGCTTAGATTGCTATTTATTTACATTTTCAGTTATTGTTGAGCCTCCTCAAGGCCAATCCAAGCCCAGTTGGCCACAGTACCAGTTATTGTTGGCCATTCTGTGATTTGCAAATCACTCAACTGTGCAAAAATGATTGAACTGAATTTCTGAAAATTCACCTATGTTCGGGCTCATTTTCGGCCCAAACAGTTGAGCCATTTGCGAATACGCCCTCATTTAGGGGTAAAAGGGCACATTTATGAAGTGGGTTTTCAACCGTTTGAGGTAATTTCTCACGGTTTTATTAGAATCCACTTCGCAAAAATAGGACTTTTACAGGTGCACAACCCATTTTTGGGCTTCACTGTTTGCTTTGATTGGGATTGTCAGTGCGGCTCAGTCGCCTCTGTCCATCTAAACCATTTCATTTTTGTTTCTGTTTCATTTTATTGCAATTTCATTTGCATAATAAAGTGTAAATTAAATACTCAATGGGTTAATGAATATAGTTTAACTAATATTTACTTAAAATCAAATCTTGCATACCCTTCCTCCTCTACCCAGTCATCACTCTTTGGGGTATTCTGGGATACAACGAAGGGCATAGCTCGTATAGTCCTAGGCCCTTCACTTAATATTGTTCTAAACCATTAAAAATGGATGACCTAGAAGGTAGAGGGGGTACAGAAGGAGGGCTTCTCATGGCGCTAAGCATCATCCCTGTTGACCAACCTTGCATCCGGGAGGTGACCTGTGGATCTACGGATGGGCTTAGTCCCATTGTGTTGAGAGCCCAACACCTTCTCTTAGTCTAAGAGGAATATAGGTGTAAGGTAGTCACCTAGTTAGGCTGTCACATTCAGGGTTAAATATGTATATGTTTACAAATAACTGATTATTCACTGCTTGCACAACAATGATATGAACTCTGCAACAATATGATGAATTCATAAACCATTTGCAGCCACCTGATACCAGAAAGATAGAAAAACAAATACACCATACCAAGTAATCAACCCAAATCAGTTCATGACGCTGAAAGAGCCTTAAAATTTATCAATTTACACTAAGTTCAAACAAATCCACAGTCTTTGAGGACATAAGTCCCTGACTGCTTCAACCATGGGAAGTAATTGGGCTCAACCTAGAAACTCATTGTGAGGAGTACCATGGGAACCCCAAAGTAGCTGGCCGCTGAGAGGAAATGCCAAGCAAAATGGGAAATGACCCCCACCGATTGAGTAGAAACGCCCATGAGGAAAAAGCCAAGCACTATCTTCTGGGAGTCTTGGTGGCTGAGTGACCACCTACAACCAATAGAAAGCCATTGAAACTGGTGTCCAAACATCATTCCCATCAGTTTGAAAAAAATATAACACAATTGATCCCCCACGCTCTTCCTCACGCCTAAGAGGCGAACCACCACCATTTGGGACATTAAACCGACACCGTCAAAACTGTTCTTAGCGATCTCCCACACCATCATAAGGGCACACAACCTCTGATTCAGATTCAGACCCATACCAGTCTGAACCAGACCTCCATACTGCACCATCAAGCCCCACAGCTGGTGCAAATCCGGATCCATTTTCTGGCATAACCATAGCAAGTGGACCCATGTCCACACCACAACCTATCACCAACAACTCTGCAGGTGGCCCAAGCACAGTCATCCAAACTATCATCAGTTAGCTACCACCACCCATAGTGACCGGCCAAGCTGGCCTACTTACAACACACGGGGGCAGTGGCCCTTCCACACACATTGCCCCTCCTGCCACACTAGGGGGCAGTGGACCATCCACTTACATTGCCCCTACTGTCATACATGGGGGCAATGTCCCCTCTGCCCACAATGTCCCTCCCACCACAATTGGGGGCATTGGCCCATCTACAATGGCACAACCAATACCCCCAGTTATGCAGATACATTATGCACCTGCAAACCCCACCACCATCCCTTCCCCATCTCACATCAACCTAGGGTCCAATATTCCTTTCATGGCTTGTCTTAACTTGCCTGATTTGGCTCGATTAACAAATGACCCCATTCGCCATCAAGCTTTTTGGCCTCCAATGCCAATTAAGCTACCATCAGACATCCCCAAGTTTGAAGGCAAGGTAGGGGAATGTCCCCAAAACCATATTATGGCATTCCATCTATGGTGCTCGTCCAATAGCATCGTAGACAACTCCATCAGGCTGAGGCTATTCCAATGCACCCTTACAAGTGCTGCAACCAAATGATACATTGATTTACTGCAGGCCAAATATCCAGATTTCAACTCCTTAGCTTTCATGTTCCTATAGTATTTCCAACTCCTTGTCAGGTATGACAAAGGGGTGTAGATCTTGTTATCTTGTCACCAAAGCACTGCAGCACATATAACGACCACATCCATGAGTGGCGGTGACGTTGCAACTTATGTAAAATACAACTCGACGAGAGGATCTTCTTGGATTGGTTCCTCAAGACCTTGCTCCCACCCATAGCAAAGGACGTCGCATCCGAACATCCCCAATCTGAAGAGGAGGCCATACTGAAAGCCCAACAGTTTGATCTTATCTATGCCCAGTCTGGATATCTGTACACCGTCATTCCAGACGCCCCCCGTCCAAACATCTCCTACCAGGATGCACTAGGGGCATCTCATGCTGCAGATGGCATCATAGGCTTAGTCTCCCAATAACCACAGCACCATCCGACACCACCTCCCATTACACCACAACCAAGAAACACTGCTAGTGTTTCTTACCAAAACCAAACTCCGGACTATGCCAGAATGATGTCCCAGTCTGGAGCAATAAATTATTACACACAATTGTTATAGCTGATTTCACCACTCCAGGTGAGTCACACTTTGTATGGCCTTCCCCTGTCCCGCTACAGACTCCTTAGACCCCATGGACCATTTTTTTTCCTTTGATGTTTCCTTGACCATCCCTAAAAACATGTGAAAAATGATACACGCGACTTTTAAACCTATAAGTGCGTATATACGCAGGTTTGACCACTAAAAACGCGTACATCAGGATGTGTACAAAATCCAAATCCTTTTGGAGTTTTCCTTGACATGGATCCGACTCACTTGACTCTTGTCCTTCCCTATCCTTGAGATCGCTTTGATTCGACCTTTCATTACCCCTTTGAAAAGCTATATAAGGAACCCCTTGGTACATTGAAGGCATAAGAGAGAATTGAGAGCAAAGAAACTATAGTCCATTGTTGCTGGAACTTATGCTTGAGTCTGCATCCCTTTGTCCCTTGGAGCACTTTGGTGTTCTTCCCAAGATTGCCTTTTGCTTGTGAGCTTGCTATTGAGAGATGGAGGGTTGAGGTGGTGGAGGCACAAGTGGGGGATTCAGTTTATCCGGTTCGCAGACGTTCCGTCAGAGGTTGTATCCTGTAATCTCTAATTTATATTAATAGAAATATGTTTTTCTGTCCAATAATGTGTGTTTGAATGAATATTTTATCCATTGGATTATGTCAAATGCTTATACATTATTGATTATATATGCTAGAATAGATCTAACACCATGATATATAGAATGCTTGTATTGTTTACTTGTTGTTGAGGAAGTAATCTATCAATTCAAGCTGAAGTTGGAAAGCTCAATGGGGATCTACTTCAACTGTCCAGAATAAGGTATGAGGTATGATCCTTTAGTGTTAGACATTTAATTTCTATTGCATATGGTAAATGATTGATTTCTGGAGTCAAGCTATCTGTTGTGGTACCCCAAGCCATAGGAATTTCTCTCCGTAACAAAATTGGTGACTCCGCTGGGGAGTTCCTAGTAGTTGTCCTTTGGGGGTTGTTTTATCGGCATTCAATGAATTTGAATTGCTCTTTCTCTCTTGTTTCTGTGTCGGGTCTCGGGGCATGTATTCCTGGTAGTGTCTGATTGGTGTGAAGTTTGTCTCAGCTTGTCTGTTTGCCTTGATTTTATGCACCTTTCTTCCTGTACGTGAGTTTTTAACTCAGAGTCGCGTATACACGCGGGTTTCTCTGAGACTTCCGTGTATACACATGGGTTTACTATGAACAGTCACGTATGACCTAGCTTTTTCCTTTTTGTGGAAGTTAAATGGTTGCTGGGTGAAGTTTGATGTTTGCTGAGTCTCCTTTGGCACTGCTTGAGTTTGTTTATACCTCTGTTTCTGACCAGAAACATTTTTTTTAGGCTAAATTTTTTTTAAGAAGGTTCTTGTCATGGCATTTTCGATTTTTTGTTTAATATTAGTGCATTAGAGTTCTTTTACCTTAGTGCTTTGCTCGAGTGCTATTTGTGTGTGCTTGCAAAGTCTAGGGGTCATAGAATCATTCTTTTGCTTTTTGCATCTCATTTTATTTAAAAAAATCCAAAAACATTTGCTTATCATCATGCATTGCATTTTGCATTTTTGCATTGTACTTGCACTAGATTTGCTTTGGAGTACAAGTTAGGACTTCATATAGGAAAGCTTATATTCATCATTTGAAGAAAAATTGTGCATTTCACGTAGTAGCATACCCTGTTTTCATGGACACAATGCATTTGCATTGATTGTTAGGTGTGCATTTTACTTCATGTTGCACATAACACCATTAGTTGCACGGTCATATCCCTATTTTGAGTAATAAATCCAATTAAAATTAACGCTAAATTAAAATGAATTACACTCTTTTCTTTTCTAGGGTGCACCAACAAGCTTAGGTTTTAGGGTCTTGGAGTAGTTCATTATAAGTAAATTCTCCAAGATCATTAAACAACAACATGTATGTGTCTGTCCAGGTGAGTGTGTGAAATCCTTGGTATAACCAGTGTTTCTCAGCATCCTCCTCTCAAAATGGAGTTAAGCACGAGGTAGTGTGAGCGGTTATTGATTGGGATGACCCCTAGTCATAACTAAGTAGCACTGGAGATATTTCCAGGATTGTATTCATATCTGGGGGCTCTTTGCTATCTTGCCCATATGGTCAATCCCTCCTGTGACTATCCGCCTGAGCATTGGTTATATTGAGGTGACCTTAGTGGCCTAATTACCTAGGATATCGAGGGGGTACTTTGCAGGGGTTATTCTGCGGGTGTCTCGGATAGGTTGGGGTCGGACAGCACAATCGCTTTACGCGTTGAAGCTGAGGGCCACAATAATTGGTTACGTACCTCCGCTTGTTTTGTATGGGAATATCAAGCCTCTCCTAGGCAAGACATACCTGCTTCATTCGGGAGCTCATTTATCCAACCCTTGTTTGCTTGCATTTGGCTTTAGATTTTATTAGTGATTGCTTTGTGCACAATAGTTGGCCTAGGGTTTACGTAAATAGAGAGTCTTTTCTATTTTTTTGAGTCATTATGGATTCGGGTGGGGCTCCTCGCCGTTCTTGTTGTTTAGCAGGACTTCCACCGTCTACTTCTCCTCCTCCTTTGGGAGAGAGACCTAGACAGTCGAGATGGACTATTTCACACATTGATTCACACACCATGGGAGACCATTTAGAAGGTATTCCTGAACCACCTTCTCCCATTCATGTAGATGATGGGGAGTTTACTCCTACTTACGATCCTTCACCTGAATTGGCTGAGTTAGGTCCTATGATTTCTGAGATAGGAACCATGCATGATAGACCTACTCACTCTAGGGTTGATTCCCCATTGACGCGTTACCAGTATGGAATGTCAGAGGACGCCGAGAATCATTTTGAACCCGCCAGCACTAGCTACTGTAGTTATGGTATGTCTGGTTTCCCTACGCATGATTTGGCATTTCATGTCGAATTCGACTTCGAGCCTAACACTATGCCTGGGGGAACTCTCATTCCTTACCATGCGGAGAGGTTTGGGAGCACTAGTCACATTGCACCTTCCATCCCGGTGGTGGAAGTTACATCACATATCCCTCCTAGGTCTAGGGTTAGTGATCCGATTATGATACCAGATCTGAGACAAGTGATGATAGGCAATAGCACGTACATTATTACTTAGATTCCTTTTCCCTCGGTCCCTAGTTCTTCAAATGTTCATCCTCCACCTTATTCGCATGGTCCTTCGAGCCAACACATGGCTACGAGTCAGGTCCATATTGCGGTTACTAGACTGATTGTGTCTCAGGCTTACATACCGCTCGTTGCTTCGGGAGGTTATGTTCATACTTATAGAGGTCATGTTACTACTTCCGAGGTGTATATCCTTACTTTCGGTATGTATATTCCTACTTCTGGAGCATATATTCCTACCTCCGGAGTGTGTCATGGGGCATCGCATGTGATGACTTATGGACCCTATTATAGGACGTAGTATGGACAAGGTTCTTCACCTTATGGGGGCAGGTATCAACAGCCTGCCTACTCTCCTAATTACGACTTTGTAGCTCCCACTAGTCAAGGTCCACCACACTATGGTGCTTCCACTCCACCCTATATGGGTCATACAGGAGGAGGGAACTATGGCCAAGGCCATGGTGGCAATCAGACCTATATGAATCAGGGAGTGACCCATCGACCTCATCATCCTAGGCTCCCTTTCCTCGCGACACTCAATCTTCCTGATTTTTTGAGATTGACGAATGATCCTGTAGCTCATGACCCAGCTTGGCCGGTTGTCCCTACCAAGCTTCCTTCAGACATACCTAAGTTTGAGGGAAAACCGGGAGAGGATCTGAGCAAACACATTACTACATTTCACCTATGGTGCTCTTTGAATTCCTTACATCAAGACTCAATCTGTTTGAGACTATTTCAACGCACCCTTATAGGGCCTGCCACGAAATGGTATATAGAGTTACCTAGGGGAGCTTTCGCTTTGTTTGACGACCTTGTGATGAATTTTATTAATCACTTCCAGTTATTAGTGCGTTACGATGTTGGTACTGAACTCTTGTTGATGTTTCAGAAAGATAAAGCCACACATATATATGATCATATTCAAGAGTGGTGTAGACGGAAGAGGTTAATTAAAGCCTTTATACCACCGGAGTTCCTCCTCGAATGGTTCCTCAAGTCGTTATTGCCGTATATAGTGAAGGATGTTTCCACATCTGGAGTGAAGAATGAGGAACAAGTGATTTTTAGGGCATAGGAACTGGACTTGATCTATGCTCAATCTAGTTTGTTATATGAGATTATTCCCAATGCTCCGCGTTCCAGTTTCAACTCCAAAGTCAAACCTGGACCACATGCCGATGGCATTGTGGGTTGTACAGGTGCGAAACCTGTGGATTCGGTTGCAAAACAATTTAGTCAGTTTTCAATCAACCAATCTGCTTCAGGACAAGCTATGGCTTTGTCTGAACCTGCCCAAACGATGAGTGTACTTTCTGTGCAATCGTCGGACCAGAAGGGTAACCTGCAGCCCAGATGAAATAGAAAAATGGTAAGAATAATCGTAAGGGTGGGAATAAGAATGAGAATGCTAATAGTAATGACAAGAATGGATGAAATGATGGGGGGGACAAGCAAGCTAAACGTAAGGTTAAGTTCCCTTGTAAGTTATGTAAGGATGATCAATTCACTTACTTGTGCCCTTGTCTTGAGGAAGCTTCGATATTCTTGGCACAGGGCCCAGCTGTGCTAACTAACCCTTTACCACATAATCAAAATATGAACTCGAAGTCCCATGACTAGTCTGGTGGTGATCATGATCCGCTGGAGGGTAGTGGTCGTGGGTGCATTAACATGGTCCGTGCTGTGAAAGTTATGACCCGTGTGAAATATTATGGTTCATCACAACCTAGCCAAGGCAAAGAGCCTGATCCACCAGGGTCCCCTTTGCGTATTGAGAAACCTATGGATAAACCTGAGACTGAACCTCACATTCCTAAGGGAGTCCTTAAGTGTTCAGGGCATAATCAAAATGCCCAAGCCACCCATAACTATTCAGTCGTCGAGGATCTGGGCCACACTCCTTGTGCGATGTCTGCATTGGAAGTGCTTCAGAGTTGTCCGTCGCAAAGGAAGGAGTTGCTTTCTACCCTTGGTGTGAATGATGATGATTCTTCCTCCATGATAAAATTTGAAACCATAGGAATTTAGCCTCTCTTGCCCTACTATGTGTCTCTTTTGATTCACGTGGAATGTCTTAATATGATCGTCAAGTGTGTTGCTTCTTCTGTGATGTCTTTATCCTGTTGGAAGGGTTTGGGTTCTCCTGAGCTATCTAAATCAGCGACCATGTTAACTATGTTCAATGGGAGATATTTTAGGCCACACGGCATCCTTCCTTCCATTAAAGTATGTTTCGGAGGGAAGACCATTGCGATAGAGGTCGAGGTGGTTGATATTCCCCTTGACTACAATCTCTTGCTGGGTAGGAACTAGATGTACAGTATGCAAGCCATTGCTTCTTCCTTGTTCCATGTTTTATGCTTTCCACATAATAGGAAGATCATAACGATTGATCAAATGACATTCAAGAATCCATCTGTTACCGCATCTTTGGGAGCTTCGATCCTGATCATTGAGCACTCTCAGTCGACAACTAGGAGTGTGGGTGTAGGCATGTATCCATCCCTCATGGGAATCTTTAGTTGTCCTGCAGCGATCCTTATGATAGGATCTAGTTCCGATGAGGCTTCGACATCTACGACATCGGTGTCTTTTCGCACGAGTCATATGGAAGATCCTTGGATTCTTCCTACACCAAGTACTTCGAGTGAGCCCGTCATGTCAGACGTGCCGTTGCCTGCAGCTATGATAGCTTATTAAGCTAATCTCAAGTCGGTTACAGAGCCTAGTCCTTCCTCTTCGTGGACGAAAGAAGAGGACCCTTATGTGCTGTCGGCATGGGCAGTACAGTCTTGTCATGCACATGACTACCTTGATACAGTTTTCCCTTCAGATGAAGCGATTATTGAGGCTATGTCAGGAGTTGAGACACCATGGGAGGAACTCCATCATAGATGATACTTTCTTCCAGAGCTTGACCGCTTGGAGCATGAGGATTTTAGGGTGGTTCTTAGTAAGAGAGTTGGTAGTCCTATGGTTCCATTACACTCTCCTGGTCCGATGGCTGACGGAAACATGATGAACATATCTTCAACGATTCCTATCAACATCTCTCGCAATCCTGGCACAATAGAGAATGTCTATATTGGGGCAGAATGTTCCCATGCTGAGATTCTTGAATACACCAAGCTATTTAAGGAATTTCGTGATATTTTTCCTTGGTCTTATGACGAGATACCAGGTATTGACCCTCGTATTGTCGAGCACGATATTAAGACTTACCCCAATGCTAAGCCTGTTCGACAACGTTTACGTGCGGTGAATCCTAGGAAAGCACCCATGATTAAGGCAGAGATAGAGAAGCTGTTGAAAGCCAGTTTCATCTATCCCATTCCCTTGATGGAGTGGGTTTCCAACCCCATTCCGATGGATAAGAAGCAGGGAGCAAACAACATATGTACTGATTTCCGTGATTTGAATCGTGCCTGTCCTAAGGACAATTTCCCCACACCATTTATTGATCAGATTTTGGATGAGTGTACGGGTAGTGAGGTGTTCTCCTTCATGGATGGATTTTCTGGATATAATCAGATATAGATTAAACCTGAGGACCAACATAAGACTGCATTTATTTGTCCTTGGGGAACATTTGCATATCGAAAAATTCCTTTCAGCCTTAAAAACGCCGAAGCTACATTTTAGTGGGAATGACCTTGATCTTCCACGATCTCAAGTCAATTATCGAGGTATTTTTGGATGATCTTGTTGCTCATTCTCGCATGAGAATGTGTCATCCCTATAACTTGAGATTGGTATTCGAAAGATGCCGTCACTATTCGGTTAGATTAAATCCTCATAAGTGCATCTTTTATGTGAAGTCAGGGCGTTTGTTAGGATTCATCGTTTCTAAAGAGGTTATAAGAGTCGACCCTTTGAAGGTTGAGGCAATACTTCAGTTGTCTCCCCTGAAGAATATTTGTCATCTTCAGTGTTTGCAATGCATGGCAAAATTCTTACGAATATTTGTTGTCAACTTTGCCAATTTGACTAGAGGCTTCATGCGTCTCTTAAAGAAGGACACCCCTTTTTATTGGGATGAGCAAGCCCAGGAGTCCTTCGATGCACTCAAGCGAGCCCTAGCATCAGCCCCAGTGATTAGTCCCCCAGACTATAGCCCTGATTTTCTATTATATGTGGCCGTGTCATTAGAGACGATTGGTATGGTTTTGGTTCAAGAGGATGAGGAGCTCCAAGAGCATGTCATATATTATTTGAGCTAGAACCTTATTGATGCAGAGATTCGTTATTCTCATGTCGAGAAGCTTGCTTTAGCTACCATACATGTAGTTCAACGGTTGAGACATTATACTCTCCTTCGCCAGACCTTGGTTGTAGCCCATGTCAATCTGTTTCAATTCGTCCTCACCTGAAGGATGATTGGGGGAAAATATAATAAATGGATTGTCAGTCTGCAAGAATTCGATCTCGAGTTTGTTTCGGCAAAATCGAAGAAGTCTTTAATTTTTGCAGAGCTTATATCAGATTTCCCGAGTGAGGCCAAGGAGTTGGTTTGTGAAGATACGTTTGTCGATGAAAATATCTTCTTAATCTCAACGTTAGACCCATGGTATGGGGATATCATAATATATTTACAAACATTGAAGACCCCTACTCACCTCTCGCGAGATGAACGACGACGATTACGTCACGTCTCTAAGAACTATCTCATAGTGGATAACACTTTGTACTGTCATGGGGTAGATTCCATTTTACGACGTTGTTTAACTCATGAGGAGGCCGAGGTAGTGCTGAATGATTGCCATGAAGGGACGTGTGGTGGTCTTTTATCTGGGCTTTCTGCAGCCTAGAAGATTTTAAGAGCAGGTTATTTCTGGCTGTCGATCTTTAAGGATTGTGTTGATGTGGTCTAGAGGTGCCACCCTTGCCAAGTTTTCACACATAATATGCACTCAAAACCTTCCCCGTTATATCCCATTATCACTGTCGGTCGCTTCATTAAGTGGGGGCTTGATTTTATGGATTGCAACCCAGCTTCGGCTGGGGGGCACCATCATATTATAGTGGCTGTTGATTAATTGACGAAATGTGATGAGGCTATGCCTATACTAAAATCTGATGGTGAGACAGCCGCTCACTTTGTATTCAACCAAATTATTACTTGGTTCAGGATTTTGAAAGAGCTTGTCACTGACCATGGCTCGCACTTTCAGAACCGTATGATGGAAGAGTTGGCATCGAAGTTAGGATATAAGCAAGAGCATTCCTCTTCTTACTACCCTCAAGCAAATAGACAGGTAGAGGCAGTGAATAAATCACTCAAATCCATTCTCCAACGAACCATTGCACAAAGTAAGAACAATTGGCACATCATGTTATATCCTGCTTTGTGGGCATATCGAACCGCTGTTAAGATTGCCACTAGTTTTTCTCCATATCAACTTGTACATCGAGTGGAGTCGATATTGCCGGTTGAATGTGAGATTCCTTCTTTGAAGCTAGCTATAGAACTCTTACCGGACACTTCCCCATTGGAGGAGCATTTGGTTCACCTTGAGCAACTTGATGAGCAGCGTCGGGATGCCTTGGTGGCTCTAGAAGTCAATAAATGTCGTGTAAAGGTCTAGTACGATAATTCTGTCTGTCCAAGGAGGTTTAGTGAGGGAGACTTGGTCCTTTTGTGGGATCAACCGAAAGAACCCTTGGGGGCAAGGAAATTTAATCCTATGTGGCGTGGTCCTTACGTGGTCAAGCGTGTGTTAGAGAAGGGTACGTATGAGTTGGTGGATTACGAAGGAATGGACTTGGCGGAGCCTAGAAATGGGATCTATCTCAAGAAATACTATGCATGATCTTCAGCCAAGGTTTCTTATTGTATATTATTGTACATCTTTGCATAGGTAGGTATTTTTCTTATCGTGATCGGGTTTGTGATTAGTATACATTTCTTTTGGCAGATGTCAATGGAATCTTCCACCTACATAGGATTCGCGGATGGTGCAATCCATCACACTCAACAATCAGCCTCTGCTGCTTGGGTGATTTATACTCCTATGGGTCAGGTACTATCTTCAAGAGGCGTATGTCTATGACCATCTTCCAACAATGTTACTGAATACAGTGCCGTTATCGAGCTTCTACGGGATGCCATTTTACATGGCGTTCTCTCTCTTGAGGTACGTCTTGATTCGGAGTTAGTAGTGTCATAGCTTAATGGTTTGTACCATGTTAGAGATCTAACATTATTGAGAATATTCTTACATGTGATATTGTTAAAACGGCAATTTGACAATATAACATATATACACATTCCAAGAAATAATAATCAAGTTGCTGACTCATATGCTAACTACGTGTTAGATTGGCATTTGTTTCATTCACAATAAATTACTCACAAGAACAATTTTTACACATGTAAATAAATAAGCCGATCACCATAAAACTTTTTATATATACATCTAAAATGTGATAATACATAGTGTCATGATACAAAATTGGGGCTTTCGAGCCACCAACATATAATACACGGTAGTAAAAAATGAATACACTCCCAGGTGTCTAATCCTGTGGAGGAGGAGGAGGGTTGTGATCATGGAAGGTCACTACGGCTCTAGCTAGCTGTCAAAAGAACTGCACCCATGCGCATGGTACACCCACCACCTGCCGCTGCATAGCCTTAGGCAAGTCCTCGACTTGCGCCATGGGAACCCTATGTGTTAGATTCACAAAATTGGTATGAATGCTCTAGAGCGTCCGCTCTGTATCCACACCCGTGATGTCATCTCCTCTTCCCCTCCGTCTATGATGAGGGAATCCCTTTAGCTGCTGTGGTCCCACATCTGCACACAAACGGTGGATGTCACTATGTATTATCATGCAAAAATATGTCTTTTTGATTCCATATAATCAAGAAAACACAAAAAAATTAAATAACTCAAAATTTAAAAAAAGAGGTTCAAGATTCGTTACCTATATCACCATATGCCAATCCTGGTGGTAGCGGCATTTTCGGGTCCCCCTGAAAATCTATCCCTGCATAGGTCTAGTCATCGATGGCAACTATTTGTTGTCGCCACCACAGAAAGAAGTCAGTTGGATATGGGTTGGCGACCCTACCACCCCCCAGTCTCCACATAGCATCTGCCCAATACCGTTGGGCCAGATCTCGAACCCCGTGAAGAGGAACGTCCACTCTGGGGCTCAATCCTGGAACACGCTCGAAGAAAAACGTGCTCAAAATACTGTTGAACCTGAAGTTCTGCACTCTACTTACCTTACATTCACTGAGATGATGTTTCATGTTGCTCAGTAGTGTAGTGCTCCAGTCATAGATCGTGGGTCTCATGCACTCCACTGCATAGAACATTAGAGGCCGTGAGGCCTGGTGGAGTGATGCCAAGCCTGCTATCCTACCCAATGTCAATAGTATGGCCTTTAGGCCTAGCACCTGTATAGCGTTGGTAGGGACCTAACTCCCCACCTTCTCTGTGTTCGGATAGAAGTACACCACAATGTACTCGTCGATAGTCAGGCCACCTCCTGGCCCACCACGAGAATGAAGGTTCACCACTTCCCCTCGTCTAGAAATCCCAATAATGAAGTATATGTCCTCCACCTCTATGGTGAGGGACATCCCATCTATATGGAAAGACTCCGATTCTGGATCCCAGTAATCCACCAGCATATGTAATAGTCTTGGTTTGGCCCTCAAACCACTAAGACACCAAAACTTGTAGAGTCCGCATGGACGTAGATCTTGTTGAGCCATTAGATCAGCCCTTACTGCTTCCTCTACCTCACCATGTTCACGCTCTCTCCACTATAGGACCATCCTGCATAAGAAATTGCAAATTTGCTCATTAGTTTATTGAAAAAACCTTATGCGCGGCCTCATACGCGATTGTTTTCAAAACAGTTGTGTATGTACGTGGGTTTGACGGCATTTTCTGCGTATATCTAGCCCTATACATGGAAAAAACCTCAACTTCCGTGTGGGCCGCAACGCTCATTTTAGGTTGGCCTAGAAAGCTGAATTGACCATGGAATTTCATAAAAATTGCGTCAAAATGAAAGAGAAGAGCATGAGTAAATACCTGGAAGAAACGGTAGTGGATTCCGCCGACTGGATCTCTTGGAATTCACTGTTGAAAATCAGAGCTCAAATGGGTAAAAGTTTCAAATGTTTTATAATATTTTGAATTGTTTACTATTTATAGAAAATTTTCAAATATTTGAAAATTTTTACCCCCTTTCCTATAGTTTAGACATTTTTTAACCATTTTGGACCGTTTTGACATAATTCATGATGTAGAGGACCTTTTTTAGTGCCGTTTCAGCCGTTGGATTGACCCGTTCGTGCTGACCTCAGGTATCTTATCTAAACTGGCATATAGGTTAGGTTTCATCACTGTCTGCATTTTGCATAATCGTATGACCATCTCATCATGACCTTAGGTATGAACCCACTCTGTTATGTCACACAACCTTCTTGTTTTTTAGAAGTGGCATGATATGAGTGGTAGAGCTTCACCTTACATGGGTACCCTAGTTAGCGCCTTATTTGCATTTGGTGCCCATGCTGACGTTTTCTCCTTTAGGGTGTGGGAGTCCATTGTATAGTACTGCCATGACATTTCGCAAGAGCCTCATACTCCTCTTGATCTTGTGCTGGCCTATTCCCCTCAGGACTCCCTCATGTCAAGTTGTGAATGCATTATCATGAGCTTTGCCTGCCTTATTGACCTTTATGCCGGCTTCCCTGACATTGCGTTTCAGCCATATAGCCCGAGCTTGTCTCATGTCTAGCTATGCAGAGCCATTTTTTATGTCCTTCGTAGCTTGTTTCCCTTTTTATCGGGAGGGGATTTTCCCCCGAGTGTCGATATCCTACACATGTATCCTTGCATTGAGCATAGGTATGTTCCACTGCTTGGAACTAGTTTGTTTGCTCTTATGACACTCGTCTCCTCCTAGTATGTAACTATAAAGCTATTTTATTCTTTTTTCAAGCTTTTTAAATAACTGAAAAAGTCCAAAAAAATCAAAAAACCAAAAATCCGAACAAGGAAAGATGTTATCTGTGGTAGATATCGAGTCATGTCACCTTCAAACAGAGCACTATATATCACATCCATTGGTTGGGTTATAGTTTTAATTTAGGAGATGTACTAATTTATCTGAGTTTATCTCCACCGATTGGTTAAGCTTCCAGTCCCTATGGAGCCTCTATCGATGCCTCCTGTGTCACAGAGATGTCTCAGTTTGTATATCGAGTCTGCGCTGCCTTTATTTAGTCACCATACGTCGTTATGTTCTTGTTCAAAGGAAGTTGAATTTTGAGTCAGCCCTTCCTTAGTTCTCTTGACTTTGCATGTCAACCATTCCCGGTACAGTTACTGGTTCGTGCACCTTATGATTGAGTCCTTCCATATTATACAGCTTTGCTGAGTACCTCATGTTGGATGATGGGGCATGCCTAAATTCCCTCCTTCCAACATATTTCATCCCATCAAATTCAGAGCATTTATTCTAGGATTGGAATCTAGAGTCATTTTGAGTGCCTTGAGACTTGCAGTCATCAATGGCAGGTTCTCTTGCCATCGACAATTTTTTTGGAATACATCAATGTCCCCTGATCGATGGATCCTCTCAAGTGTTCGACCTCAACACATTTATTCACACTTGTTAGTTTGCACTCTAGTACCCTGATTCCCATTTTCATCATTGGTGGGTGATCTCGTGTCTGTTAATGGTATACATTAACGACCGGTAACCAGACGATGGACTACTATGTTCGACCTCAACAACTCTATTCGCATAGTAGGACATGTACTCGTAACGGTTTGTGTAGAAGACCTTCCAAATTGGTGGCATCTCTTATATGCTACATCCTTGATCGTGCCAGTGTTCATGAGATTTCAGCTCTCGTGACTTGATTCTAGTATATGCCAGATATTTCCAGCTACTATGGAGATCTTGATCTATTATATATCTTCAGCCATTATGGAGATCATGGTCCTTTGTATATCTTCATCATGGAGATTTTGATCTATTTATATTGTACGTGCCGATGACCACTTATGTGATATCTTGTATCATGCCTATTCATGGCCATTGTACTCTTATGTATCCAGGACTGCTATATGTATTTGCAGTTATGTGCAGAGTTGTATTATTGTACTATGCTGATTGGGTGGCTGGTCTTCCATTTGGGATCCTTCATCACTCCACTTTTGGGATGGACTTATAATGTATTTTGGCCATCGTATGACCCCTCTGACCTCACACATTAAGGGGCATCTGTTATAGCTGATTTCACCACTCCAAGTGAACCACACTTTGTATGGCCTTCCCCTGTTCCGCTGCAGACTCCTTAGACCCCATGGCCCATTTTTTGTCCTTTGATGTTTCCTTGACCATCCCTAAAAACATGTGAAAAATGATACACACGACTTTTAAACCTATAAGTGCATATATACATGGGTTTGACCACTAAAACCACATACATCGGGATGTGTACAAAATCCAAATCCTTTCGGAGTTTTCCTTGACATGGATCCGACTCACTTGATGTTATAGCGGATTTCACCACACTAGGTGAATCACACATTGTATGGCCTTCCCTTGTCCCGCTGCAGACTCATTAGCCCCTATGGACCACTTTTTGTCTTTTGATGTGTCCTTGATCATCCCTAAATCATAAGAAAAGTGATATACGCGGATTTTCCCCCGATAACCGCGTTCATACGCAGATATGCCCCCTATAGTCGCATACATCAGGATGTATGAATAATCCAAATCCTTTTGGAGCGTTCCTTGACTTGGATCCGACTTGTATGACTCCTGGCCTTCCATATGTCTTGAGATCACACGGATTCGACCTTTCATTATCCCTTGTGAAGCTATATAAGGAACCCCTTGATACATTGAAAGCAGGGGAGATAAGAGAGAATTGAGAGTATCGAAACTATAGTCCATTGTTGCCAAAACTTATGCTTGAGTCTGCATCCCTTTGTCCCTTGGAGCACTGTTGTGTTCTTCTCAAGCTTTCCTTTTGCTAGTAAGCTTGCTATCAGAGTGATGGAGGATTGAGGTGGTGGAGGCCCAAGTGGGGGATTCAGTTTCTCCGGTTCGCAGATGTACCGTCAGAGGTTGTCACTTGTAATCTCTGATTCATATTAATAGAAATATCTTTTCCTGTCCAGTAATGTGTATTTGAATGAATATTGTATCCATTGGAATATGTCAAATTCTTATACATTATTGATTATATATGCTAGAATATATCTAACACCATGAAATATAGTATGCTTGTATTGTTTACTTGTTGTTGAGGACGTGCTATAACAATTCAAGCTGAAGATTGGAAAGCTCAATGGGGATCTACTTCAACCATCCGGAATAAGGAACGAGGTTCGATCCTTTAGTGTTAGATGTTTTTATTTCTATTGCATATTGGGAAAGATTGATTTTCGGAGTCTAGCTGTCTGTTGTGGTACCCCAAGCCATAGGAATTTCTCTCCGTAACAGAATTGGGGACTCCGTTGGGGACGTTCCTTGTTTTTATTTGGGGTTGGGGGCACAATGGGTTTGATATTATTGATTTTCTCTATGTTTCTCTCTGTTTTTGTGTCACATTTTATAGCATGTTCATCCATTGACACTCCCCTTTATTGGTTTGGCCCGGACCTGCTTTTTACCACTGCCTTCTCTGTATACACGGGTTTTTGGACAACAGTCGCGTACATACATGGATGTTTAGCCAAAAGGCACATACATATGCAACTGTTCTTTATACAGTCGTGTACATCCTCCCTTTTGGTGAGTCTGATGTTGTGGGAAGTTGCTGGGTGGGTTGTGAGTGTGGTTGGGTCTTCCTTGGGTCTGAAGTTGTCTGTTGGATGCTTCTTTTATTAAGACTATCAGTGCGGCTCAGTCGCCTCCGTCCATCTAAACCATTTCATTTCTGTTTCTATTTCATTTTCTTGCAATTTCATTTACATAATAAAGTGTAAATTAAATACTCAATGGGTTAATGAATATAGTTTAACTAAAATTGACTTAAAATCAAATCTTGCTTACCCTTCCTCCTCTACCCAATCATCACTCTTCGGGGTATTCTGGGATACAACGAAGGGCATAGCTCGTATAGTCCTAGGCCCTTCACTTAATATTGTTCTAAACCATTAAAAATGGATGACCTAGAAGGTAGAGGGGGTAGAGAAGGAGGGCTTCTCACGGCGCTAAGCGTCATCCCTATTGACCAACCTTACATCCGGGAGGTGACCTGTGGATCTACAGATGGGCTTAGTCCCATTGTGTTGAGAGCCCAACACCTTCTCTTGGTCTAAGAGGAATATAGGTGTAAGGTAGTCACCTAGTTAGGCTGTCACATTCAGGGTTAAATATGTATTTGTTTGCAAATAACTGATTATTCACTGCTTGCACAACAATGATATGAACTCTGCAACAATATGATGAATTCATAAACCATTTACAGCCACCTAATACCAGAAAGACAGAAAAAAAATACACCATACCAAGAAATCAACCCAACTCAGTTCATGACGCTGAGAGAGCCTTAAAATTTATCAATTTACACCAAGTTCAAACAAATCTGCAGTCTTTGAGGAAATAAGTCCCTGACTGCTTCAACCATGGGAAGTACTTGGGCTCAACCTAGAAACTCATTGTGAGGAGTACCACGGGAACCCCAAAGTAGCTAGCCACTGAGAGGAATTGCCAAGCAAAACGGGAAACGACCCCCATCGATTGAGTAGAAACGCCCATGAGGAAAAAGCCAAGTGTTGTCTTCTGGTAGTCTTGGTGGTTGAGTGACCACCTACAGCCAATAGAAATCCATTGAAACCGGCGTCCAAACATCATTCCCATCAGTTTGATAAAAATATAACACAATTGATCCCCCACGCTCTTCCTCACGCCTAAGAGACGAACCACCACCATTTGGGACATTAAACCAACACTGTCGAAACTGTTCTCAGTGATCTCCCACACCATTAGAAGGACACATAGCCTCTGATTCATATTCAGACCCATACCAGTCTAAACCAGACCTCCATACTGCACCATCAAGCCCCACGACTGGTGCAAATCCAGATCCATTTTCTGGCATAACCATAGCAAGTGGACCCATGTCCACACCAAAACCTATCACCAACAACTCTGCAAGTGGCCCAAGCATAGTCATGTAAACTATCATCAGTCAGCTGCCACCACCCATAGTGACCAGCCAAGCTGGCCTACTTGCAACACACGGGGGCAGTGGCCCTTCTGCACACACTGCCCCTCCTGCCACACTAGGGGGCAATGGAACATCCACTTACATTTCCCCTACTGTCATACATGGGGGCAATGTCCCCTCCTCCCACACTATCCCTCCCACCACAATTAGGGGCATTGGCCCATCTACAATGGCACAACCAATACCCCCAGTTATGCAGATACATTATCCACTTGCAAACCCGACCACCATCCCTTCCCCATCTCACATCAACCTAGGGTCCAATCTTCCTTTCATGGCTCATCTTAACTTGCCTAATTTGGCTCGATTAACAAACGACCCCATTCGCCATCAAGATTTTTGGCCTCCAATGCCAATTAAGCTTCCATCAGACATCCCCAAGTTTGAAGGCAAGGCAGGGGAATGTCCCCAAAACCATATTATGAAATTCCATCTATGGTGCTCTTCCAATAGCATCGTAGACAACTCCATCAGGCTAAGGCTATTCCAATGCACCCTTACAAGTGCCATGACCAAATGGTACATTGAGTTAACGTGGGCCAAATATCTAGATTTCAACTCCTTAGCTTTCATGTTCCTATAGTATTTCCAACTCCCTGTCAGATATGAAAAAGGGGTGTAGATCTTGTTATCTTGTCACCAAAGCACTGCAACACATATAACCGACCACATCCATGAGTGGTGGTGACGTTGCAACTTATGTAAAATACAACTCGACGAGAGGATATTCTTGGATTGGTTCCTTAAGACCTTGCTCCCACCCATAGCAAAGGACGTCGCATCTGAACATCCCCAATCCAAAGAGGAGGCCATACTGAAAGCCCAACAGTTTGATCTTATCTATGCCCAGTCTGGATATCTGTACACCATCATTATAGACGCCCCCCATCCAAACATCTCCTACCAGGATGCACTGGGGGCATCTCATGTTGCAGATGGCATCATAGGCTCAGTCTCCCAATACCCACAGCACCATTCGACACCACCTCCCATTACACCACAACCAAGCAACACTAGTGTTGCTTACCAAAACCAAACTCCTGACTATGCCAGAATGATGTCCCAGTCCGGAGCAATAAATTATTACACACAACTGTTATAGCTAATTTCACCACTCTAGGTGAATCACACTTTGTATGGCCTTTCCCTGTCCCGCTGCAGACTCCTTAGACCCCATGGACAATTTTTTGTCCTTTGATGTTTCCTTGAACATCCCTAAAAACATGTGAAAAATGATACACGGGACTTTTAAACCTATAAGTGAGTATATACGCAGGTTTGACCACTAAAACCGCGTACATCAGGATGTGTACAAAATCCAAATCCTTTTGGAGTTTTCCTTGACATGGATCCGACTCACTTGACTCCTGGCCTTCGCTATGCCTTGAGATTGCTTGGATTCGACCTTTCATTACCCCTTTGAAAATCTATATAAGGAACCCCTTGGTACATTGAAGGCATAAGAGAGAATTGAGAGCAAAGAAACTATAGTCCATTGTTGCCGAAACTTATGCTTGAGTCTGCATCCCTTTGTCCCTTGGAGCACTTTGGTGTTCTTCCCAAGCTTGCCTTTTTCTTGTGAGCTTGCTATCGAGAGATGGAGGATTGAGGTGGTGGAGGCACAAGTGGGGGATTCAGTTTATCCGGTTTGCAGATGTGCCATCAGAGGTTGTATCCTGTAATCTCTGATTTATATTAATAGAAATATCTTTTTCTATCCAATAATGCATGTTTGAATGAATATTTTATCCATTGGATTATGTCAAATGATTATACATTATTGATTATATATGCTAGAATAGATCTAACACCATGATATATAGAATGATTGTGTTGTTTACTTGTTGTTGAGGAAGTAATCTATCAATTCAAGCTTAAGTTGGAAAGCTCAACGGGGATCTACTTCAACCGTCGGGAATAAGGTACGAGGTATGATCCTTTAGTGTTAGAAATTTAATTTCTATTGCATATGGGAAAGGATTGATTTCTAGAGTCAAGTTGTCTATTGTGGTACCCCAAGCCATATAAATTTCTCTCCGTAACAAAATTGGCGACTCCGCTGGGGAGTTCCTAGTAGTTGTCCTTTGGGGGTTGTTTTATCGGCATTCAATGAATTTGAATTGCTCTTTCTCTCTTGTTTCTGTGTCGGGTCTGGGGGCATGTATGCCTGATAGTGGCTGATTGGTGTGAAGTTTGTCGCAACTTGTCTGTTTGCCTTGATTTTATGCATCTTTCTTCCTGTACATGAGTTTTTAACTCACAGTCGTGTATACACACGGGTTTCTCTGAGACTTCTGCATATACACATGGGTTTATTGCGAACAGTCATGTATGACCTAGATTTTTCCTTTTTGTGGAAGTTAAATGGTTGCTGGGTGAAGTTTGATGTTTGCTGAGTCTCCTTTGGCACTGCCTAAGTTTGTTTATACCTCTGTTTGCATCTGATTTTATTTCAAAAAATCCAAAAATATTTGCTTATCATCATGCATTGCATTTTGCATTTTTGCATTGTACTTGCACTAGATTTGCTTTGGAGTACAAGTTAGGACTTCATATAGGAAAGCTTGCATTCATCATTTGAAGAAAAATTGTGCATTTCATGTAGTAGCATACCCTATTTTCATGGACACAATGCATTTGCATTGATTGTTAGGTGTGCATTTTACTTCATGTTGCGTCATAACACCATTAGTTGCACGGTCATATCCCTATTTTGAGTAATAAATCCAATTAAAATCAATGCTAAATTAAAATGAATTACACTCTTTTCTTTTCTAGGGTGCACCAACAAGCTTAGGTTTTAGGGTCTTGGAATAGTTCATTGTAAGTAAATTCTCCAAGATCATTAAACAAAAACATGTATGTGTCTGTCTAGGTTAGTGTGTGAAATCCTTGGTATAACCAGTGTTTCTCAGGATCCTCCTCTCAAAAGGGAGTTAAGCACGAGGAAATGTGAGCGGTTATTGATTGGGATGACCCCTAGTCATAACTAAGTACCACCGGAGATATTTCTAGGATTGTATTCATATCTGGGGGCTCTTTCGAGAGTTTCGGGCTTTGCTACGTTGCCCATATGGTCAATCCCGCCTGCGACTATCCACCTGAGCATTGATTATATTGAGGTGACCTTAGTGGCCTTACCTAGGATATCGAGGGGGTACTTTGCAGGGGTTATTCTGCGGGTGTCCCGGACAGGTTGGGGTCGGACAGCATAGTCGCTTTACGCATTGAAGCTGAGGGCCACAATAATTGGTTATGTACCTCCGCTTGTTTTGTATGGGAATCTCAAGCCTCTCCTAGGCGAGACATACCTGCTTCATTCAGGAGCTCATTTATCTAGCCCTTGTTTGCTTGCATTTGGATTTAGATTTTATTAGTGATTGCTCTGTGCACAATAGTTGGCCTAGGGTTTATGTAAATAGAGAGTCTTTTCTATTTTTTTGAGTCATTGTGGATTTGGGTGGGGCTCCTCACCGTTCTCGTCGTTTAGCAAGACTTCTTCCTTCTACTTCTCCTCCTCCTTTGGGAGAGAGACCTAGACAGTCCAGACGGACTATTTCGCACATTGATTCACACACCATGGGAGACCATTTAGAAGGTATTCCTGAACCACCTTCTCCCATTCGTGTAGATGATGGGGAGTTTACTCCTACTTACGATCCTTCACCCGACTTGGCTGAGTTAGGTCCTGTGATTTTTGAGATAGGAACCATGCACGATAGACCTACTCACTCTAGGGTTGATTCCCCATTGACGCGTTACTGGTATGGAATTTCAGAGGACGCCGAGACTCATTTTGAACCTGCCAGCACTAGCTACGGTAGTTATGGTCTGTCTGGTTTCCCTACGCATGATTTGGCATTTCATGTTGAATCCAACTTTGAGCCTAACACTATGCCTGGGGGCAGTCTCATTCCTTACCATGCGGAGAGGTTTGGGAGCACTAGTCACATTGCACCTTCCATCCTGGTGGTGGAAGTTACATCGCATATCCCTCCTAGGTCTAGGGTTAGTGATCCGATTAGGATACCAGATCTGAGACAAGTGAAAATAGGCAATAGCAGGTACATTATTACTCATATTCCTTTGTCCTCAGTCCCTAGGTCTTCAAATGTTCATCCTCCACCTTATTTGCGTCATCCTTCGAGCTGGCACATGACTACGAGTCAGGTCCGTACTGCAGTTACTAGACTGATTGTGTCTCAGGTTTACATACCGCCTGTTGCTTTGGGAGGTTATGTTCATACTTCTAGAGGTAATGTTACTACTTTTGGGGAGTATATCCCTACTTTCGGTATGTATATTCCTACTTTCGGAGCGTATCTTCCTACCTATAGAGTGTCTCATGGGGCATCGCATGCGATGACTTATGGACCCTATTATGGGACGCAGTATGGACATGGTTCTTCACCTGATGGGGGTAGGTATCAATAGCCTGCCTACTCTCCTAATTATGGCTTTATAGCTCCCACTAGTCAAGGTCCACCACACTATGGTGCTTCCACGCCACCCTATACGAGTCATACGGGAGGAGGGCACTATGGCCAAGGCCATGGTGGCAATCAGACCTATATAAATCAGGGAGTGACCCATCGACCTCATCATCCTAGGCTCCCTTTCCTCACGACACTCAATCTTCCTAATTTTTTTAGATTGACGAATGATCCTGTAGCTCATGACTTGGCTTGGCTGGCTGTCCCTACCAAGCTTCCTTCGGACATACCTAAGTTTGAGGGAAAACCGGGAGAGGATCTGAGCGAAGACGTTACTACATTTAACCTATGCTACTCTTCGAATTCCTTACATTAGGACTCAATCCGTTTGAGACTATTTCAATGCACCCTTACAGGGCCTGCCGCGAAATGGTATATAGAGTTACCTAGGGGAGCTTTCGCTTTGTTCAACGACCTTGCAATGAATTTTCTTAATCACTTCCAGCTACTAGTGCGTTATGATGTTGGTACTGAACTCTTGTTGATATTTCAAAAATATAAATCCACACATATCTCTGATCATATTCAAGAGTGGTGTAGACGAAAGAGGTTAATTAAATCCTTTATACCGCCAGAGTTCCTCCTCGAATGGTTCCTCAAGTCGTTATTGCCGTATACAGTGAAGGATGTTTCCACATCCAGAGTGCAGAATGAGGAACAAGCAATTTTTAGGGCACAGGAACTGGACTTGATCTATGCTCAGTTCGGTTTGTTGTATGAGATTATTCCCAATGCTCTGCGTTCCAGTTTCGACCCCAAAGTCAAACCTGGACCACATGCCGATGGCATTGTGGGTTGTGCAGGTGTGAAACCCACGGATTCATTTGGAAAACAATTTAGTTAGTTTTAAATCAACCAATCTGCTTCAGGACAAGCTACGGCTTTGTCTCAACCTGCCCAAATGACGAGTGTACTTTCTGTGCAATCGTCAGACCAGAAGGGTAACCAGCAGCCCAGATGAAATAGAAAAAGGGTAAGAATAATCGTAAGGGTGGGAATAAGAATGAGAATGCTAATAGTAATGACAAGAATGGCCGAAATGCTAGGGGAGACAAACAAGCTAAACATAAGGTTAAGTTTCCTTGCAACTTATGTAAGGATGATCACCTCACTTACTTGTGCCCTTGTATTGAGGAAGCTTCGAGATTCTTGGCACAGGGCCCAGTTATGCTAACTAACCCTTTACCACATAATCAAAATATGAACTTGAAGTCCCATGACCAGTTTGGTGGTGATCATGATCCGCTAGAGGGTAGTGGTCATGGGTGCATTAACATGGTCTGTGCTGCGAAAGTTATGACCCGTGTGAAAGATTATGGTTCATCACAACCTAGCCCAGGCAAAGAGCCTGATCCACCAGGGTCCCCTTTGCGTATTGAGAAACCTATGGATAAACCTGAGACTGCACCTCACATTCCTAAGGGATTCCTTAAGTGTTCAGGGCATAATCCAAATGCCCGAGCCACCCAGAACTATTCAATCATCGAGGATCTGGGCCACACTCCTTGTGTGATGTCTGCATTGGAAGTGCTTCAGAGTTGTTCGTCGCAAAGAAAGGAGTTGCTTTCTGCCCTTGGTGTGAATGATGATGATTCTTCCTCCGTGATCAAATTTGAAACTGCAGGACTTCAGCCTCACTTTCCCTACTATGTCTCTCTTTTGATTCACATAGAATGTCTTAATATGATCGTCAAGCACACTGTGATTGACAAGGGCGTTGTTGCTTATGTGATGTCTTTATCCTGTTGGAAGGGTCTAGGTTCTCCTGAGCTGTCTAAATCAGCGACCATGTTAACTGTGTTTGATGGGAGATATTTTAGGCTGAAAAACATCCTTCCTTCCCTTAAATTCCGTTTGGGAGGGAAGACCATTGCGATAGAGGTCGAGGTGGTTGATGCGCCCCTTGACTACAATCTCTTGCTGGGTAGGAACTGTATGTACATTATGCAAGCCGTTGCTTCTTCCTTGTTCCGCGTTGTATGATTTCCACATAACGGGAAGATCGTAACGATTGATCAAACGACATTCAAGAATCTGTCTGTTATTGCATCTTCAGGAGCTTCGATCCCGATCGTTGAGCACTCTCAGCCAGAAACTGGGAGTGTGGGTGTAGGCATGTATCCATCCCTCATGGGAATCTTTAGTTGTCCTGCACCGATCCTTATGATAGGATCTAGTTCCGATGAGGCTTCAACATCTACGACATCGGTGTCTTTTCACATGAGTCATATGGAAGATCCTTGGATTCTTCCTACACCGAGTACTTCGAGTGAGCTTGTCGTGTTGGATGTGCCGTTGCCTGCAGCTATGATAGCTTATCAAGGTAATCTCAAGTTGGTTGTAGAGCCTAGTCCTTCCTCTTCATGGATGGAAGAGGAGGACCCTTATGTGCTGTCAGCATGGGCAGTACAGTCTTGTCACGCACATGACTACCTTGATACAGTTTTCCCTTCAAATGAAGCGATTATTGAGGCTATGTCAGGAGTCGAGCCACCATGGGAGGAACTCCATCATAGATCATACTTTCTTCCAGAGCTTGATCGCTTGGAGCATGAGGATTTTAGGGCGGTTCTTAGTCAGAGAGTTGGTAGTCCTATGGTTCCATTAGACTCTCCTGGTCCGATGGCTGATGGAAACATGACGAACATATCTTCAATGATTCCTATCAACATCTCTCACAATCCTGGCACAATAGAGAATGTCTATATTGGGGTGGAATGTTCCCATGCTGAGATTCTTGAATACACCGAGCTATTTAAGTAATTCCGTGATATTTTTGCTTGGAATTATGATGAGATGCCAGGTATTGACCCTCATATTGTCGAGCACGAGATTAAGACTTACCCCAATGCTAAGCCTGTTCGACAATGTTTACGTGGGGTGAATCCTAGGAAAGCACCCACGATTAAGGCAGAGATAGAGAAGCTGTTGAAAGCTGGTTTCATCTATCCCATTCCCTTGATGGAGTGGGTTTCCAACCCCATTTTGATGGATAAGAAGTAGGGAGCGATCCACATATGTACTGATTTCCATGATTTGAATCGTGCCTGTCCTAAGGACAATTTCCCCACACCATTTATTAATCAGATTTTGGATGAGTGTATGGGTAGCGAGGTGTTCTCCTTCATGGACGGCTTTTGTGGATATAATCAGATACAGATTAAGCCTAAGGACCAACATAAGACTGCATTTATTTGTCCTTGGGGAACATTTGCATATCGAAAAATGCCTTTCAGCCTTAAAAACACCGAAGCTACATTTCAGCGGGCAATGACCTTGATCTTCCACGATCTCAAGTCAGTTATCAAGGTATTTTTGGATGACCTTGCTGCTCATTCTCTCATGAGAATGTGTCATCCCTATCACTTGATATTGGTATTTGAAATATGGCGGCACTATTTGGTTAGATTAAATCCTCATAAGTGCATCTTTTGTGTGAAGTCAGGGAGTTTGTTAGGATTCATCGTTTCTAAAGAGGGTATAAGAATCAACCCTTTGAAGGTTGAGGAAATACTTCAGTTGTCTCCCCTGAAGAATATTTGTCATCTTCAGTGTTTGCAAGGCGTGGCAAACTTCTTACGAATATTTGTTGTCAACTTCGCCAATTTGACTAGAAGCTTCATGCGTCTCTTGAAGAAGGACACCCCCTTTTATTAGGATGAGCGAGCCCAGGAGTCCTTCGATGCACTCAAGCGAGCCCTAGCATCGGCCCCGGTGATTAGTCCCCTGGACTATAGCCTTGATTTTCTATTATATGTGGCCGCATCATTAGAGACGATTGGTATGGTTTTGGTTCAAGAGGATGAGGAGCTCCAAGAGCATGTCATATATTATTTGAGCCGGAACCTTATTGACGCAGAGATTCATTATTCTCATGTCGAGAAGCTTTCTTTTTCTACCATACATGCGGTTCAACGGTTGAGACATTATATTCTCCTTCGCCGGACCTTGGTTGTAGCCCATGTCAATCCGTTTCAATTCGTCCTCACCCGAAGGATGATTGGGGAAAATATATAATAAATGGATTGTCATTCTGCAAGAATTCGATCTCGAGTTTGTTTCGGCAAAATCGAAGAATTCTTTAATTTTTGCAGAGCTTATATCGGATTTCCCAAGTGAGGCCAAGGAGTTGGTTTGTGAAGATATGTTTTTCGATGAACACATCTTCTTAATCTCAATGTTATACCCATGGTATGGGGATATCATAATATATTTACAAACATTGAAGACCCCTACTCACCTCTCGCAAGATGAACGATGACGATTACGTCACGTATCTAAGAACTATCTCATGGTGGATAACACTTTGTACTGCCATGGGGTATATTCCATTTTACAACATTGTTTAACTCATGAAGAGGATGAGGTATTGTTGAATGATTGCCACGAAGGGGCATGTGGTGGTCATTTATCTGGGATTTCTACAGCCTAGAAGATTTTAAGAGCAGGTTATTTCTAGCCGTCGATATTTAAGGATTGTGTTGATGTGTTCAAGAGGTGCCACCCTTGCCAGGTGTTCACATGTAATATGCGCTCGAAACCTACCTTGTTACATCCCATTATCATTGCCAGTCCCTTCACTAAGTGGGGGCTCGCTTTTATGGATTGCAACCCAGCTTCAGCTAGGGGCACCATCATATTATAGTGGCTGTTGATTACTTCAAGAAATGGGTTGAGGCTATGCCTATAGTAAAATCCAACGGTGAGACAGCCGCTCACTTTGTATTCAACCAAATTATTACTCGGTTTGGGATTCCGAAAGATCTTGTCACTAACCATGGCTCGCACTTTCAGAATCATATGATGGAAGAGTTGGCATCGAAGTTAGGATATAAGCAAGAGCATTCCTCTTCTTACTACACTCAAGTGAATGGACAGGTAGAGGCAGTGAATAAATCACTCAAATCCATTCTCCAACGAACCATTGCACAAAGCAAGAACAATTGGCACATCATGTTATATCTTGCTTTGTGGGCATATCGAACCGCTGTTAAGACTGCCACTGGTTTTTCTCCATATCAACTTGTACATGGAGTGGATTCGATATTGCTGGTTAAATGCGAGATTCCTTCTTTGAAGCTAGCTATAGAACTCTTACCGGACACTTCCCCATTGGAGGAGCATTTGGTTCACCTTGAGCAACTTGATGAGCAGCGTCGGGATGCCTTGGTGGGTCTAGAAGTCAATAAATGTCGCGTAAAGGTCTAGTATGATAAGTCTGTCCATCCAAGGAGGTTTAGTGAAGGAGACTTGGTCCTTTTGTGGGATCAACCAAAAGAACCCTTGGGGGTAGGGAAATTTAATCCTATGTGGCGTGGTCTTTACGTGGTCAAGCATGTGTTAGAGAAGGGTACGTATGAGTTAGTGGATTATGAAGGAATGGCCTTGGCAGAGCCTAGAAATGGGCTCTATATCAAGAAATACTATGCATGATATTTAGCCAAGGCTGCTTATTGTATATTATTGTACAACTTTTCATAGGTAGGTATTTTTCTTATCGTGATCGGGTTTGTGATTAGTTTACGTTTCTTTTGGCAGATGTCAATGGAATCTTCCACCTACATAGGATTCGTAGATGGTGCAAGCCGTCACACTCAACACACAGCCTCTGCTGCTTGGGTGATTTATACTCCTATGGATCAGGTACTGTCTTCAGGAGGCGTATGTCTATGACCATCTTCCAACAATGTTGCTGAATACGGTGCTGTTATCGAGCTTCTACGGGATTCCATTTTACATGGCATTCTCTCTCTTGAGGTACATCTTGATTCGGAGTTAGTAGTGTCACAGCTTAATGGTTTGTACCATCTTAGAGATCCGATGTTATTGAGAAGATTCTTACGTGTGATATTGTTAGAACGATAATTTGACAATATAACATATATACACATTCCAAGAAATAATAATCAAGTTGCTGACTCATATGCTAACTACGTGTTAGATTGGCATTTGTTTCATTCACAATAAATTAATCACATGCACAATTTTTACACATGTAAATAAATAAACTGATCACCATAAATTTTTTTATATATACATCCAAAATGTGATAATACATAGTGTCATGATACAAAATTGGGGCTTTCGAGCCACCGGCATATAATACACGGTAGTACAAAATGAATACACTCCCAGGTGTCTAATCTTGTGGAGGAGGAGGAGGGTTGTGATCATGGAAGGTCACTACGGCTCTAGCTAGCCGTCGAAATAACCGCACCCATGCACGTGGTACACCCACCACATGCCTCTGCATAGCCTCAGGCAAGTCCTCGACTTGCGCCATGGGAACCCTATGTGTCAGTCTCACAAAATTGGTATGAATGCTCTAGAGCGTCTGCTCCGCATCCACACCTGTGATTTCATCTCCTCTTCCCCTCCGTATGTGATGAGGGAAGCCCTTTAGCCGTCGTGGTCCCACATCTGCACACAAACGGTAGATGTCACTATGTATTATCACTCAAAAATATGTCTTTTTGATTCCATATAATCAAGAAAACAAAAAAAAATTAAATAACTCAAAATTTAAAAAGAGAGGGTCGAGATTCGTTACCTATATCACCATATGCTGATCCTGGTGGTAGCGGCATGTCCGGGTCCCCCAAAAAATCTATCCCTGCATAGGGGTAGTTATCGATGGCAACTATCTATCGTCACCACCACGGAAAGAAGTCAGCTGGATATGGGTTGGCAACCCTACCACCCCCCAGTCTCCGCATAGCATCTGCCCAATGCCATTGGGCCAGATCTCAAACCCCGTGAAGAGGAATCTCCACTCTGGGGATCAATCCTAGAACATGCTCAAAATACTGCTGATCCCGAAGTTCTGCACTCTACTTGCCTTACACTCATTGAGATGATGTTTCATGTTGCTCAGTAGTGTAGTGCTCCAGTCATAGATCGTGGGTCTCATGCACTTCACTGCATAGAACATCAGAGGCCGTGAGGCCTGGTGGAGTGATGCCAAGCCTGCTATCCTACCCAATGTCAATAGTATGGCCTTTAGGCCCATCACTTGTATAGTGTTGGTAGGGACCTAACTCCCCACCTTCCTTGTGTCTGGATAGCAGTACACCGCAATGTACTCGTCGATAGTCAGGCTACCACCTGGCCCACCACGAGAATGAAGGTTCACCACTTCCCCTCATCTAGAAAGCCCCGTAATGAAGTATATGTCCTCCACCTATATGGTGAGGGACATCCCATCTATATGGAAAGACTCTGAGTTTGGATCCCAGTAATCCACCAGCATCTGTAATAGTCTTGGTTTGGCCCTCAAACCACCAAGACACCAAAACTTGTAGAGTTTGCATGCATGTAGAGCTTGTTGAGCCATTACATCGGCCCTTACTGCTTCCTCTACCTCACCATGTTCACGCTCTCTCCACTCTAGGACCATCCTACACAAGAAATTGCAAATTTGCTCATTAGTTTATTGAAAAAACCTTATGCGCAGCCTCATACGTGACTGTTTTCAAAATAGCTACGTATGTACGCAGGTTTGAGGGCATTTTCCACGTATATCCAGCCCTATACATGGAAAAGATGTTGACTTCCACATGGGCCGCAACGCTCATTTTAGGTTGGCCTAGAAAGCTGAATTGACCATGGAATTTCATAAAAAATGCATCAAAATGAAAGAGAAGAGCATGAGTAAATACCTGGAAGAAATGGTAGTGGATTCTGCCGGCTGGATCTCCTGGAATTCACTGTTGAAAATTAGAGCTCAAATGGGCAAAAGTTTCAAATGTTTTATAATATTTTGAATTGTTTACTATTTATAGAAAATTTTCAAATATTTAAAATTTTTTACCCCCTTTCCTATAGTTTGGACATTTTTTAACCATTTTGGACCGTTTTTGACATAATTCATGATGTAGAGGACCTTTTTCAGTGCCATTTCAGCCGTTGGATTGACCTATTCATGCCGACCTCAGGTATCTTATCTAAACTGGCATATAGGTTAGGTTTCATCACCGTCTGCATTTTGCATAACCTTATGACCATCTCATCATGACCTTAGGTACGAACCCACTCTGTTATGTCACAGAACCTTCTTTTTGTTTTAGAGGTGGCATGATATGAGTGGTAGAGCTTCACCTTACATGGGTACCCTAGTTAGCGCCTTATTTGCATTTCATTCCCATGCTGACGTTTTCTCCTTTAGGGTGTGGGAGTCCATTGTATAGTACTGCCATGACATTTTGCAAGAGCCTCATACTCCTCTTGATCTTGTGCTGGCCTATTCCCCTCAGGACTCCCTCATGTCAAGTTGTGAATGCATTATCATGAGCTTTGCCTGCCTTATTGAGCTTTATGCCGGCTTCCCTGACATTGCGTTTCAGCCATATAGCCCGAGCTTGTCTCATGTCTAGCCATGTAGAGCCATTTTTTATATCCTTCGCAGCTTGTTTCCCTTTTTACCGGGAGGGGATTTTCCCCTGAGTGTCGATATCCTACACATGTATCCTTGCATTGAGAATAGGTATGTTCCACTGCTTGGAACTAGTTTGTTTTCTCTTATGACAATCGTCTCCTCCTAGTATGTAACTATAAAGCTATTTTATTATTTTTTCAAGATTTTTAAATAACTGAAAAAGTCCAAAAAAATAAAAAAACCAAAAAGCCAGACAAGGAAAGATGTTATCTGTGGTAGATGTCGAGTCGTGTCACCTTCGAACAGAGCACTGTATATCACATCCATTGGTTGGGTTATAGTTTGACTTTAGGAGCTGTACTAATTTATCTGAGTTTATGTCCATCGACTGGTTAAGCTTCCAGTCCCTATGGAGCCTTTGTCGATGCCTCCTGTGTCATAGAGATGTCCTAGTTTGTATATCAAGTCTGCACTACCTTTATTCAGTCACCATATGTCGTTATGCTCTTGTTCAAAGGAAGTTGAATTTTGAGTCGACCATTCCTTAGTTCTCTTTACTTTGCATGTCGGCCATTCCCGGTACAGTTACTGGTTCGTGCACCTTATGATTGAGTCCTTCCACATTATAAAGCTTTGCTGAGTACCTCGTGTTGGATGATGGGGCATGCCTAAATTCCCTCCTTCCAGTGGATTTCATCCCATCGACTTCAGAGCATTTATTCTAGGATTGGAATCTAGAGTCATTTTGAGTGCCTTGAGACTTGTAGTCATCAACGGCAGGTTTTCTTGCCATCGACAGTTTTTTTGGAATACATCAATTCCCCCTGATTGATGGATCCTCTCAAGTGTTTGACCTCAACACATTTATTCACACTTGTTAGTTTGCACTCTAGTACCTTGATTCCCATTTTCATCATCGGTGGGTGATCTCGCGTTTGTTAACGGTATACATTAATGACCGGTAATCAGACGATGGACTACTATGTTTGACCTCGACACCTCGATTCACATAGTAGGACATGTACTCGTAGCGGTTTGTGTAGAAGACCTTCCAGATTGGTGGCATCTCTTATATGCTACATCCTTGATCGTGCCAGTGTTCATGAGATTTCAGCTCTTGTGACTTGATTTCAGTATATGTCAGATATTTCCAGCTACTATGGAGATATTTATCTATTATATATCTTCAGCCATTATGGAGATCATGGTCCTTTGTATATCTTCATCATGGATATTCTGATCTATGTATATTGTACGTGACGATGACCACTTATGTGATATCTTGTATCATGCCTATTCATGGCCATTGTACTCTTATGTATCCGGGACTGTTATATGTATTTGCAGTTATGTGTAGAGTTGTATTATTGTACTATGCTGATTGGGTGGCTGGTCTTCCATTTGGGATCCTTCATCACTCCACTTTTGGGATGGACTTATAATGTATTTAGGCCATCGTATGACCCCTCTGACCTCACACATTAAGGGGCATCTGTTATAGCTAATTTCACCACTCTAGGTGAATCACACTTTGTATGGCCTTCCTCTATCCCGTTGCAAACTCCTTAGACCCCATGGACCATTTTTTGTACTTTGATGTTTCCTTGACCATCCTTAAAACATGTGAAAAATGATACACACGACTTTTAAAACTATAAGCGCGTATATACGCCGGTTTGACCACTAAAACCACGTACATTGGGATGTGTACAAAATCCAAATCCTTTTGGAGTTTTCCTTGAAATGGATCTGAATCACTTGACTCCTGGCCTTCCCTATACCTTGGGATCACTCGGATTTGACCTTTCATTACCCCTTTGGAAAGCTATATAAGGAACCCCTTGGTACATTGAAGGCATAAGAGAGAATTGAGAGCAACGAAACTATAGTCCATTGTTGCCGGAACTTATGCTTGAGTCTACATCCCTTTGTCCCTTGGAGCACTTTGGTGTTCTTCCCAAGCTTGCCTTTTTCTTGTGAGCTTGCTATTGAGAGATGGAGGATTGAGGTGGTGGAGGACCAAGTGGGGGATTCAGTTTCTCCGATTCGCAGACGTGCCGTCAGAGGTTGTATCTTGTAATCTCTGATTTATATTAATAGAAATATCTTTTCCTGTCCAATAATGTGTGTTTGAATGAATATTTTATCCATTGGATTATGTCAAATGCTTATACATTATTGATTATATATGCTAGAATAGATCTAACACCATGATATATAGAATGCTTGTATTGTTTACTTGTTGTTGAGGAAGTAATCTATCAATTCAAGCTGAAGTTGGAAAGCTCAATGGGGATCTACTTCAACCGTCCAGAATAAGGTATGAGGTCTGATCCTTTAGTGTTAGACATTTAATTTCTATTGCATATGGCAAAGGATTGATTTCTGGAGTCAAGATGTCTGTTGTGGTACCACAAGCCATAGGAATTTCTCTCCGTAACAACAACCTGCACCACCGCAGCAGGCTCAAACAATGGGATGGCCAACACAATAGTACGCTGGGAAAATTCCCACATTTGTGGCACCACCACCCACTCAAATATACTATGCACCACCAGTTTAAGCAGTCCAAGCCCCCGCCCCCACTCCGATGGGACAAGTGTTTGCACAATAAAACCGTCCCAACCAGCCTACCCCCAACAATCAACAAGGGAAATCTAGAAATAATCGGCAACGAAACCAAGGCAATAACCAACCGTAGGGAGCCGGTTAACAACCAAACCCTCCCAACAATGCTGCGGAAAACTAACCCGTCGAAAACCCCCCATGACAAAATGCACCAAGACGCAATGCCCCATTGCACACAAACCAACCATGCATACTTTATGAGGTCTATGGGCACTACACATTTGTGTGTCCCCTCATGGGTTGAGCTAAGCAGGCCATTTAGAATGAGGCCCAACAGGCCACCAATGCTAAAAACCAAGTCCAACCCAATCTGGCACCACAAGGACCTCCTCCTATGGTGCTCCAGAACCCAGTACCTATCCAATGGTTGGTGGAAACTGCACCCCCTCCCTAACCCAATCCCAATGCTTTGAGGGCACCTCCCATGGCCGAAACAAGTGTTCACCACCTGCTAGCCATGACAAATGAAGAGTTCAACTTACAAACTAGATGGAATCAGTACGGTACCACCACTGAACCCATTGACACATCAGCGGCATCTACTTCCAAAACAGTCAACCTACCTCTTCAGTTACCCCCATTTCCCTACCCCCCCATACGCCAAGTTTCCAATAACACCACAACCAGAGCTGCAGTCAGCTATAGCATCATGGATGATTTGGCCCAAACACCAATGGCCATGTCCGCTTTGGAGGTCCTCAAAACGTGCCCAATGCAGTGGAAAGCATTACTAGATGCCCTTGGGGCTGTAGACCCCTCTGACTCCAAGTTGATCACATTCAACACGGAGAATGGAGAACTGCGCATGCCATCCACCATCGCCTTCCAAATCTCAGTATCTATCCAGAACTTGGTTGTGCACCGGTGCATAGTAGATGAGGGAGAATCTACATGCGTTATGTCTACCTTGGTTTGGCAGAAACTGGGATCACCAATTCTGTAACCATCCTCCATAACTCTGCAGGATTATGATGGCCATCCCACTAAAGCCCAAGGAATCCTCCCCCATGTCCCCATCACATTAGCCGAGAAGACAGTGCTGATCGACATAAAGGTCATCAATGCTCAACTGGACTATAACCTTCTCCTCGGAAGAAGTTATATGTATGCCATTAGAGCAGTCGCATCAACTATTTTCCATCTCATGATGTTTCCTCATGAAGGGAAGATTGTGATGGTTGATCAACTCACTTATCATGATCCGCAAGGGTTAACGACACCCACCAACGTTATACCTACCATCACCACTATTGAGCCACAAGGGACAACAACACATGCAAATGTCGTCCCTGCAATCAACACTATGGTTGACAACACACCAGCCTACACATTGTTGAATGTGGGCCCTGGGTTGTTTGCCTATCCCACCATGACGGCTCCTTTCCCCTCAGTGTCACCGCCACCGACACGAAATGAGACTGCAGACTTGTGCATGGTCTCATCCAGCACCGTTGCACCCAAAAAACAACCGCAACCACAACCCCAACCACAACCACAACATCTTCCGCAGCTGCAACACCAACAGCAGCCACAACACCACCCACAGCAGTAGCATTTTGCGCAGTCGCAGCCACAATCGCATCCCCACATGCAACCATGAGGTAGTTATCCAGGCTCATCTCCAGTCCATATGATTTCCTTCCTCTTCCCCCCTCCTGATGTCATGAGTAAGCCGGTAATGGCCACCTTAAGCCTACCCAACTTTACATTGGGAATTCCGGTATAGTATCTTGATCCAGCGACTCAACTAGCAATGCCCAAGGTTGTTTTAACCCCAGTGCAACCCATCACAGTCGAGTCTCACCCTCCACTCGTTCTGCAAAATCCAACCATTGTACCTGCACCATCCCACCCAAAAAGGGCTAGAGGAAAGAATGCCAAAACCACCGCAGAACTGCGATAAGTCCCGCCTTGCACCGTATGCAAGCAACAGGTCCATCCAACTCAGAGTTTCCCTGAAATCCCAATGATCCATGCTCATTTAGATGCCATGGATACAAATGAAAACATCCCTGTGGTTGAACTCCCAACCACACCGATAGTTAGAAACAAGGCATTGAGAACAAACCATGCTTGTGCCCTCTGCAGTTTGTATGGGCATTACTCTCACCATTGTCAATACTTGCCCGAATTTTGAATGGCTTTAGCAGACCTCCGTCAACATTCCCTTGAGTTTGAAATCACTTTGATCGAAGAAGTTCACCCCCCACCACCTTCTTCAAACACCATGTCCATTTACATGATGTCCAGTTCAACTGAACCGCTTGTCTCCATCATCACTGACAATCCATTAGACCTGTCTCCTCTGTTGTTCCCCCAACCATAGCCACAACCTCAGTTACCAAGGAAACATTGGGGTTCATTCCCTATGAACATGATCCTTTTCCTTGTTCTTTTCCTTTTCCTTTTCCTACCATCCAAGATCACGAGTAAGTCTTCCTTGGCAACCCTCAATCTACAAGATTTCAGACTAGGAGATCCTGTGTGGTGCCTTGAACCACCTACCATACCTCTAATGCCCCAGGATGTGTTGACTCATGTCCAGCCAATTGAGATAATGTTGCACCTACCTCCAAGTCCATCAAAGACTCCTTCTGTCTCCAGACCTACCCCTCTTCCTCCAATAGAGACTGGGGGCAAGGCCACAAAAACCATAACCAATACCATTTACATGATCTCTAGCACCATTTTCCCTTTTGTCTCATCGGCCATGGAAGATCCAGCTGATATATCCCAGCAACACTTACGCAATGATAGAGATATATGTAAGACCGCCTTTTGTTTTACCCCATTCCCTTCAAACCATAGGGTGGAATTGGTTCTTCCCATAAAAGACGAGATTTCCTCATCCCACCTTGCAAATGACCTTCATCTTGGTAGGGGGCATACCTCTTCACTGACTCAGACGGTTGACTCTTGAAGAAGCCACACAACAGGCTCCACCTCAAGAGAGTCTATGCCTGATATATCCACTATGAGTCCCTTATAGTGTAGTTTTTTCCCTTTTTTTTGTTTTGCAACATTTTTACCACAAATCAAATACCCCCATTTAGGGGTAGCACCATCAGCTGCTAAATCAAAGTCACCCGAAACCTGTTCGAGACACCTTTCACACCTCCAGGCTCAAATTTCTATCTCCTTATGAGATCGTCGTCTCATATTTAACAAATAAATTTCGGGACCATTTCTCGGAAGCTACCTCGATTTACGAGCCACAGCATGGTGATGCAAGTGTCTATGGACCTGTACTTGTATCACTCTTCCCAACCGCTACTCATGCAGACTTTCAGGCCACCACCCATTAAGGGTTACCATTTTTCTTCTTGTCTTTTATTTTAACGCATAGTTGTCTTCTTTATCCAGCGCACCTTACGCGGACCTTTGGACCATTGTCCACAAAATAATTTATTTTTCTTGTATGTATTTGGCATATAACTGCCCCTAGGCTTGCACTCACATCACATGTAGTCAAGTCCATTCACTGCAACACAAACACACGCTCTCTTGACCTATTTTCAAGAGCCACCTCGGTTTGCATGCCTCTGACACACCGACTTGTGAGCCTCTGCCGCGATCTATCCCACGCATGTATTGGTATGTTTGAGAGCGTTGTGATCTATCCAAACTACGTGGATGACCTTTGGACCACTGTCCACCATCCCGACATGGGGCACCACCTGTGCCATCGTAATCGGTTGACCATACTAGAGTTTTGTTTAAGCTCTTTTCTGACTCCTTAAAACAATAAAAAGATAGCCGAGCACAGCTACTTCGTTTCCCGCTCGCTAAAGTATAGGAAAGGGTGTCTACATCGTCTCGTTTACCTCCTTTTGTAGACCATGTAGACCATTAAATGAAAAGGACCACCTTGGCATATTCAAGCCAAGACCATTCCCCTCTGCATACTTTTATGCTTTCTCGGGCAGAGGGGCCACACTTTACGAAAAATATCACCACGGGTTGTCGTTAAGCTCTTTTATAGCCTTCTCATTAAGAAAAGATTGCCAAGAAAACTTGGTTTCATTCATGCTCATAAAAGTATCTGAATGACTGTCCAGTCAGTATAGGTTTAACCTTTTCCAGCTTGATTGGACTACCAATGGTAAAGAAGTCTCTCATCCCCCAAAGGATGGGCGAGATCTCCTATGTATACTTTTATCCTTTTTCAGGAACAAGAGACTACCAACGAAAAAGAGCCCCCACTGGAGTCTTCTTCGTGCTTTCAGACTCTCTAAAATTGAAAGCACCATCGAGCATTTACCTTCTCGGGCTCGCCAAAAATCCACCTCGATTTATGAGCCACAACATGGCGATGCAAGTGTCTGCGGACCTATACTTGTATCACTCTTCCCTACCGCTACTCATGCAGACTTTTGGGCCATCGCCTATTAAGGGATACCATTTTTCTTCTTGTCTTGTATTTTAACGCATAGTTTTCTTCTTTATCCACCGCACCTTACATGGACCTTTGGACCATTGTCCACAAAAATAACTTATTCTTGTACGTATTTGGCATATAAATGACCCCGGGCTTGCACTCACATCACATGTAGTCAGTTTCGTTCACCACAACACACACACACACGCTCTCTTGACCTCTTTTCGAGATCCACCTCGGTTTGCATGCCTCTGTCGCACCAACTCGCGAGCCTCTGCCGCGATCTATCCCACGCATGTATTGGTATGTTTGAGAGCCTTCTGCTTCGTCCATACTACCCAGATGACCTGTTAACCTAAAAATACCCCACTCAGCTCTTAATGGCCTACACCACCCAAGGACACCATCTCACAACACTCATATCACTCAATTAGACCTTCCATTAGACCCCCACACCTCCAAAATAGCCTAAGGATGAATAAAAGGGGCTTAAAACCCTAAAAAGGAGCCCAAAATAGCCCCCCTAGGAGCTAAAGCCCTCAAAAAGGGGCTAAAACACTAAGAGGGGCTAAAGTTAGGGAAAAAGGGGATAAATCCCTGACAAAGGGCTTAAAACCCTAAAACCCCTTGGAAAAGCTATAAAAGGAGGGTGGGGGGTCACTCTCAAAACACTTCTCCCATTGCCTATTGTTACGCTACCCATGGATGCTTTGAGACCTTTGCCTCTCAAACCACCCACACTCCCTCTCCTCCATCTCCATCCCCATTGAGCCATTTCTCCCCAAACCAAGAGAGGTGCTTCCACAAGCTTGGGCATGGTGGCCCATTTCCACCAAGGAAGGTATACCATGTTTTATTTCTATTTCTTAGTTGTTTAATATGCTTTTCTTTCTAACCCTTTTCCCCATTTGCAGGTTTTGTTTTCCTTTTTAACATTGTTTTGCAAGTTTTTCCATTGTAGCTTAAGTTTATTTTGTAGGTTTTGAAGGCAGAACCCTAACCTGTGTTTGCAGAGGGGTTCATTAACTTTGCTTCTTCTTCTTGCTTAGATTAGCTTAGTGTTAGTTTACTATTCTGTCATTTACATTTTCATTTCATTTTTCAGCATTTACCATTAGCATGAACCTACCCTTCTACCCTATAGGTAGAAGGGATCCATTCTTGCCCCTGTAGCAGAGAGAAATCCTTGCTACAGAACTAGCGACCATACTAGGTCGTTCCCACAGGATCCGTGTACCAAAATTTTTATTTTCAAGTTTTTAAAATTTTTTCCCTAGTTTTTCAAAAATTTCATGTTAAATCTATCTTAAATCCTGTTTATTTCCTGTTTTAGTTACTGCCGAAGCCTCTTCTAGGCAGAACCGAGATAGATTGACCCCAGTACTAGTTACTGTCAGCCAGATCTGACTCTGTCTCACCAAAAAACCCCATTCCAGAGCAGGGCACTCATATCGGGGCAAAAGGTGAGACTGGGGCGCACTTAATGGGCAAACAGGTGTGCCCAGGGCACACTTAATCCCCTGATAAGTGCAACTTCAGCCCAGAAACTCAGGTTGCATCTGTTTTTGCATTCTATACGACCCCCTCACTCATTTTTGAAAAAATCTCATGGCCCCCTCGCTAGATTTTGTCAGAAATGTGCGGCCTGTCAAACAAAACTTTAATTTAAGATTAATAGACAATAATTTTCAGTTTCAGAGGACTGTTAGTGCGGCCCAGCTACCTCTGTCCACCATTGCAGGTCATTTTCAGTTTATGCTTTTATTGTCTGTAAATTATTTCATGAACAATGTGTAAATGTTAAGTAAACCATTATGGCTTAATTCTAACTAAAAGCAACTTAAAAGTAACCATATTTCTTCCCCCTTCCTCCTCTACCTAGTCAACACCCTCCGGGGTATTGTGGGATACGAAGAAGGGCAAGCTCGTATAGATCTAGGCACTCCATGATATTGTTCCAAACCACTAAAATTAGGTGACCTGAAAGGTAGCAGGGGTAGAGAAGGAGGGCTTCTCACGGCGCTAAGTTTCCTCCTTGTTGACCAACCTAACATCCGGGAGGTGACTTGAGAATATACGGATGGGATTAGTCCCATTGTGTTGAGAGCCCAACACCTTCTCTTGGTTGAAGAGGAATATCACTGTGAGGTAGACATCTAGTTAGGTGTTGGGCTAAATGGGCAGACCCGGGTTTCACCTTTAACTTCGCACCAACAAAAGACCCACAGTGTTGGCCCTTTTGGCAGTAGACTGCGAACAGGCTACAGTCTCACCTGAAACAGCTATGGGGTGCCGTAGAATCAGGTTTCTGCAAGCAGAAGAGAGAATCTTACTATACCTTTAGTCTTTAACTATTAACAATCACTTAACAGAATGCTTGTAATATCAATTATGTAGCTTCACGTTTAGATAAATAAACAGTTACTTGCACAACCCTTATCTAGGAATTCACAGCGAAGCTAGTTATTAATAGCAGTCTTACTTTAGCAGTTATTTACTTAACATTGCATAAAATATAATAACAAATCACACAAATGAACCACAACACCAGATGTCACGTGGTTCACCCCCAGTGTAGGGGTTACGTCCACAGAACTGTGCTTTATTTAACTCTTTACAACTAAAATGACAGTTCTAATCTACGCACTCAGTTGCAGATCCCTTCAGTCCTCAAAGCCGCACACACAGCAGCAAGCCTCTGCGTACACAGCTGCAGATCTTCCTTTTCACCCACAAAACCCCTCTGTGCACACAGCTGCAGAGGTCGTCCCGCACACAGCTGGGACTTAACCTTCTTACAAAAACCCTTATACAATCTCTTATCTTTGCATTACAATAGCTTCATAAGATAATCATTCAAGACCTAACCCCACTTCTTTACATAAGTGCCTATTTATATAGCGCACTGTTACAAAACCATGGATTTACACCATGGGCGCCCAAAACCCTAACCCTTGATTTAACCCAAGGGTTAATTACAAAAAGGGGGTTCGACCCACCCGCGACACCCCTAAGACTATTTTAGGCTGTAACTCCACTTACACTTCCTCAAAAACCACGGAGTTACCAAAACTAAGGACCTTTAGGGTCAGAGCCCCAACAGGCCCCTAAGACTCACTTGTGACCCGTCCCGGGGCACTCTACGACTCTTCTGGTGGGAGAATCTTCTTTGTAAGGATATCAAAACGACTATTGAGGTTGTGTATAATGTCATCAGCTGCTTTCTCTTTTTCCACCAATTCCTGTAATACTGAGGATGATACTTCATTAGCCTTTTCCTGCGCAAAAGCATCGTAGTTCTTCAAAATTTTGAGCTGACTCTCCGCAGCATTGCTCAATTCCAATGCTTCATCGACAAGTGGCTGTAGCAAATTTTCCAGTAGTGTTACCTTCGTCCTGCAGGAGTCGATTTCCTGCTGGAGCTCCTTGCTTCGCTTCACCTTAGCCATTTTCTGCATAGGAGGCAGCGTCTTAATTTCTGCTCTGACTGCATCTAATTCTGCCTGTCGCAGATTGATGGTTTCTTATACCTTACCTATATCTGGGTGGTTCTGTAGGTTTTCCCATGCTTCAATACTGTCTTCTAGTAGCTTTGCTACGCTGGCCACAATATCTGATATCTTTGTTGCGGAGGCCTGGATGTCCCTGTGGCGTTGTTCTTGGACCTCAGGTGGAGTTTCTGGAGGGATGCGGAGTTGAAGCTCCGTGATCTCATTCTGGTGTTCTGTTTTTAACTTTTCAATTTCACTGTGAGACTATTGGGCATAGTCTCTCAGCTTGGTAATTTTCTGCTCTCGTTCTTCTTTGTCTTGGATGTCGAAGTTAGAAAGACTCCGACATGCCTCATCCAGCGCTTGGGCCAGTGTAGTTCTTTTATGTTCAGCCTCTTTCTTATTTTGCGCAACTTCTTCCAGCCTTGCTGCGAGATTCTGGCTTTGCTTCAAGGTGTCTTCCAACTGAATTTGAGAATAGTGATCTCGGGCGTGGATTTCCTTCATGATGGCTAGCTGGTAGAGGTGCAATTCTGTCATATATAGCTTAGTGTAGTCGATCCCAACTGTCATACTCATCTGCGGCCAGGAATCTGCATCAGCCAGTATTAGAGCTGCACTCGACACTTGGCCCCTATTATCTCTAGTCGGCCATTGCCTCATATCCTGCTGCATGGGTGCTGGGGTACTACTTGGCGCTGTACTAGTTGCTGATTTTGTTACTAACTCTTTTAGCTCTGATACCCTATTTGCTACGCCCATGAGCACAGCAAGATGCACATCCGCGAACTGTGACCACTTGTGAGTTAGTGTTTCAATAGATTTTTCGAGGGCTTGTTCAAGCTCTTCCAATGTCACAGTGGCTCCTTCGTCTAGATTTTTGTCCTTCGACGCTTTTGTCTTCTTGCAGGACTGAGGCTTGTTTACCTCCTCTACCTCTGGCGATTTGCGCTTAGTTGATCGATTAAGATCTGATAGAGTGTTGACCGACTCCTCATCCTCTTCTTCATGGTCTCCATCTCCACCTTGGCCGTTTCCATCTTGCTGCGAGTCACTTAGGTCTTCGCTGTCTTCTAGCGGGTTTTGCTGCTGCGTCTAACTGGTACCTGCACCTGTATGGGTAACAGGGGGAACTGGAATGGTGGGTTTTTTTCCTGCATCTTTCAACTAGTCAACCGGCCACTATTGAACTATGCCCAGGATGTCTATTTTGGTTACTACATAGGGTAACTTAAACCACTGATGTATTGGATCTGCACGGGCTTGAATGAAAACATGATGCATGTAGGCACTGAAGTTCGCGGCACCTTCATATTGAGAGAATAGATCATGGGTAAGTCGTGGTACTCGCAAGATCTCGTAGTGTATACTCATGCCATAAAAGGCAAACATAGTGTTCATCATTTGCTGAGATGTTCTGTCGGACGACAGCCAGAGGGATGCGTATCATACTGCACCCGGCATGCCTGGGGGTGCCTCCACAAACTAAGCCTCAGTGGGTTCTTTCCACCCAATTAATGCAATAAGTATTAATAGCCAGGAATAATGAAAAGGTATACCTTTTTCCTGCACATCACGAGCATCTTCCAGGAATTCCCTTGCAAGATATGGTGATTCCACATGTAACCCTCAGCGCAGTTTATGGCGATTCTGATAACCGGGGCAGTACTTCACTGGGCGTGCACTTTCACAGGAGTTTGCACACTAAGAGCAAAGCTGCAAAGCAGATGTTCTTGTCCTCAATTGTGGAAGTGTGATACCCTCGTTTCCCCTTGGTCAGGCCAAAATGGTCCTTCATGCTCTGCGCGAGCTTCGTATCCTCGTGTTTTGATGAAAATTCAGTGCTTGGATCAGGCCTTGCTATCGACAAAACTGTGATCTTATGAATAAGCTCAGCATTGATAGGAATTTGCTGGTCTCCTATCCATAGGTGGCCGTCATGTACTAATGCTAGTAGTTGTTTAACCACTATGGTCACCTGTGTGCTGCGCCCAAAATGAGGAATATCAAGCATTTTTAACAGGCCAGCTGTGTCCAAGCCGGCAACCCACTGTCGCACTTCCAATAGTGTCACGTTATTGTCTGGGTATTTGACGTGATGGAAGTATTGAGCAGGTGCAAATTATGGAAACTTACTATGATCATTTGTGTCATGGTCAGCATACTTGAGCCAGTCTATTTTTCCTGTCATGGTGCCAACCAGCTGTACGCCTGGTGGCAGTGAGGGTGTGCTTAATGTAAAATGCTTTGTCCGCCGGGGTGGCTGGACGCCTGGTAGGATGGGCTGGAGATACGGTGGCCTTTGTGGTTCAATGTGCTCTTCTTCTCCAGGCGATACCTGTGTTGAACTAGGTGGATCCATCTGATGAGTCCCTGATGTTTGCCCTGATTTCCTGTGTCGGTCTTCGTTCCGCTTGGAACGAACTTCAGGTTTAAACTTTTTCCTGGTGGACCATGTCTGCATCGGCCATGGCGGGGCTGGGTGAGATTCTTCGTGGGGCACAGGGGTATGTGGGGGATCAGAACGACTCGGGAGACCTCCCTGCTCGAACTTTCTTACTAGATACTGAAGCTCTTGCTCGATCGACATGGGTTCACTCGTAAGTGTCAAGGAAATGCAGAATGCATTTTTTTCCAACTTAGGGATCTTCTTATACACTTTATCAATCAAATTTGTTAGGACGATGCATTTAAGGCACCAAATCCGATAAAAATCTTGTCCGATCGGTACTGGATTTTCCCTGATCTCATTAGTACAAACAATTAAGGTAATTAAAGTGCCCATGTCACCAATTCGGCTGTTTTCCAACAGCTGGATTTTAAGCTTTGCCGTGTTTTTGTGCTCTGGTAAAATCACTGTCTTAGCTTCGTCACAACGGGCAGCCTTGGTACAACATTGCTCCTCGGTCTGTCCTGGTAAGATCTATGACAGGGCTATTAGTTTTGGTGCACTAACTTCTTGGTTCTGCTCCTTAGTTTGGTACTTAGTTCTTTCTTGATCATCAACTACCTTGTCATGGATCAGTCTGACATTTGCATCTAAAGTAGGGCAAACTTCGTTAACAGAAAATGTAAGCATAAAACTATCAACAAGATCATCCCAACTTACAGTACCGTGTCGAAGCTCGACCTCCGTATACCAGTTTTTTGCTATAGGTTCCAACGTGTGCACAAACTTATGCACCCATTCCTCACTAGGTACATGTTCCCATGCTGCATAACATTGCTTCAAATGTTCCTGAGGACTGTTCTGCCCATTGCACTTACTTCGTACCCCTTGAGATTGGTCTAGGAATCGGAGGCATAGAAATTTCTGGCAAGCTTCCCAACTGTGAATGTACTTCCTGTGGCCTTTCCACCATCTCACTGTTGTAGCTCTTAATGTTGCTTCCAGAGTTTGCATTCTCTGTGATTCTGGCACTTGTTCTGAAAACTACACAATGAATTTTCCTGGATCTGTCAACCCATCATATGTAGGCAAGTATCTGACCTGTGCACTAAGGCATCTAAGAGATTTGGTAATTCGTGCACACCGATGGCCATGTAGCTCGTATAGTCGATTCTACCAACTCTCTAGACCATCTTCTGAGTCAGACATGCAGGAGCTATCACATTGCCAATCCATTACACCTTCAGCATTAGGCTCGACATAGTCTTCTTCTTTAGCTATGATATTATAGATGTGGTCCAGAATATCCTGATCTTCCTCTCTGACTGGCTCCGTATATCTTTCTCCTTAAGAAGGATCCAATGGTAGTATATCTCTCAATCCCTTCCCTTCAAAAGTCATTCGTCTCTTTTTAAGATTGATAACTGCATCACTATCTATTTCCCACTCAATTCCTAGCAAAGCTGGATAGGGGTTACTATCATCAATGATCTCAATAACTTCAAAATATGCTACAGTACTGACTCCATCTATATCCACTGGTACCCGGGGAAATCATCCTAAAGGTACAATCCTCTGCTGATTGGCTAGTCTCAACTGTATAGGTGACCAATCAAGGGTAGGTTTTCCCATTTGTTCCCATGTTTGCTTAGTTAAAATATTGACTTCAGAACCCAGATCTAAAATAATATCCTTCATGTCATACTCTCCTACTTGAGCATGTAGTCTCATCTCTCTTCCAGTTCTTCTAACTCTACTAACAGCTCTTTCGCTATCAAGACTTTGATGAGGTTCACAAGACTGAATAAATTTTTGTAATTCATTTAAGGCATTTTGATTTCTTAACAGTTTGATGCAACTCTGTAAAAACAATGACAGAGTACTTACTTGGCCTTGTGAGTCTTCCTGGGATTGTAGCTGCTGAGGCTGCTTGTTTGGTGCTGGTAAATCTGAATCAATAAAGTCTCGTCGGGCCTCCAAAAAAGTTTATTTTTCTTGTCAAACATCAAATGCTGGAGTCTTCTCTACGGCCTTGCAGACCCAAGCTTCGTCAGGCTGCTTCGCCTGATACCGTGCCTCTGTCATAGCTCCGCTTCTTGTAACAACATTAATAGCTGGGATCGGTCGTGGTTCGACAGCAATCAACTGGACACTCGGACTAGGTTTGCTGTTTCTTTCTTGGATTTTAGCTAGTAACTGTGGGCACTACTCGATGACATGATCAACTGCTCTACAGTATCGGCATGTCGTGGTTGGGTTTGGACAATCTTGAGCTAGATGTCCTGCCTGATTGCAGTTATAGCAAATAACTTGACCTCGACCTCCGCCAGGCATACCACGACCACGACCTCTAAAAATGCCTCGACCACCTCGGTAACCATATCCATCATTGCCTTGTGCATCCGGGTAGATTCTATAAGTGTCGTAGGTCCGCTCCTTCATAAGGTCAAAACTGCGACATTCATCTTCATTGTGGCCAACGGACTTACATAATTTACAGTAAGGGTTCTTCGGGACTTGAACATACCTCTGTAATAGATAGCAGTCTTCCGGTCGATGTTGGCCAGTAGTTCGACAGATCTCACAGTACAGAACACTAGGATTTAGCGGGTTTGGTGCACCAGTATTCAAATAGTTTCTCAGTGTCGGGCACTGGTCCTTGTTGTGGCCTTCTATTCGACAACGTATACACCATACCTCATCACGGGTGGATTTCCCTTTTTTCATGTCGCGAAGCTCTAAAGCCATCTCTGCGAGCTGCGCTTGAATTTGAGCTATACCAGAATTATCTTCAACAGGTGCAGTTTCAAGTTTTATGGCAATATCTAAGGCCTCTTGCTGATCAGCAACCTTCTATTGGATGAGTGGATCTCTGATGTGAGGTAATAATGCTGCAATAAACCACTCCTTATGTTGTTCTGGTCCAATCGTGAAGCTAACTTGGTCAAGCAGAACTTTGAATCTCTGATCAAAGTCCCACATAGATTCGCCTCGCCGCTGCTGAATCTCTTTTAACTCAGTGATGCACTGTTACTTTGATTTAGGTTTCTTAAATTCTCCGATCAGTGCTGCTTTGATGTCAGCCAAGATAGGATTCTGCGTGCTAGAAAAATTCATAAACCAAGTTAGGGCTTAGTCTTTGAAAGAAGTGATCAGCTGCACTCATCGAACATCTATGTCCGTAATGTTCTTCGCGGTCCACACAGCTTCACACAGAAACCAAAACTATTCTGGATCTTCTGACCCAGTTCCTTTAAAAACCTGTAGTTTGATGTCATCATGAACATGGGCCATCTGGGATCTAGGGGGGGAATAGGGGTTTGAACTAGCTGGGGACGACTGACCTGCGACAGGGATACTCGGGCTAGGGTTACTTTCAGACTGCGACAGGTTCTCAAGGATAATAGGTCTTTGCTGCGGGGTTATCAGAGGGTTTCTAACAGAGGGGACCTTGGTGGACTCAGAGGCTTCAAAGCTTAAAGGGGTATACTCAGTGGAGGAGCCAAGATCTCTCTTATATCTTTTGTTGTTTCATAGCAAACCACTTTGCTCGTCGCAGTCCCAGTCACTTCCAATCATAGGTTAGCAATACTAGATCTAACAATCTGATTCGATAAGCAAGATTCCTTTTTCAGCCAATAGTATTTTAATATTCAAACTAAATAGGTTCAAGTACTTACCCCTTGGTCCTTTGAAAATTTTTTGTTCAGCTTCGCTAAAGGAGGTACTTGTGTCGATGGAGAACTCCACCACAAATGCTTTGAGAGTTTGCGCAGTCCAAAAATCCATGGCTCGCGAGATCGCGTTGTTCACTCTTTTCAAGATAGCGATTCTCGCGGGGGTCCAGGGAGGAAACTGATTTTCTTGGAAGTTCATCCTCCTTTCTGTTAACCTGGATAACCACTGGTGCAACTCTATTTGTATAGAACCAAAGAAAATTTCATGAACATCAGAAAAGATGTACCTTTGCAAAAATTGTTCCACGCTACGACGGGGATCTTTGTTTTCCTGTTCTGCAAACTTGAAATAGGTCGCTTCGATCCAATCACCAATTTCTTTTACATAGGGCTGCCAAAACATAGCCCTCAAGGTACGACGTAGATCTATCTTCAATAGATACTGAGTTCAACCGGCAACGGAACCAATTTGTTGGGCTAAATGGGCAGACCCAGGTTTCACCTTTAACTTCGCACCAACAAAAGACCCACAGTGTTGGCCCTTTCGGCAGCAGCCTGCGAACAGGCTACAGTCTCACCCAAAACAGCTATGGGGTGCCGCAGAATCAGGTTTCTGCAAGCAGAAGAGACAATCTTACTGTACCTTTAGTCTTTAACTATTAACAATCACTTAACAGAATGCTTGTAATATCAATTATGCAACTTCGCATTTAGATAAATAAACAGTTACTTGCACAACCCTTATCTGGGAATTCATAGCGAAGCTAGTTATTAATAGTAGTCTTACTTTAGCAGTTATTTACTTAACAGTGCATAAAATATAATAACAAATCACACAAATGAACCATAACACCAGATTTCACGTCGTTCACCCCCAGTGTAGGGGTTACATCCACATAACTACGCTTTATTTAACTCTTTACAACTAAAACGAAAGTTCTAATCTGCACACTTAGCTGCAGATCCCTTCAGTCCTCAAAGCCGTGCACACAGCAGCAAGCCTCTACACACACAGCTGCAGAGGTCGTCCCGCACACAGCTGGGACTTAACCTTCTTACAAAAACCCTTATACAATCTCTCAGTCTTTGCATTACAATAGCTTCATAAGATAATCATTCAAGACCTAACCCCACTTCTTTACATAAGTTTCTATTTATATAGTGCACTGTTACAAAACCATGGATTTACACCATGGGCGTCCAAAACCCTAACCCTGGATTTAACCCAAGGGTTAATTACAAAAAGGGGGTTCGACCCACCCACGACACCCCTAAGACTATTTTAGGCTGTAACTCCGCTTACACTTCCTCAAAAACCATGGAGTTACCAAAACTAAGGACCTTTAGGTTTGGAGCCCCAACATTAGGCTAGCAAACATTCAGGGTTAATCACTGTACTTGTTTACAATTTCTGTTTATGCTTGTATACACAACCACAATGATATAAACTCTACCATGATGAATTCATAAACCATATTGTAGCAACCAAATACTAGAAAAACAAGCAAACAACTACACCATACCAAATAATTAACCCAACTCACTTCATGACACTGAGTAAGCCTTAAAACTTAATAATTTACACTAAGTCAAAACAACTCTGTAGTCTTTGAGGACATAAGTCCCTGATCGCTTCAACTGTGGGAAGTACTTGGGATTTTCCCAGAAACTCATTGTGAGGAGTATCACGGGAACCCCAAAGTAGCTGGCCACTGAGAGGAATTGCCAAGCGAAATGGGCAACGACCCCTTCCAATTGAGTAGAGACACCTATGAGGAACAAGCCAAGCACTGTCTTCTGGCAGTCTTGGTGGCCTAGTGACCACCTTTAGCCAATAGGAAGCCACTGAAACTGGGGTCCAAACATCATTCCCACCCAGTTTTAGACATAAATTTAACACAATTGATCCTCCATGATCTTCCTCATGCCTAAGAGGTGAACCACCACCATTTGGAACACTCAATCGACACCATCGAAGCTGCTCTCAGGGATCTCCCACACCATTATAGGGCCACACAGCCTCTGATTCAGATTCAGACCCATATTAGTCTTAACCAGACCTCCATACCGCACCATCAAGCCCCTTGGCTAGTGCAAATCCAGATCTATTTTCCAGCCGAACCTTAGCAAGTGGACCCATGTCCACATCACAACTTGTCACCCACAACCTGGCAAGTGGCCCAAGCACAGTCATGCAGACTATCATCAGTCAGCTGCCACCACCTATAGTGACTAGCCAAGCTGGCCCACTTGCAAGAAATGGGGGCAGTGGCCCCTCCACACACATTGTCCCTCCTGCCACATAGGGGGGCAGTGGACCATCCACTTACATTGCCCCTACTATCATACATGGGGGCAGTGTCCTTTCCACTCATACTATCCCACCCACAACACTTGGGGGCACTAGCCCATCCACAATGGTGCCATCGCAAGCAACCCCAACTGTGTAGATGCACTATGCACCTGCAAACCCCACCACCATCGCAGCCCCATCCCACATTAATTTGGGGTCAAATCTGCCCTTCATGGCTCATCTCAACTTGCCTGACTTGGCTAGATTAACAAATGACCCCATCCACCACCAAGATTTTTGGCCACCTATGCCAACTATGCCAACTAAGCTACCATCAGACATCCCCAATTTTGAATGCAAAGCCGAGGAATGTCCCCAAAACCACATATTGACATTCCATCTATGGTGCTCATCCAATAGCATTCTATATGGCTCCGTTAGGCTGAGTTTGTTCCAACGCACCCTTACAGGTGCCATGACCAAATGGTACATTGAGCTGATACAAGCCAAGTACCTCGACTTCAACTCCCTAGCCTTCATGTTCCTACAGTATTTCCAACTTCCTGTCAGATATGACGAGGGGGTGGAGATCCTACTATCTTTCCATCAAAGCACTGCCACTCACATAACTGACCATATCCATGAGTGGCGGCGATGTCGTAGCTTATGCAAAATACAACTAGACGATAGGATCTTCTTGGATTAGTTCCTTAAGACTTTGCTCCCACCCATTGCAAAGGACGTCGCATTTGAATGTCCCCAATATGAATAAGAGGCCATAAAAATTTGACCTCATCTATGCTCAGTCTGGATACTTGTATACCATCATTCCAGATGCTCCACGTCCAAGTACCTCCTACCATGATGCACCAGGGGCATCTCATGCTGCAAATGACATCATATGATCGGTCTCCTAATAGCTGCAGCCTCGACCGACACCACTTGCCGTTACACCACAACCAAGCAACACTGCTAATGTTGCTTACCATAACCAAGCTTTGGACTATGCTAGAATGATGTCCCAGTCCAGAGCAACAATGTCTTATGCACAACTTGTGCCACCGTAGCAGGCTTAGGCCATGGCTTGGCCAACACAGCAGTATGTGGGGAAAATGCCCACATTTGTGGCACAACCACCCTGAAAAATCTACTATGCACTGCCAGTACAACCTGTGCAAGCCCCCGCTCCCACTCCACTCACTCCGTTGGGACAAGTGTTTGCACAACAAAACCGTCCCAACTAGCCTACCCCAAACAATCAACAAGGGAAAGCTAGAAACAACCAGCCCCACAACCAAGGTAATAACCAACCACAGTGAGGCGGTCAACAACCAAACCCTCCCTACAATGTTGAGGCAAACCGTCCAGCCTAGAACCCCCCACGACCAAATGCACCAACACGCAATGCCCCATTGCGCACAAACCAACCATGTACACTTTGTGAAGTCTATGGGAACTATACATTCGAGTGTCCCTTCATGGGTTGCATGAAGCAAGCCATTCGAAATGAGGCCCAACAAGCTGCCAACGCTACAAACCAAGCACAACCTAACCCGACACCTCAAGGACCTCCCCCCATGGTGCTTCAAAACCCATTGCCAGTCCAAGGATTAGTGGCAAATGCTCCCCCTCCCCAACCCAATCCCAACGCTCCCGGGGCACCTCCCACGGATGAAACAGGTGTTCACCACCTGCTAGCCATGACGACTGAAGAGGTCAACTTGCAAACTTGACAGAATTAGTACAGTACCATCACCGAACCTGTTGACTCATCAGCAGCATCCATGTCTAAGACAGTCAACCTACCTCTTTAGTTACCCCCATTCCCACTCCCCCCGTATGCAGAGTTTCCAATAATGCCACAGCTAGAGCTATAGTCAGCTATAGCATTGTGGATGATTTGGCCCAAATGCCAACCGCCATGTCCACTCTTGAGGTACTTAAAATGTGCCCAACGTAGTGAAAATCCTTACTAGCCACTCTAGGGGTAGTAGACCCCTCCAACTCCAAATTGATCACCTTTGACACAGAGAACGGGGAACCGCGTATGCCCTCTACTATTTCCTTTCAAATCCCGGTGTCCATCCAAAATTTGGTTGTGCACCGATGCATAGTGGATGAGGGGGCATCCACATGCGTCATGTCTACCTTGGTTTGGAAAAATCTTAGATCATCAATTATGCAATCGTCCTCCACGACTCTGCGGGCTTATGATGGACATCCCACTAAATCCCAAGGAATCCTCCCTCATGTCCCCATCACGTTAGCCAGGAAGACAGTCTTGATTGACATTGAAGTCGTCAAGGCTCAAATAGACTACAACCTCCTCCTTCTAAGGAGTTACATGTATGCCATGAGAGTAATCGCATAAACTATCTTCTATCTCATGATGTTCCCCGATGAAGGGAAGATTGTGATGGTTGACCAGCTCACTTATAATGATCCCCAAGGGTTAACGCCACCCGCCAACGTTATCCCTACCATCACTACCATTGACCCACAAGGGACGAACACACACACCAATGTTGTCCCTGCAATCAAAACTATGGTTGAAAACACACCATCCTCCCCACTGTTGAATGTGGACCATGGGTTGTTTACCGATCCCACCATGACGGCTCCTTTCCCGTTAGTGTCGCCATTGCTGACAAAAAATGAAACTATGGACTTGTGCATGGTCTCATCTAGCACCGCTGTACCCAAACAGCAACTACAGCTGCAGACTCAACAACAACCACAACATCATCCGCAGCCGCACCACCAACAGCAGCCACAACACCACCTGCAGTAGTAGCATTATGCGCAGCCGCAATCACAACCGCATCCCCACATACAACCAACCGGGAGTTATGTGGGTTCATCACCAATCCATACAATTCCCTTCATCTTTCCCCCACCTGGTGTCATGAGCAAGCCGATCATGATCACCTTAAGCCTACCTAACTTTACGTTGGGGATCCTGATGTGGTATCTTGATCCACCAGCCCAACCAGCAATGCCACATGTTGTTTTAACCCCGGTGCAACCTACCACGGTTGAGTCTCACCCTCCACCCGGTCCGCACAAGCCAACCGCTGCACCTGCACCAGCACAAACCCAAACCAAAAGAGCCAGGGGAAAGAACACCAAAGCCACTATAGAATCATGACAAGTCCCACCTTGTGCCATCTGCGAACAATAGGCCCATCTAACTCAAAATTGCCCTAAAATCCCAGTGATCCGTGCACATCTGGATGCCATGGATACGAATGAAAACATCCCCGTGGTTGAACTCCCAACCGCGCCAGTAGTCAGAAACAAGGCATTGAGGACAAACCATGCTTGCGCCTTTTGCAACTTGTATGGACATTACTCCCACCATTGCCAAGACCTGCCCGAATTTCGAATGGATCTCACTGACATCCGTCACCATTCCCTTGAGTCTAAGATCACCTTGATCGAAGAAGTTCACCCACCACCTCCTTCCTCAGACACCATGTCCATTTACATGATGTCTAGTTCCACCAACCCTCTTGTCTCCACCATCACCAAAGGTCCATCAGACCTCTGTCTTTCAATGTTTCCCCAGCCACCATCGTAACCTCAGTTGCAACCTCAACCTCAGTTACCACGGAAACATTAGGGTTCATTCTCAATCAACACAATCCTTTTCCTTGTTCTTTTCCTTTTCCTTTTCCTTTTCCTACCATCCGAGATCGTGAGTAAGTCTGCCTTGGAAACCCTCAATCTACAAGATTTCAGACTGGGAAATCCTGTGTGGTACCTTGAACCACCTACCATACCTTTGAGGCCCCAGGATGTGTTGACTCATGTCCAACCAATTGAGATGATGTTGCACCTACTTCCAGGTCCATCAAATACTCCTCTTGTCTCCAGGTCTGCCCCTCTTCCTCCAACAGAGACTGGGGATAAGGACAAAAAAAACCACAACCAATATTATTTACCTGGTCTCTAGCACCAGTTTCCCTTCCATCTTGTCGGCTGTGGAAGATCCCCCTGATCTATCCTGGCACCACTTACACGATGACAGAGATATATGTAAGACCGCCTTCAGTTTTACCCCATTCCCTTTAAACCATAGTGTGGAATCGGTTCTTCCCATAAAAGACCAGATTCCGTCACCCTGCCTTGCCAATGACCTACGTCTTGGCAAGGTGGCATACCTCTTTGCTGACTCAGATGGTCGACTCTTGAAGAATCCACGCAATAGGTTCCACCTCAAGAGAGTCTATGTCTGATATAACCACTATGAGTCCCTTATAGCGTATTTTTTTTCCCTTTCTTGTTTTCCAACGTTTTTTAGCACAAGTCAGGGGCAACACCATCAGCTACTAATCCAAAGTCACCTAGAATTGGTTCGAGACACCTCTCACACCTCCGGGCTCAAATTTCTATCTTCTTATGAGACCATCGTCTCATGTTTAACAAATAAATTTCGGGACTATTTCATGGAAGCTACCTCGATTTACGAGCCATAGCATGGTGATGCAAGTGTCTGAGGACTTGTACTTGTATCACTCTTTCCTACCGCTACTCATGTAGGTCCTTGGGCCATCGCCCATTAAGGACTGTAATTTTAGCTTTTATTTTGCATTTTTAACACATAGTTGTCTTTTCCATTCACTACACCTTACGTGGACATCTAGACCATCGTCCACAAAACAATTTATTTTTCTTACACATATTTGTCATATAAATGCCTCCAGACTTGTACTCACATCGCATGTGGTCAATTTCATCTACCACAACACACACGCATGCTCTCCTGACCTCTGTCCGAGAGCCACCTCGGTTTGCGTGCCTTTTTCGAGCAAACTTGGTTTCATTCATGCTCGTAAAAGTATTTGAATGACCATCCAGCCAGTATAGGTTTAACCTTTTTTGGCCTGATTGGACTACCAATGGTAAAGAAGTCTCTCATCCCCTCCAAGGAGGGCGAGCTCTCCTATGTATACTTTTATCCTTTTTCGGGCATAGGAGACTACCAACGAAAAAGAGCCCCCACTGAAGTCTTCTTCGTGCTTTCAGACTCTCTAAAATTGAAAGCACCATCGAGCATTTACCTTCTCGAGCTCGCCAAAAATCCACAAGATCGTACCACAATGGTGTCCCTAGACACCACCCCATAGAAAATAGTTTGGCAACATCCCCAAATTGGGTCGCCTTTGTTCAGAGTACTCTGCAATGTGCCTTCCTTGGATCCCATCAGTATCAAAAGTGTCCACCTCCTCCAAGTATTTCCCATTTGCAGTGACATTCCTGGTATTACAGCTATGATCCCATTCCCTTGAGTCAGTTTCATTTGCTACCTGGTCCACCCTTCCATCATACTTTGAACAAAGGAAGTTTGAGTCTCCCACTCCCCCCCTACCCCTATTCAGTTATTTCCCTTCCCTCCCCTCCCCCCCCCTAATTCATTGAGTCAGTCCGCAGATTGCTTCACACCTTTCGGTTTTCTCCCTCGCACTCTTGGTTAAAGAAACAACATTTCCTTGGCTAGGGGCAGGTCTCCCTCTGTCGACGCCAACACACATATTCTAGAGGATAGACCCAGAGGTCCCTGTACCTTGGTTTCATTGACATCCTTGATGAGTTCCTTATACCACGTGAGAGGAGTCCTTAGTGCCTCTCAAGATGGTTGTTTCTCACGTGCTTGACTTCAACTCCATCATCGCACTGTTGATATTCATGCAGGGTTTGTTCCACACAATACTTGGTCGAAGACCCTAGATGTCACCCGACTCTAGCACATTGGTGATTCCACTCGAGGGACCTAAACAGGTTATGTCCCTTGTGATTTTTGGGTTGCATTGGAGACAGTGATATGAAGCCCCAACAGTGCTTTGATATACCTTTATGATTGATGTAGCATACTTGTACCATAGAGACTCCGACTCTCAATCAGCAAGTCTACACAGCTATGAAGCAGATCCAGCAGATCGTCAGTCATGAAGATATAGCATTCCATGAGAATGCCATGGGTCTAATGTACCAGATCAGTATTGTATTCAGCCGCACATGGAGGAAACCATTATTGTAACATTGAGTGTATATGATCGACTCTTGTATTTTAGAGCATAGATCAAATTATTCTTTTGACATTATCATGAGCATGGGGATTCCTGCCTCATCCACATACATTTCACACATTTATTGTCTCTCACCCATTGATGGGAACCAAATTAATACAAAAACCAAAAGCCACCATGCCCCAGCCCTGGAAGCACCACCTCTACACAACAAATCCTATGATGTCCATTAGCCATACATTGAGCTCCAACAAACACACATCAGGGGGAAATCTGTTAACTCAAAAATTCCCCACTGAGCTCTCAATGGCCTACACCTCCCAAGGACACCATCTCACAACACTCATATCACTCCATTAGACCTTCCATTAGACCTCCACACCTCCAAAATAGCCTAAGGATGAAGAAAAAGGGCTAAAAACCTAAAAAAGGAGCCCAAAATAGCCCCCTAGGAGCTAAAGCCCATAAAAAAGGGGCTAAAACCCTAAAAGGGGCTAAATTTAGGGCGAAAGGGGCTAAAATACCAAAAAAGGGGCTAAAGCCCTGACCAAGGGCTTAAAATCCTAAAACCCCTTGGAAAAGCTATAAAAGGAGGGTGGGTGGTCACTCTCAAAACACTTCTCCCATTGCCTATTGTTACACTGCTCATGGATGCTTTGATACCTTTGCCTCTCAAACCACCCACACTCCCTCTCCTCCATCTCCATCCCCATTGAGCCATTGCTCCCCAACCAAGAGACATGTTTCCACAAGCTTGGGAATGGTGGCCCATTTCCACCAGAGAAGGTATACCATGTTTTATTTATGTTTCTTAGTTGTTTAATATGCTTTGCTTTCTAACCCTTTTCCCCATTTGCAAGTTTTGTTTTCCTTTTTAACATTGTTTTGCAGGTTTTTCCATTGTAGCTTAAGTTTATTTTGCAGGTTTTGAAGGCGGAACCCTAACCCGTGTTTGTAGAGGGGTTCATCAACTTTGCTTCTTCTTCTTGCTTAGATTAGCTTAGTGTTAGTTTACTATTCTGTCATTTACATTTCGGTTTCTCTTTTCAGCATTTACCATTAGCAGGAACCTACCCTATAGGCATAAGGGAGCCATTCTTTCCAATGTAGCAGGGACAAATCCTTGCTACATGACCTTTGGATCACTTTCCATCGTCCTGATATGGGGCATTTCCTGTGCCACCTCAATCGATTGACCATACTGGAGTTTTTTTTAAGCTTTTTTTGACTCAAAACAATGAAAAGATAGCCGAGCGTAGCTGCTTCCTTTCCCACTTGCTAAAGTATAGGAAAGGGCGTCTACATCGTCTCATTTACCTCCTTTTGCGGACCATGTAGACCATTAAATGAAAAGGACCACCTTGGCATATTCAAGCCAATACCCTTCACCTCTGCATACTTTTATGCTTTCTCGAGAAGAGGGGCCACACTTTATGAAAAAGCTCACCACAGGTTGTCATTAAGCTCTTTTCCAGCCTTCTCATCAAGAAAATATTGCCGAGCAAACTTGGTTTCATTCATGCTCGTAAAAGTATCTGAATGACTGTCTAGTCAGTATAGTTTTAACCTTTTCCGGTCTGATTGGACTACCAATGGTAAGGAAGTATCTCATCCCCTCCAGGATGGGAAAGATCTCCAATGTATATTTTTATCCATTTTTGGGCATAGGAGACTACCAATGAAAAAGAGCCCCTACTTGAGTCTTCTTTGTGCTTTCAGACTCTGTAAAATTGAAAGCACCATCGAGCATTTACCTTCTTAGGCTCGCCAAAAATCCACGAGATCGTACCACAAAGGTGTCCCTAGACACCACCCCATAGAAAACAGTTTGGGAGCATTCCCACATTAGGTGACCTTTGTTCAGAGTACTCTGCAATGTGTTTTCCTTGGATCCCATTAGAATCAAAAGTGTCCACCTCCTCCAAGTATTTCCCATCTGCAGTAACATTCTCGGTATTACATCTATGATCCCATTCCCATGAGTCAAGTTTCATTTGCTTCCTGGTCCGCCTTGCCATCATACTCTGAACAAAGGAAGTTTGAGTCTACCATACTCCCCCTGTCCCTGTTCAAATCTTTCCCTCCCCCTCCTCCACCCTCCCATTCAGTGGTTCATTCCCCAGATTGTCTCACACCTTTCGGCTATCTCCCTCACGCTCCTGGTCAAGGAAACATCATTTCCTTGACTAGGGGAAGGTCTCCCTCTGTTGACGACAACACACATATTCCAGAGGATAGACCTAGATGTCCCTATATCTTGGTTTCATTAACCTCATTGATGAGTTCCTTGGACCACTTGAGAGGAGTCCTTAGTGCCTCTTGGGATGGTTGTTTCTCACGTACTCGACTCCAACTATATCATCACACCGTTAAGATTCGTATAGGGTTTGGTCCTCACAATACTTGGTCGAAGACCCCAGATGTCACCTGACTCTAGAAGATTGATGAGTCTATTTGAGGGACCTAAACAGGTTATGTCCCTTGTGATTTTCGGGTTGCGTTGGAGACAGTGTTCAGAAGTCCCAATAGTGCTTCTATATAGATTTATGATTGACGCAGCATACTTGTACACAGAGACTTTGACTCTCAATCAGTGAATCCATACAGCTATGTACTGTCCCAAATCTAGCAAGCCGTCAGTCATGAAGATATAGCATTCCATGAGAATTCCATGGGTCCAATGTACCAGATCAGTATTGTATTCAGCCTCACATTGAGGCAACCATTATTGTATCATCAATTGTATATGATCAGCTCTTGTATTTTAGAGCATAGATCAAATTATTCTTTTGACATTGTCACGAGCATGGGGATGCCTGCCTCGTCCATATACATGTCACACATGATTTGTATCTTACCCGTTGATGGGAACCATATTAATACAAAAACCAAAAGCCACCATGCCCCAGCCCCGGAAGCACCACCTCTATGCAGCAAATCCTATGATGTCCGTTGGTCATACGATGAGCTCCTACCCTCACACATCACGGGGCAATATGTTAACCTAAAAACTTCCTCACTCAGCTCTACATGGCCTACACCACCCAAGGACACCCATTATCGACCCTCGTAACACCCCATTAGACCCCCACACCCTCAAAAAGGCTTAAGAATGAAGAAAAGGGCTTAAAAACCCCAAAAAGGAGCCTAAATAACTCTCATAGGGGCTAAAGCCTCCAAAAAGGGGCTAAAACCCCTTAAAGGACCGTAAAACCCTAGAAGGAGCTAAAGTTAGGGCGGAAGGGGCTAAAAGCCCAAAAAAGGGGCTAAAGCCCTGACCAAGGGCTTAAAACCCTAAAAATCCCCAAGAAAGTATAAAAGGAGGGGTGGGGGTCACTCTCAAAATGCACCTCTCTTGCATACTATTATGCTGCCCGTGGATGCCTTGAGACCTCTTTACCTCTCAATCCACCCACATCCCCCTCTCTTCCACTCATCTTCCCCATTGAACGATAGGACTTCCATTGCTGAGTGAGATAGGGAGGTGCTTCCAGCCAGGGCATGGTGGCCCATTTCACCAAAGGAGAGGTATAACATCATTTTGTTTATGTATTTGCTTTGTTAGTTTAATTGTTTTCTAACCACCATTTGTTTGCAGGTTTATTGTAGCTTTATAGTTGTTTGCAGGTAGCCAAGGCAGAGCCCTAACCTTGTTTGTAGAGGGGCTCACGGCCATACTCTTTCTTGTTCTTTGTTTTCTTTCTGTTCTACTTTTCTTTTTACATTTTCCACACGCGGGAACCTACCCTTCTGTCCTATATATAGAAGGGAGCCATTCCTGCCCCTATAGAAAGGAGAAATCCCTGCTACACCACCTGTAATTTTATTGATGCATCCCTAGTGGAGAAAATGAAGTTGTCAACTGAGTTCTTTGAAGGATTCACTGTGGTTATCCTATGAAACCACACCATGGAATGCAATCGGTGGATTCCAAATTTGCAAGTGAGTCTTGGAGACTACATAGTGAAGGAAAAATTTCATGTTGTCAATGTGGCAAACACCAACATGGTGTTGGGAGTTCAATGGTTGTACTCCATTGGAGAACATTCCATGAATTACAAGATACCCCAGATAAGCTTCAAGGATGTTGAAGGGAAGATCGTGGTTCTGAAGGGTATGAACACTTACCCAAACCAAGTAATTTCTACCAACAGTATGAGATCCATTCTGAGACATGGAGATATTGAATGGGTTGTCGAGTTCCATATTACTAATGAGGGAACCACTGCTAAAGTTTCCTTTCATCCCAAATACATCAAAAAGTTATTGCACAAGTAAAAGGGGGTTTTTGAAAACATTCCACATGGTAGGCCACCTGACCATGGCATTGAGCACATAATTGAGTTGGAATTTTGTACACTTCCAATAAAAATACACCCCTATAAGCATCAAATAGGTTCAAGGATGAGATTGAGAAGGCCATAAGGAACTCCTTTAGTTGGGACTCATTAGACTAAGTTCCAGTCCTTTTGCTTCTTTGGTGGTTCTGGTGAAGAAGAAGGATGGGACACTCAGGATGTGCATAGATTACTAGCCCTTGAACAAGAAGACATAAAGAACCGATACCCAATCCCCCGGATTGATGCACTATTGGATGAATTGCATGGAGAAAAATTATTCTCCAAGATAGATCTCCGATACAGGTACCACCAAATCAGGACAAGGGAGGAAGACATACATACGACGACTTTCCGTTGTCATTTTGGTCACTTTGAGTTCTTGTTCATTCCATTTAGCTTGACTAATTCTCCTGCAACTTTCCAGTCATGTATGAAAAAGGTGTTCAGTGAGCAAATCCATTAGTATGTCCTTGTATCTTTGATGATATTCTAATTTATAGTAGGACATGGGAGGAGAACCTGCTCCACTTGGATGTGGTACTCAAAATACTTGTAGATCATACTTTCTTTGCTAAGATGTCCAAATGTGAGTTTGGCATGACTGAACTCCTCTATCTTGGCCATTTGATCTGCCAAGAAGTATTCAAGGTACACCAGGAAAATATAGAGGAAATTTTGGGTTGTCCAAGCCCGAAGAACCTCACCAAACTGAGAGGATTCATTGGCCTTTGTAACTACTACCGTAGATTTTTCAAAGGATACTCCCAGTACACTACACTCTTAACAGATTTGACTAAGAAGGGTGCATTTAGTTGGACTGAGGAGGCTGAAAAATATTTCCAGAATATGAAAGAGATAATGAGCAGTTCTCTACTACTTGCCTTGCCTGATTTTTCCAGACCTTTTGTGTTGGGATGTGATTCTTATGGTGAAGGAATTGGAGATGTTCTGATGCAAGATAGGAACCCTATTGCATTCAATAGCATAAAATTGAAGCCACATGAAAGGTTGTATTCAATCTATGACAAGGAGATGCTAGCCATTATGCATGCATTAGCCAAATTTTGGCAATATTTGGTGGGAGGTAAATTCATTGTGAATACTGATCACAACAGTCTTAGACACTTCCTAACTCAAAAGGAACTCAATGGCAGCCAACAAAAATGGGTAAGTAAAGTTCAGTCATATGATTTTGACATTGAGTATAAAAAGAGGAAACTGAATGTTTTTGCTGATGCACTCTCCCGTAATCCCACATTCTCTTTGCTGTAGATGCTAAATGAGTGGAAGATCTAGTTAGCCACTGAATATTCTAAGGATCAGTTTTCTTGTGAAGTTTTGGTTGGGGTAAACCATCATGAAGAGTAAAATGTACCTTATGAAATCTTCTACTACAAAAACAAAACAAAAATTAGTGCCCGGATCTGCACTAAAGACGAAGATTTTGGAAGATGCACATGATGCACCAGTGGTTGGCCACCCTGGTTTTATAAAGTCTTACCAAAAGGTAAGGGAGATATTTACTTGGAAGGGAATTGAAGATGATGTTCTCATGCATGTGAAGGAATGTTTTGCATGTTAACCGAATAAAGTGGAGCACACACACCCTGCTAGACCCCTCCATCCTCTTACTATTATAGAACAAAAATGGAAGAGTGTTTCCATGGAATTTATCATGGGGATGACAAAGTCTCAAGGTAAAGACAATACTTATGTGGTGGTTGTGTTATCACTCCAGGAAACTCCTCTAGGTTGTAGCTCAAGGATGACTGGTAACTTAAATTGTTTTTAGGGTTTTTTTGAATTGGATCAAGTTGGATAACCTATATAACCTTTCACTCTCAAGACATGCATGAGGCTCACTCAATCACAAGTATTTTAGTTACAACTTGTTCAGTAGTTTGACAAAAAGGTGCAGTGATGGAGAACTCACCAGGCTGGCAGACTTACACACATAAGACATGCATAGAAATGGCTAAATGTTGCTGAGGATGGTGTTTATAAATCAAATATCACTAAATAACCAATAGGATGACAACTATTGTCCCTTTAATAAATTTGAGAATTACCTAAATGCACATTCAGGCAATAAACACAGTAAAGAAAGAGATGGCTAAACAAATCACAACAAAAGAGCTTATACTTAGAATAAACCAAATGAGATGCTTGATAATGGAATAGCCTCATAAATCCCCAGAGTTGAACCTTTATTAATCAAATAATCATGGGATTTATAGCCTTTTACAAAATTTACAGATCCTGAAAATCATATATGTTTACACAAAAAATAATTGAAAGTGATAGTTTTTCCTCATTAGGGCTTCAAACCCTTGCTAACTATTTGTTTATTTACTGTGAAGATCTAGTTCACTTAACGATATTTTAATGGCTGAAGTGGTCGTTGATAATGACCATTGTTGGTTCGCTGTGAAATTGCCACCAACAGCCAGTGTATCAGCATCTAACTAAAGTTCCCAGTCTTGTTCAACCCATCCAAAACATTTTTAACTTCGTTGCCGTAGTCACCGATCAGAAGCCTTTTCTTCTATCACATAGGCGCCCCAAGCGTAACTGCTACCACTGTTTCGGTGCTCCAAATCTCAGTGTTTTCGTAGATTCTCTACCTTACTACAACGGTTGCTGATCGGAAGCTTTGTCTTCTGTTCCATTGGCACCCCAAGTCTCCTTGTTGCTGTAGTGTTAGAGCTCTTTAGATCACCAACACCGTAACGGATTCTTCATCGATGGTCGGAGGCTTTTTCCTTTATCCCATCTGCTCATGTAGTCTCAACACATTGGCGTTCTCCATAGCTAACTCATTGATGATCGGGAGATGTAGTAAATAATGCATCGAAACCTTTATCAGAACACTGCCGCTACATAGTGTTCAGTTCCTTTGATCGCCGAAACTTTCATCTAATCGTGGAGGCCTTAGTTTATCTTTTTCTACCGTTGTGGCTCTTTAGTAGACTAACTCGTCGACGGTTAGTCTTTTCAAGCTCCAACATGTATTTTTCATTCCCTCCGATCGGCGGTGATTTTCTGTTGATTTATCGGATGTCCTGTCTGTTGCCTTGCTGACACTGCGGAGCTACATAGTTGTAAAATTCATCGATCTATAGTCCTTCGGTTTCCTGCCATTGCGGCTCTTCATTTAACTATCTTTCTGCCAGTTAGTATTTATCCTTTTCAATGTTGCAGATCCATAGTGAACTATTTCGCTGTCGGTTAGTCTTTAGCATATCTGACGCCGAATTTTCCATCTGCTTGCGGAACCTGCAGTCTGTATATCTTCCACCTTTGCGGATCCTTAGAGGACTAATTCACCGATGGTTAGTATTTAGACCCTCCGATCATTGATGTGTTCATCTATTGTCACACTATCGGAATGTTTCTTGTCATCGATCAAAATCCATAGTCAGTTTGCTTCCCATCATTGTGGCTCCCTAGGGAACTAGCTCGCCGATTGTTAGTCCTTTAAAGTTCCAACACCGACACTGCGGAAACCTTTAGATTTATCTTGCCGATCTATAGTCTTTAAAACTTTTGATTGCTATTTAAAAACGCTTCGATGGTGTAAAAAAGTTACAGCAATATGCCTATTTGCCGAAGGGGTCTTCCACCTGCTATTTATCTTCCATCTTTCGGTGGCTAATGAGATGTTTTGATCCTCACCCAAGCTACCGAAGCCACAACTTTGTGAAATTTGCATAAAAAATAGAGGTCTTCAAAACTGTTAGTGATCTTCATATCCTACATTGCATCATTTAAATTATTCATACTATCAAAAATAATTTTATTTTATTTTGGGATATAACATCTGGCTCCTACTCAGGGATGGGAACCTCCCTATGAGGTACCAAGAACCCCAGACCAAAATTCCTTTCCTGAAAAATTTAAGCTATATTCTAGTGTTCCATTCGGCATGGAGTCATTTGTCTTTTATAATTGATCCCCTACAATCTTCCTATATCCCTCTTTGCTTATTCACGAAAACAACTGAAAATGATGTAGCTGCTCATATTAAGAGCTTATTTTCCTATCTACTCCTACTCCTAATTCTAATCAGTAGATCCTTCTTATCATGTGACATCATGCTTCCAATGAAGCCAGGTCAGAAGATGATCTGCTGAACTTATCCTTGACCTCGACCCCAAAAATAAATGAAACACTAGCATGCAGCCATGTAGTTTCAAAAGGTGACAAAAACAACTATCATTTGACAAAAATATTTTTATATTTACGCTACTTATAAGTTCCAGATAGTCAGCGACAGGGTCATAAAAACCAACAAGAAATACCTTTTTATGTTGCTTTTCCAATTTAATGAAATGCTACTGCTGGCTGCTCTCAGTGATCGCTATGTTAACTGCAAATTTCTCGACCTTTCACTGAGGAGGACGAGTTATGCCCTGCTATTCTGGGCTTTTCAGATTATCATTTTCCTCTTCATATCTGTTGCATTCTTCCTTTGTTTGATAAAAATGCGAGCTCAACAATTGATCTGAATCTCTCTGCTCCCCTTTACCTACCTCACGATCACCGCTAACAATTTCCTCTTCCACAATAATACCTTTGTAGGATATACCAGAACTAAAAATATCTGTTTTTAACTTTTGAGCAACAAATTTGTAACAAGCATCTATCACAGTATTTGCACATTTTTTATCATCTCTCTGCTGAAAAGAAGAACTAGATGAACTTTGAGTAAACAATAAATCTTCACAAATTTTAACCTCTTCTTCCTCATCACTGTATTTGTTGAATATAGGAGAATCAAGATAATATCCTAACGACATAGATGAAGGTTCTTGTATATGAGTATCAACAATACAATTTTGAAACAATTCTAGAAAAATATTACCTAGTTCCTTGTCATGATTTGAAGCAACATGTTCATAAGGAGAAGGAAGATCTTTCTGATGTTCTACCTGGAGATTAGATAGTCCCTAGAAATCTTGCTTCTCTTGGTTACTACAACTTTCCTTGATTTGCAAATGTGGAAACTGTGAGCTAGCCTGACTGATTTCAATGATCATTTGGCCAACAGAAAGCTCATTGTGAAGATCATAAGAGAGATGAGGTAGCTCTTGAGGGAGATATTATTCTCTATTTACCCTTTCATCCTGAGAATGCAACTTATATTCTTCACAACAATTATCGAATGCAAACTCCTCTGAATAGTACCTTTTACAGTGCTCAGTCAATGCTCGGTGAAAATCTTTCAATGATGAAATGCTGGAAGGAGGTAAAGAAAAATACCACTGACATGCATCACCATATAATGAATACATGAACATCTTCATTCTACTGATCTAAGATATCCATGCATTCATGAAACCTGAGGAGGTGTTCTGTAGGATTGTCTTCTTCCTCCTCCTTGAAGATAGGTAAAAAATCTCCCCATTCGGACATATCAGGCATTGGATGTGGGAAACCAGGAATGGAAGAGAAGTTAAGAGGTACAAACCTCTGAGCCAAAAGAGTAGCAAATTCTTTCAACATCTTGATATTGTGGAGTCACCACTGAATTCATCTTTCATGGAGTCACCAGGGATGAGATCTTCACAAGCAACAGTGCTTGAAGATGCCCAACCCTAATTTTTTTTTTTAATGGATCTAAAAATTCCCGGGGATTAAGAGTTTTAGCAAAATAAATAACAATAGAAATATTTCTTGAAATACCTGATGTAGCATTTTGTGCAGCACTGTTGGTATGTCTTAGTAAATCCCTAGCTTTCCTCAAGAATTCTTCTGGATCTAAAACGGGTGTTGCTAGTGGCCCCTTTGGGTTTGCTCTGGTACTTGGTCTTCTTGAAGCCACCTTTTATCAATGGAGTCTCCAGATAGATGATTATAATTGTAATAATGTCCAAGCCTTGTCAATCTTCAAAGCATGGATCTATGTCATCTCCCAGGGAAGCTGAGCTTCAATCTCCTCTCCCCGGTAACAGCTCCACTTTGTTATCACTCCAGGAAACTCCTCTAGGTTGTAGCTTAAGGATGCCTGGTAACTTAATTAGGGTTTTTCTGAATTGCATCAAGCCGGATAACCTATATAACCTCTCACTCTCAAGACATGCATGAGGCTCACTCAATCACAAGGCTTTTAGTTACAACTTGTTCAGTAGTTTGACAAAAAGGTGCAGGGATGGAGAACTCACCAGGCTGGCAGACTTACACACATAACACATGCATATAAATGGCTAAATCCTATTGAGGATGGTGTTTATAAATCAAATATCACTAAATAACCAATAGGATGACAACTATCAGCCCTTTAATAAATTTGAAAATTACCTAAATGTACATTCAGGCAATAAACACAGTAAAAAAAGAGATGGCTGAACAAATCACAACAAAAGAGCTTATACTTAAAATAAACCAGATGAGACACTTGATAATGGAAGAGGCTCATAAATCCCCAGAGCTGAACCTTTATTAATCAAATAATCATGGGCTTTATAGCCTTTTACAAAATTTAAAGATCCTAAAAATCAAATCTGTTTACACAAAAAATAATTGAAAGTGATAGTTTTTCCTCATTAGGGCTTCAAACCCTTTCTAACTATTTGTTTATTTGCTGTGAAGATATAGTTCACTGAACGATCTTTTAATGACTGAAGTGGTCATTGATAATCACCACTGCTAGTTTTCTATGAGATTGCCACCAATAGCCAGTGTATCAGCATCTAACTAAAGTGCCCAGTCTTGTTTAATCCACCTAAAACCTTTTTAACTTCGTTTCTGCAGTTGCTGATCGGAAGCCTTTTCTTCTATCACATCGCCGCCCCAAGCCTGACTGCTACCACTATTTTGGTGCTCCAAATCTCAATGTTTCTATAGATTCTCTACCTTACCATCACAATCACTGATCGGAAGCTTTGTCTTATGTTCCATTGGCACCCCAAGTCTCCTTGTTGCTGTAGCGTTAGCGCTCTTTAGATCACCAGCGTCGCGATGGCTTCTTCATCAGTGGTTGAAGGATTTTTCCTTTATCCCATATGCTCCCCTAGTCTCAACGCATCGGCGTTCTCCATAAATAACTCATCGACGATTAGGAGATGTAGTAAATAATGCATTGGAACCTTTATCTAAACGCTACCGCTACGTAGTCTTCAGTTCCTTCGATCGCAGAAATTTTCATCAGATTGCATGGGCCTCAGTCTATCTTTTTCCGCCGTTGCGGCTCTTTAGTAGACTAACTCACTGACGGTTATTCTTTTCAAGCTTCGATGTGTATTTTTCATTCCCTCCGATCGATGGTGATTTTCTGTTGATTTATTGAATGTCTTGTCTGTAGCCTCGTCGACACTGTGGAGTTGCTTAGTTGTAAACTTCGCCGACCCGTAGTCCTTCGGTTTCCCGCCGTTGCGGCTCCTCATTTAACTATCTTGCCACCGGTTATTATTTAGCCTTTTCGATGTTGTGGCTCCGTAGTGAACTATTTCACCATTGGTTAGTCTTTAGCATCTCTGACGCTGAAGTTTCCATTTGCTCGTGGAACCCGCAGTTTGTATATCTTCTGCCCTTGAGGCTCCTTAGAGGACTAATTTGTCAATGGTTAGTATTTAGACCCTCTGATGGCCGATGTGCTCATCTATTGTCGTGCTATCGGAATGTTTCTTGTCATCGATCGGAAGCCGTAGTCAGTTTGCTTCCCGTCATTGCGGCTCCCTAGGGAACTAGCTTGCCGATCGTTAGTCCTTTAAAGTTTTGACGCCGACACTGTGGAAACCTTTAGCTTTATCTCGCCAATCTGTAGTATTTAAAACTTCTTATTGCTATTTAAAAATGATTCGATGGTGTAAAAATTTTACATCAATATGCCTATCTTCCAAAGGGGTCATCCACCTGCTATTTATCTTCCATCTTTCGGTGGCTAATGAGATGTTCTAATCCTCGCCCAAGCCACCAAAGTCACAACTTTGTGAAATTTGCATAAAAAATAGAGGTCTTCAAAACTATTAGTGATCTTCATATCCTTCATTGTATCATTTAAATTCTTCATACTATCAAAAATAAATTTCTTTTATTTTGGGAGATAACAGGTTGAAAGGTTGAAAAAAATTGCATACAATTTTGTAGTCACATCCACTATTTTAGCTAGTGAGGTTGCTTCTCTATTCTTCAAAGATATTTTTAGGCTACATGGATTGCCTAGAATTATAATCAGTGAAAGAGATAGTAAGTTCACTAATTCCTTTTGGAAAACATTGTATGGGATGGTTGCAACAAACCTAAACATGAGAACAAGATATCACCCTTATACAGATGGACAAACTGAAAGGGAGAATCAATGGCTTTAAGGGTACATCTGTAATTATGTTATGGGACATCAAGGAGCTTGGGAAACTTGGCTCCACCTGGGTGATTTTTTTATAATACCATATTTAAAATTTCTATCAGAATGTCCCCCTTTATGGCCTTGTATGGGTATGAGGCTCCGAATTTTTCATAATTAATGTTTGGAGACTACATGGCACAAAAAGATAAATATTGGTTACAAGAAAACCAAGACATTATAAGGGAACTGAAAGACAATCTGTAGATGGCACATAACCGAAAAAAGGTGTATGCAGATAAGAACTAAATTGACATAGTGTTCCAATAAGAAGACTTAGGGTACCTAAGGCTGCAACCTTACAGACAATCTTCATTGAAGTATATAGGGGATGAAAAACTTCAACTGATATTTTATGGACCCTACAAGATTATAAGAAAGTTGGTGAAGTGGCCTACGAGTTGGAATTTCCAGTAGAAAGAAAAATACATAATTTTTACCATGTGTCTTGTCTGAAGAAAGCAATTGGTCAACATATAGTAGCATCTGAAGAACTTCCACCCCTGGATGATTGTAATACTCCAAAAATTCATAAAAATAAAAAAAAATTCCTATGACATTAAATGTTTACAATCGTCCCTTTTCGAGGGACATTTAACTGTTAAGAGTTAACATAATAATGTGTTAAAATAAAACTAATTCCTTTATTAAATGCTAGATCTGCATACTTAAATATTTGCTTTCATAAACCACTATTAAAGATTTGTTTTAGCAGGTTATGATTTGGAATAAACATTAACTGAAACATCTGTTTGTTTACTATGTGCTAAAGTTTGTTTTACAATTTGTAAACATGAAGTAACTTCAGTTAAAGTCCGAGGCTTACTTATATTTTTAGCTAATGCAGTGAAGTGATGCTTCTTTTACAGGTCTTTTTACGGGTAAGACGTTTGTAATTAGTTTCCGGATCGAGATTATTATCTCAGCTAGTATAAAATAAAATGCTAGTATAATTTTTTAATTTACAGCTTTGATAAAAATTAAAGGAGGTATCATTGAAATTGTATATTTATGTTTTATTTAATTTATTGTAAGCATATGTATTTGTCTCAACAATATTCGATTGTTATGTAAACTAGGAAATCCTAAATCTAAGTATAGTCATAAGGTATAATGATTGACATTCATACATGGAACCAAATATTTAGTGTAGCAGACAGTCTACTAACTGTTTAAGTACTTACCAGGTAGAAATGTAATAATAAGAACATCATATCGTTAAACAATAGTATTACTGCTTTGTGTAAGGAATGAAAATATCCTTTCCTACAAAATCTATCCAACCTAGCCTTCACATGACCTTCATCTCACAAGGAGATATGATGTAAAAATTATTACCCTATAACAAAACTAAGTTTTAATACTTATACTAAGAATCAAGCTATGAATCTTTCTATACTTGCAAGCTTACACATATAAGTGCTTTTAACCATTATATTATCATAGGTTTCTTACAAGGTATTTGTACAATTCCTATAGTTTATCACAAGGTGTTATTTATAATGTTAACAAGGTTAAATAATTCTTTTGCATAAGTTATTACCCATTTACATGATTCATAATACATAGTTGTAAGCCCTAGTTTATGCTAAGACTACCACCAATATTATTTCCCTTCAAGATTATAATATGCATCTTATAATATAGAGGTATTGTTCTATTGCTGAAAGGGTTTATAACCAAGTTTTTATGTAACTTCTTATTACTTGCACATTGTTCCAAGAATCTCTCAAAACTATAGAGTTAGACCCACAATTCCAAAATGCATTAAATTCCATGTGGTTGATGCTTAATGGTTAGGTTTTTTTACTTTGGAGGTTCACTATATAAGTCTCCTAAAACCCTAAAATTCCACATTTGACCTATTTTTTTACTAATGAAGTTGAGAGGGCCATAGGCTCATGGCTGCATGGGCCTTGATGCCATTCCTTCTCTATTCCTGTACAATCCTTCCATGCCATTACACTTTTTTTGTGTGTGAGGTTTTCATCGCCATCGTTTTGCTTTGTTTGTGATTTCTTTGTTTCCATTACTTTGCCTCTGCATGGGCTTTCCTTCGAGCTTTTTTTCAGTTGTGAACTTTGTCGGAGTTACTGTGTGGAATTGAATTCTGGTTCATCATGGCGTGGCCTTAGTTTTTTTAACTTGAACAATCTCGTCGAGGATTTCTTGACAGTAGCTTCCTTCGTTTTCTCGGCATACTCCAGCTTGGGGCTAGGGTTTTGTTTAAGCCACCTTCTACGTGGCTAAGGTAAAAAACTATCCAGGTATATTTTCTTTTAAGTTTTAACAACCTTTTGCACTGTTTCAAAGTTTTTATGGTCTTCGTTATTTGAATTAAGAAAGAGATTTAACGCCCAAATGGTTTAACTTATGTAGGATTCCGGTTTGGCGGCTGTGTGCTGGAAACCATTGAAAAACTCCATGCAAGGACTCCACACTTCGTGTCCACTCTGGTAAGCCTCGGTCTTGCATGAGGTTTCTCCTACAATGGTTGTATGGGGTTTGATTCTTACAGTCCCATCAAGATGCGACTTCAGTTTTGGTTATCAAATTTTCTATTTGTTTAGAAAGGCCATGTGGTCGAGACTAAAATGTTTTGATGAGAAAATTTTGAAGCCCTTGCGGCCGTAACTTGATGAAATTCTTTGAGGCCTTCATGGCCATAACTCGATTTACTGGGATTATATTTTGGACAGACTTTAGAGCTGTGATCTCTGTGGAATTTGTAAATGTGTTTTAGATAGGGTTTTTAAAGATATTTATATTATGCTTAGGCTTTACAGACTTACTATTTTAGCTATTCCTGTATTCGGCCATGAACTATGGTTTCTATGAGGTCGCTGGAAGACTGTGGGGTTTCTTGTAATGTTTAAGAATTTCAATTTTTGAGTTAACTTAATAGAAATATTTTTACTACTACAAAACTCGTGGTGATGAATGAATGGTTAAAGAACTTAAAAGAGGTTTTATTATGATTTAAGTTCTGAATTTTGTTTTTAAGATTTTTCTTGGAGACAGTTTTGTTTATTTTTATAATAATGTACCCTTCCTAAGGAAAATTTCTGAAATAAAAAGCTTTCTTCTAATTAACCCTATAAAATTTGTATAAGGTAAATAAACACACTCCTGCATACTTCATTTGATTATCTATCAGAATTTAATCTAACCTACTGTGCTAGAGTACTACCTTCTTGAAGGTGTGTAAAAATATAGTTAGGTATTTTATCCATCAGTAAAATTTGAAGTTACTCTAATCATTTATCCTAATCCATATCTAATCCATAATGTCTATCTTTTCACAGTAAACGATTTCCTTCAATCATTCTAATAACAAATGAATAGAACCATAACATGTTATTTCCTAAATTCATTCATTCTTGATCCTAGATATGCATAGAGAAATTAGAAAGAACATGTAGAACCTGGAAATGTAGAAGAGGATACAACAACTTAAGGAATCTATTCCTCCCAACTAACTTCTAGAGATAGTTGAACTGCAAATCTCAAGACCCCCGAGCCTATCTACTAGTTCACCTGGTTGAAGCACTGGGTGAAAGAACTGGTTTAGCAAACCTCTACAACTCTACTGAGTAATAATTAGTAATCTATTATGCTTGTAGAAGTATGAACTCAGCTTAAATTATCTGCACTAGTTCAAAACTTCAGTACTTTTCACTCAAAGAAAACTTCTGCTAGTCCCCTCCATCGAATTTCTTGTGCACTCAATTCACTCAAAATTTTCACAAGTAAAAGAATGAGCATCCTCAACTGAATTCAATGGGAAGTTTTATTAGCATTCCTAGGTCTTTTGGTTCAATTTTCACTTAATGAGACACCTTCTCTTGTTCCACTTTCTTGGGTAACATGACCACAAAAATAGGGAAGTTGCCTCCTGCAACAGCTAGAAGTAGTTTGAGGATGCTTCCAAGTGTCAACCTGCTCTCAACCCAACCTATTCCACCAAGTGACCAGTAAAACACTCATTTAACAGCCTCCTTAAGCTATTGTCTCATATTTCATTTATTAATTAATAAAATATTAAGCAATTACATGCAATTATCCTTGACCCCACACGGTCATGAATTACGAACTTTATAATAAAATTATAACATAATGTCTCTTAAAACATAAAATGTTTTTGAAATTTGGGGCATGTGACATAAAGACCCCCTTAAATATAACATCATCCTCGATGTTATTTATTCTTTGTCCTCAGAATTTCCCTGAAACAAAATTGGATATGCATTCCGCATATGACTCTCCAATTGCCAGGTGGTTTCTTCTGGACTAAGGTTCTTCCATTGCACCTTCACCAGACCAATGGTGTGATTTTGAAGAAATATCTCCCTCCTTTTGAGGATACAATTTGGTTCAAGATCTCCCTCCTTTCGAGGATACAATCTGGTTCCACCAGAAAATCTCCTTCGGGTTCCACCTGCACATCATTCCAATTTATAACAAGAGTAGCATCATGTACTTGTTTTTTTAACATAGAGATATGAAAAACATTATGAACCTTCAAGTTTGGCAATAAAGCCAATTGATATGCCACCTGTCCCATTCTGGACAGTATCTCAAAAGGTCCACAATATAGAGGTGCCAACTTAGCACAAATTCCTAATTTCAAAGAACTCTTTTTGGGCCTTACCTTTATAAAGACATGTTCACCCACCTAGAACTCTTTCTGAGTTGATTTAAGATCTGCTTGACTTTTCTGTCTATCTTGCACAATTTTTAAGTTATCTTGCACTTGTTTTACAATTAACTCCATCTCATTTAGTAGTTTTAGGTCCTACTGCTAACCTGTCAATTGGGTTACTCCATGAGATGGGGGTATTGCACTTTCTTCCATACAAAATTTCAAATGGGCTATATCTTGATGAAGCTTGGCAGTGATTGTTGTAAGCAAACTCTACTAGGTGTGAGTAATCTTCCCATTTACCTAGCTGTTCCTTAACATACATTCTAAGCATATCTTCCAACACTTGATTCACCATTTCAGTCTATCCATCCGCTTGGGGATGAAAAGAGGTATTGAAATTTAAAGTAGTATTCATGCCTTTAAATAAGACTTCCAAAAATTTCCCGTAAACTTAGGGTCTCTGTCTGAAGTTATGACTTTCGGTATCCCATGTAAACAAAATATTTGTTTCATGAATATATTAGCAATGTTAGCAGCCTTGTAGGTCATATCTACAGGTATAAACTGAGCTGCTTTACTAAGTTTATCAATGACTACCATTATCGAGTCATTCAGATTCATATTTCTAGGTAGACCTGTAATAAAATCAAGACTGATTATTTCCCATTTCTAGCTAGGGATGGGTAATGGATGTAATAAACCAGCTCAATGCTGGTGTTCAATCTTAACTTGTTGACATTCAAAACACTTGGCAATGTATTATTCCAGTTCATTCTTCATGTTTGGACAAAAATAATCCTTCCGTAACATGGTTATAGTCTTCTGATAACCAAGATGTCCTGAGTAAGGAGTCTTATGAATTTCATTTAAAATCAGTAGCTTAACTTTAGGTACATTAGGTATATACAACTTGTTTTTATATAGTATTAATCCTTTTTTGTTTATACTATACCCTGTACTTAAAATTTCAGTTAAATTTTTTGCTACTTTTGCTTGTAATTTCTGATAATTTTCATCCAATTTTACTCCCTCCCTTAACTGTTCTTCTAAATCTGTTTTATAAGTGTTGTCTGCTGCTATAAAATTCAGCCTTGCATTTCTACTTAGAGCGTCAACAAATTTATTTTCTTTTCCCTTAATATGTTGGATCTCGAAATCATACTTGCTAAGGAAAGCTAGCCACCTAGATTTCCTTGCGTTTAAGTTAGGTTGATCCAACAAATATTTAATCCTTTATTATCTGCCATTAACATAAATTTTCTTCCAATTAAGTGATGGCGCTGTTGTTTAGGAATAAACACCCTTATAACCGAAGCTTTGGGGTTACCAATGCACTCTTAAAACTTGCAGACAATCAGCTTTAGAGTACAGAAAGGAAATAGGAAGATAGAATGGACTCACCCGATTAACGACAGTTGATCCAAGTTTTGACTTCTCCCGCTCTACTTCTTCTCCAAAGTTTTTAGGGATGCACCTCCTTCTCCTGCAAAGAGCAAATCCTCCAAGTACAAACTTATGCATGTATATATGACAAATTAGATAAACAATATATAGAGTGCTCAATCATAAATATTCATCAAACCATGACACATGAAAGTGACTCAACACAAAGTTGGAAGAAGGATTCTCTTTATTAACAATAGTGAATGAGATAAGTGTACAACCCAATGCTTGAAACAAGGACTCCTCTGCAACCAAAGGTTTCTGAGTTCTACTGCTCCAAAGACTTCTGAATAGATACCACCAGCATAACTTTGCTCTCCAAGTATGATTAATTAATGCCCTCCCCAAGGCCTCTATTTATACTTAAGGAAATAGAGCAGTTTCAAAGGTTGAGGAGGTTGATACTGTTAAGATAGTTAATGATTAAGGCTTAACAAATCTCCATTAATCACGTTTTATTATTTTTAATGTCAAATGAAGATGCATGTGAGTGTTGCTACTAGCAACCCATGTATGGCACGCGAGTTGCTATAAGGGAAACATGTGTACAGATATGTATGCAGGTTGCAATGACAATACTCACATATAGTATGTGATATGCTATAGGAATAGTCGCGTATGTACGCGGGTTGCTATGATAAGAGTCACGTACAACATTCAACATGTAAAAAAGGTAAAAATGGCAAGCTAGGTGGATAGTGAATGTATTTCATAACATGCCTATCTATAGTGTTTTAGGCAACCTTCAATCCATAAATGTCCTTTTGTGCGCCAACATATGAAGTTTCGGGACTCGGATGGAGAAGTGCCATTTGGGTTGATAACAGATGCCCCCTAATGTGTGAGGTCAGAGGGAAGCGATGGACAAAATACATTATAATCTTTATCTTTGGAGAACTCAGAAATCCAATGGAGCAGAGGTAGTACCTGAAACAAATACATAATAATTTCATATACAAAGTCATATTTGAGGATGCTATGTTCAATATACTGGAACATTAGCTCCTTTACAAATGTTTGATTACATCATATAATACTGGTACAAGACCACATATATTACAAAGGTGGATCAAGGCCACAATACACAATCATGATGAGTCTTCAAAGATCTAGAAGCTATGTACATAGGTAGAACATAATCTTGCGCAACTTAGTCCATAGTGAGGGAACCAAGGTCTTCATAAACAATCCCAAAGAACTAGTACAATCCAAGCCATGTGAATAGATGTAGGTTGAAGTTGAGTCATATACAAAGTCATATTTGAGGATGCTATGTTCAATATACTGGAACATTAGCTCCTTTACAAATGTTTGATTACATCATATAATATGGGTACAAGACCACGTATATTACAAAGGTGGATCGAAGCCAGAATATACAATCATGATGAGTCTTCAAAGATCTGGAAGCTGTGTACATAGGTAGAACATAATCTTGTGCAACTTAGTCCATAGTGAGGGAACCAAGGTCTTCATAAACAATCCCAAAGAACTAGTACAATCCAAGCCATGTGAATAGATGTAGGTTGAAGTTGAACATAGAGAGGATTCAACAGTTTGTCAATCATTAGGTGATAATTGACAACTGAAGCAAAGGAATTCACCAATGATGAAAGTGAATCCAGAGGTACAAACATCAAAAATCTAGGTCTTCTCCATCAGGAAGTGCTGAAACGGAACCATACTGTGATAAGGAAGGTAAGAGATCCTCCAACAGATCACAAGAGTGACTAGGAACTGGGAAAAGGAAGGGAGACACAAGAGATAACAGATATGACAATGATGGGATCAGGATAGAGAACAGACATTGAGTTAAGTCCTTTAACAGTGAGCATGACACAGAGATGACCCAAGGCAGCTTTTAACTTTATGGATAGAACAACTAGACCTATCTGTCATGTAGGAGACATGATCAGATTCCCCAGGTAGAATGGACAAGAGGAGGAGTAATAAACTTGAAGTAATAGCTGAACTGAAAGTGAACACTGAGACATGGGTATCAGAAAAAATAGAGAGTGCTATGTTCAAGGATGACATGTTGCCACTAGCTGAAAACAAGATAAAACTTCTTCTTTACCTTCCTTGTTAAATTTTAATGAGTCCAGGAAATTCAACTTGAGTCTCTCTTCATTTTTTAACAAGCTTGAAGAGAAGAGGGAATAATGATTAATAGTGTCATTAATTCATGGATTTAATGAGCCCGAACTAGTACATGCTCAGTCGGTGTTTTTACATTTAGAGAGTCTAAAAACTCCAAAGAAGACTCCAGGGGGGTGCTTTTTCGTACAATTTAGTCTCCCGAGACCGAAAAAATATAAAACATACCAAAGACGAACTCTCTTAGCTTCCGAAGAAGTAAGGTGCACCTTTTTCATATTTAGTCAAGAAGGTCCAAAAAAGGTTAAATTACCACCTACCCAACGCTCCTTCAAAAGCAGCATATAGCCTGAGTTTTACGAGTGTGAAGGAAGGCAAGATCACTCGAAAATATCCATTTGATTATGAGGAATGGGGCTTACAACAATAAAATCAATGCTTTGTTCTTTAAGGTTTAATGAGCATGAAAAAGACATAAAGTACACTCAAAATCTTTTTCATGTTTTGGTCCAGAGCACGAAAAAGAGAAAACTAAGCTCATACCGGGGGTTCCTTTTCCGTAAGTTTAGTCCCTCAGGTCCTAAAAAGTGATAAACCTATGCCTGAGAATACTTCTCTCAATTCCGAAGAAAAGAGAGTGTTCCTTTCTCGTATTGTTCCACATGGTCCAAGAAAGCGATAACCTACCACCAATGTGGATGCCTATTCACATATTCTTAACGAGCCTGAATGGACAAGTTTACTCGGCAGTGAAGTCTATTTTGAGGAATCAGATTTGGGCCTAAAGAAACTCAATATTTTTCCCATGAATTTTTAATGAGTCTAGAAAATTCAACTCGCGACCTCCTTACTATTTTTAACGAGCTCAAAGGAGAGCAGAAAGAATGCTCTAAATGCGAGGAGACGAGTGTCATAGGCAGGCTAAACTAGTTCCAAGCACAAGGAAAATACCTATGCATAATGCAAGGAAAGTGAGCAAGATAAGGACACTTGGGGAACATCTACTTAGGGTAAAAGGTGTCAAGTTGCAAAGGAAAAATGATACAAGGCTTAGCAATAATGAGGGCTTATACAACGAGCTAAAAGCGTGAAAGCTGGCATCAGGCTCATAAGCACGAGCAGGGCACATGCAAATGCAGCTATAGCTTGAACAATAAGACAAGGCCAGTAAATAGTTGTGAATCCAACTAAAGATCCTGTCTCCAAGAAACAACAACATCAGAATCATATTCAGAAGAAAATATCTGATGCAGGTCACTTTGGCAGAAACACATGTGACTTTGCTATCTTCTACAAAAGATGTAATCAAGGCATAATCAATGAAAGAGGACTCTATAGCGCCAAGATACGAGGGTTTATAATCAATAAGATCAACCTCATAAGGAGAGAAAAAATCAACAAGGGATATAGAGTCTACAAGAACAAACTCAATATCACAAGAGTTGAAAAATTCATAAGAAAAATAAAACTCATCAGGATCACTAACTTGCTTTTCAAAGGGAGAGTCAAAAGACTCAACAAGACCAACATAAGAAGAAAGGTCAGGCTTACTAGATAAATGAGGGTTAGACTTAGTCACAACTGAACCAACATCCAAAATAAGGTCATATTGTATCAAAGACTCCAAGAAGATATCATCTGAAGGAAGGAGATCATTCAAGATAGGACACATGTCTAAACTTTCAAATGGATCGACAGAGTGGAGAGCAAGCTCCATGGTCTGTATAGGATGGCTCACCTGGTCAACTGCTGGGACCAAGTCCCAAGAAGGTAAGCATGAAAACAGAGGCTGCTTCTCAGTAGCAATTGAACACAAAGGACATGAGGCCACATAGCTCACTCGTGGTGGGGTAGTGTCTGCAGAAACACTGGGAATTAATAGAGGAAAGACCTGGTCTCTAGTCAGGTTAGGGGACAGATCAAGAAAGTCCAACTGATAAATAGTGACAATTTCTTCGCCATGCTTAAAGTACATCACACGAAAGAATTTTGACACCACAGCTTGCATGGCATAGACATAATCACATCCAAGGAGCATATTGAAGTCCAAGGGGTCTTCTATCACACCATGAAATCAACTAGGACGGTATTCCCACCCAAAGTAACAGGTGTTTGAGCAAGAATTCCCAAGGCTATACAAGTTCTTCTATCAAACTCTAGTAACTGACTAGCAGTCGACACAAGGCTGGGAGATCCCATGCCTTGCCAAGCATGAGCAGACAAGATACTAACTGAGGCTCCTTCATCAACGATACAATGAGCAGTCATGTATGATTCAACTTTGACCTTTATCTGGAAAGGTTTATTAGAAGGAAGGTGCGGCTCAACTAGGCTATCCCAATCAAAGGAATCAATCCAAGAGCTTGGTGGGGGTTGATCTAAAATGAGTTCAGTGCCCCCTTGTTCAATAAGTTCTGAACTGGCAGTGAAGAAAATGTGACTAGTAGACACTTCACTCTCCAAAGGAAGAGTGGGATTGATCGATAATGAAATCGATTCAACTGCTTCATCAAAGTCACTCTCTATAGGGAGAGTGGGATTGACCAAAGATGACATTGGTTCAATCACATCAGGATCACTCTCTGGAAGAAGAGTGGAATCGACCAAATTTGAGATTGGTTCGACCGCTTGATCAACCAAAGGTTGAGTAGTGTGTTGAGAAACTATAGGTTGTTCAAAAATGGTATGACCATGAAACCAAACTCTTCTTACCTCTTCAATAGAAGGGAATTTATAAGTAAGATGGTCTCCCTCACAAATCTTACAAGGAAAATTGGGCTTATGTTTTGAATGGGTAGTCTTTTCAACAATGTCAACATGACTCATAGTGGCTGATGAATTGTCTTCAACATGAAGTACAGAGGTTGAGAGACTACCCCCAGCATGAAGTACAGAGGCTAAGAGATTTCCCTTAGCATGGCTTGTAGAGGCTGAGAGACTGCCCCTAGCATGGCTTGTAGATGCTAAGAGACTGGGTTCAACATGACCTACAGAGGTTGAATGGGTGCCCCCTTACTTATGTGCCTTCTTCCTATTCCTCCTTCTTTTACTCCTTTTAGATTGTCGGTTACTAGTATCAGTACTTTCACCGCATGAGGTAGACGGAGGAAGAGAATCAACTACAGGTGAAGGGGAAGAAATTTTTTGATTCCCTTGATATAAGGAGATTACTTGAGAAGCATCAGGAGCTTTCAGGATAGTTGGAGTGGAAAAAAACCACACCGGTAGCCCTAGGGTGAATCCATGTAGATTCAGGGTGGTCATCAAGGGAACACCAACATTCCCCATGAGAGGAATAGTACAAGGAGTTCCCAGCATGGATATCTCTTGGTTGGTGTTCAAAGGGGTGTTATCCATAGTTTCAAACAATAATATAGAGTCTGAGGTTGACAGGAAACCAAACTTACAAAGGATACACCTAAAGGAACACTAAGTACAGACGAACCACACAACACTCACTAAAAAAATTCCTAAATCCAAACAGACAAACATGTATAATATATGCTTTCCAGAAGAAAGCTGATAGACAGTTACTTGGAATTCCTATAGATGTTTTTAGGCACAAGTGGAGGAATCACCCACTGCCCTCCCACACCTTCTACCGGGGTTACCTTCCAAGCCCCTCCAAGGTCAACCAGAAATAGCCTTTTGGTGTACTTGTATATGAACCCTAGATGTCAAAGAGACTAAAGGCTACCTTAACTATATTGACAGTCTGGGGGGATAGTTACAAGCCTAGTTTGTACGCATGGGCAGGGTGATAAAGCCCAAAACCCTGTCTAAGACATAATCCCCAGATGCGCAAAAATCTTGGTCTATGCTTTGACAAGGAATCAGAGGGTTATCTCCTCAGTCCAAGCTACCACGTGGCCTCATGCTTAAATTTCATTTGAGAGGAGCTTCCCATCTACAATCAACATAGAAAAGGGTTTACCTAGTGATTGGCCAACTACGTTTGAAATTTTATACTTGTGGAGAGTTAAAACTCCCTAATCCACAAGTCTAGCCTATGCTAGTTGGTGTATGACCCTATAAAATAAAACTTACTAATAATTTTTAAATTATATCGTTTATTTTAAGTGTTGTTTTTAGTCAGAGGGTAAATGGCGTGAAACCTATGTGGTGTTTTGAATCAAAGTTGGAACAAAATGACTAAACAAAGAGAACTGAAATGCAAAAAGAAAAAACTATTCTCTTCTTCTTTTTCAAATAGAAACTTAGAAGCCGCAAAAGAACAAATTCTTTTATTTTTCCAAAAACAATAATATGCCATGCAATCTAGACTAATAAACTAATCTACATGCATATAAAGCAAACATTTATTTTTCTTTTTCTTTTATAAATGCAAAAGAAAACTAAGACTATATTTTTTGTAATTTTTGAGATTATCTTTAAAAACTAAAAATGAAACTACTACATGCAAATCAAATGCAAAAGTTTCTAAATGTTTTCTTTTCACTTTTTAAAATGCTCAAAGACTACTATGCACCTAAATGCACAAAAAATTGAGCATGCTTAGATAAACTAACTGTATAAAGTAAGCAAAGTGAACTAAAATAGATTAACAAGACCAAGGATCAACCAACTAAGGAAGACTTGGAACCCTAGCTTGGGTGGGCACAATGACAAGAAATCACTGATATCATAGAAAGGCAAGTGACAAACCAATCACTATCCAAAGATAGAATGGGAAATACAGTGTCCAGAACCCTGATCACTGATTCAGACAACCAACACTTGAACCTATAACCCAAACAGGAAAATCCACTTCAAAATGCAAACAAAAGACAATCCAAACAAAAGAAACTCAAGGGCTTTACAAGAAAGCACAAAGTGTGGCCAACAAGCTCATCAAACTGACATCACAATGTTTATAAGGAAGACCAACCAACAAACATAACTTATAGAGGGATAAGGACAAGCAAACCCTAACCAAAAATTTCCTATGCTAAGGCTTGTATGTGACTGTGTACAAGGGAAACTCACATAGTATAGGCGACTGTCCTAGAGAGCAACCCGTGTAAGCAGGCCTATGTACGCGACTGTATGCAAAAGAAACCTGCATAAAGGTACAAAATTTTCTAAAAAAATGAAATTTTTTCAAGGTCTTCAAACACTATCCTAAGCATGAACCAGGACAAGATACCACAGACAAACTCAAGGAAAAGACTAGTCAAAGGTAAGCAAAAATAGCCTACAACAGTCTGGGCTCCCCAGTGGAGTCCCCAGTTCTGTTGTTTAGGAATAAACACCCTTATAACCGAAGGTTTGGGGTTACCAACGTACTCTTAAAACTTGCAAACATTTAGCTTTAAAGTACAGAAAGGAAATAGGAAGATAGAATGGACTCACCCAATTAATGACGGTTGATCCAAGCTTTGACTTCTCCTGCTCTACTTCTTCTCCAAAGCTTTCAAGGATGCACCTCCTTCACCTGCAAAGAGCAAGTCCTCCAAGTACAGACTTATGCATGTATATATGACAAGTTATATAAACAATATATAGAGTGCTCAATCATAAATATTCATCAAACCATGACACATGAAAGTGACTCAACACAAAGTTGGAAGAAGGATTCTCTTTATTAACAATAGTGAATGAGATAAGTGTACATCCCAATGCCTGAAACAAGGACTCCTCTGCAACCAAAGGATTCTGAGTTCTGCTGCTCCAAAGACTTTTGAATAGATACCACTAGCATAACTTTGCTCTCCAAGTATGATTGATTAATGCCCTCCCCAAGGCCTCTATTTATACTTAAGGAAATAGAGCAGTTTCAAAGGTTGAGGAGGTTGAGACAGTTAAGATAGTTAATGATTAAGGCTTAAGAAATCTCCATTAATCACTTTTTATTATTTTTAATGTCAAATGAAGATGTAAACGAGTGTTGATATTGGCAACCCGCGTATGACACGCGAGTTTCTATAAGGGAAACCTGCGTACAAATATGTACGTGGGTTGCAATGACAATACTCACATACAGGACATGATATGCTGTAGGAATAGTCACATATGTACATGGGTTATTGTGATAAGAGTCACGTACAACATTCAACATGAAAAAAAGGTAAAAATGGAAAGCTAGGTAGATAGTGAATGTATTTCATAACATGCCTATCAATAGTGCTTTAGGCAACCTTCAATCCATAAATGTCCTTTTGTGCGCCAACATATGAAGCGTTGGCACTCGAACGGAGAAGTGCCATTTGGGTTGATAACAGGTGCCACATATTCAAAGCATGTATGACAATAGCCAACTCTAAATGATAGGTTACATAGTTTTTCTCATGAATCTTAAGCTTCCTAGACTCATATGCAATTACGTGTCCTTATTGAATTAAAACTCCACCTAGATTGTCGTTACATGCGTCAGTACATACTACAAAGTCTTTATTATGATGGGAAATTCTTAGGATTCATGCAGTAGTTAGTAATGTTTTTAACCTTTTAAAACTTTCTTCACACTTTTGATTCCACTCTGTTGTAAAGGAAAGTATCCTATGGCTAGGGTTTAAGAGGCCATCAACGTACTGGGGTTGAAAGAGAGATGCACAATGTTCAACAAGCATAGATAAGCAAGGTCAGAGATGAGAAAGATCCACACCTGAATAACTGAAGGCTGGTCCAAGCTTTCTCTTCAATCCTCTTCTTGCTCCTCTCGCTCCAAGAGACCTGGAAAACAAGTTATACCTTCCTCAAATGATTATGACCACATATAAGAAAATGATAATCAAATGAATATGAAACAATGATCTGAATAACATTATAATATTATCATAAACAGAGATTCAATCACACATTGAACAATGATTTGGGAAGCAGAAGGACATCACATCTTTATTAATCTTGAAAACAAGTACAAGTATACCTTCTCTTCAAATTTGTCACCTCACGAAACCTTGATCTGGTTCTGCTGCTTCTCTTCTCCAAAGAACTCAGCCTCCAAGCTCTGCAACACAAGGGGAAGACCTCTAGGGAAAAGGTGTGGGAAATGAGAGTCCTGATTCCTCCAGCATAACAATGAAAAAATCCAAGTCCTCTCTCATGAACCTCCCTACCTCTATTTATATGCTAAGGAGAGATAGGGGCGAAGACAAAGTAGTTACAACTGAAGGAGTCAGTTGCATAACTACCCAAACTAACTCAAAAAGTGTGTTTTTATGTTTTAATGTTAAGAGACAGATTCGCGACTATGAAGGAGGAAAACCTGTGAATGATCCGCGAGTTTCCACAAGAGCAACCCACGAATATATCCATTCGCGACTTGTAAAACACAAGAGTCGCGAGTGATTCACGAGTTGCACATAAGGAGAGTCGCAAATACACAAAAAATGCATTTTTAAGGTATTTCTAGGCATTTTCAGACTTTGGTGTCTTCTGGAAAGTTTTAGCTAACTGAAATACCTTTCTGATGGTCTAGAAATGAGGTCAAATGGAGTTACAGAACTCAATATATGGGTCCTCCAATATGGGTGTCTTTTTAGTGACTTTCAATGACTTTCATGAAGTGTCGTCATGGAAATGTCGACATGCGATGGGATCATGGGAAAGTGGTGACAGGCAGAGAAGTGTCATTTTGAGCTATAACAACTCAAATTTCTTCCCTTTCTTCTATAAAGAAGTTATGGGATTTGTAATTCTTGAGAACCCCTCAATGAATCTTCGATAGTAGCCTGTAATCCCCATGAATGACCGTATGTCAGTCACGTCTTTTGGGACTGGCCATTCTTTAATTGATTTTATCTTTTCAGGATCAACTGAGATCCCTTCTTTAGTTACTACATGGCCTCAGTACTGTATTTTATCCTTGAAGAAATCACACTTACTAAATTTAGCATAAAGCTGACGTTCTCTCAATTCTTGTAAAACAATTTTTAAGTGTTCCTCGTGTTCTTCTTCAGACTTAGAATAAATTACAATGTCGTCAATGAATACCACCACAAATTTATCAAGGTACTTATGCAATACATTATTCATTAAACACATGAAGACAATTGAGGCATTAGTAATCCCAAATGGCATAACAACAAACTCATAGTGACATATCGGGTCCTAAAAGCTGTTTTAAAAATGTCCTCATCTTTTATTCAGACCTGCTGATAACCAGATTGTAAATCAATGTTTGAAAATACAGTTGCTCCACGTAGAAGATTAAATAGATCATCTATGCAAGGAAAAGGGTATCTATTCTTTATGGTCATTTTATTAAGTTGACAGTAATCAATGCATAGGCGTAGAGTATTGTCCTTCGTTTTAACGAAAATAACAAGTGCTCCCCAAGGAGACACACTGGGTCTTATATACTTCTTATCAATAAGTTCCTTTAACTGTGATTTTAATTCATTTAGTTCCAATATATTCATCCGATAAGGGGATTTTGAGTTGGGAACTGCACCAGGTACCAACTCAATAGTGAAGTCTAACTCCTTTTTCGGAGGCAGTCCCAAACTTTCTTTCGAAAATACATACGAATACCTCCTTAGGATGGGAATATATTCCAGTTTTAGTTTATCTTCATTATTAGTATGTTCTTCATTAATTATAGTTACAACAAAGGGTTTACAATGCTTCCGAACAACTCTCTTTAATTGCAAAGCAGAGATTTGTTTGATAGCTATTTTCCTAGGGATTCCTATTACGGTTACTGTTTATCCTTCATTATTTATAGAATTAAAAGTTTTATCGAAAAATTTCATAACTAATCTATGTTGTTCTAACCAGTACATACCAATTAACATGTCATAAGAACCTAAAGGAAGTACATTAAGCTCCACAGAGGTTTCAAATTGATCCATACTTACAGTACAATCTTTTACAAAACTAATCACTTTTCTTTTTGCTCTAGTAGCTAGCTGAAATAACCATGACTTTGAAAAATTTTCTACTGATAACTTGCATTTTTATACTAAATTAGGAGAAATATAACTCAGGCTAGCCCTTGGGTCAATTAAGATAGAAATGGATGTTTGATTCAGCTTACCTTCTACTTCCACCATGGAAGTTTGATAATCTGCCTACCTGTTTTCTAGTGCCGCGTTGATCCTGGGCATTGTCTTTGCTAAGTCATCGATAGTCATCTCCTCCTGCACCATATGTATGTTGTTGACAGTCTTCTTTCGGTTAGGGAAGACTGATGCATAATGAGGTCCATTATACTCCCAACACTTTACTAGTTCTTTACATTCATTATTCATGATGTAATTGCTGTGATTATTAGCAGGTTCTTTATTTTTAGGAATATTAGGGTTTAACTATGAATTACCTTTATTTCCTTGGAAATTCTTATTAGGAAAATTACGTGTGTTATTATTCCTAAAATTGCGGTTAGGTACGAAACCCTTCTTCTTTTGTTCAAATTTATTAGACCTCTTAGTCTTCCAGTTTGAAATGCTTTCCTTTTTGCAGTTCTTCTCATAGCAAAATTTTTCCTTTCGCATAGCCTCCTCTAGGGTTTTTGGATTATCGTATTCAATTCTGTCTTTAATGTGAAAAGGTAAACATCTTAGAAACCGTTGTACTTTAGGCTTCTCATCCACAATGTAAGGCACATAACTTAGCAAAATTAAAAAATTACTGTTTAATTTTTTCATGTTCATAGTTCCCAGCTTCAGTTCATAAAATTCCTTAGCTCGCTCTTCGTAGTACTATTCCGAAAAAAACTTATTTTTAAAGTATTTCTTAAAGGTACTCTAGTTAATGTTCTTTTCTCTAATACCTTTTAATCGTTTTAAATCCTGCCACCAAATATCTACCTTCCCAGTTAAGTTGTAAATGGCCATTCTTGCTTTTAGCTGATTAGAGTAATTATAAATTTAGAAATACTTCTTCATTCTAGACAGCCACGATTCAACTTCTTCTCCTTTCTCAATTTCACCATTGAAAGTGGGTGGTTTTATCTTCTTAAATTCTCCTAAAATTTCTTCATAAGGCTTAAATTTTCTTTTTCTTGAATGATAATTATCTTCACGGCTATCACTAGTGTATTGACGATTTTTCCTATGTGAATCACCATAAATTTTAGAGGACGAGCTACTTTCAATTTTAGACTATTTAGACTTTTTAATTTTGTGTTGGTAGGACATATCTTCAGATCCTATCTGTTTATCTTTTTCTTCACTCTGAATTTTTTCCATCAGTATTTGGTTCAGCTCTTCTTGAGCTCTCAGAATTATTTCATTTACCTTTTTAACGGTTTCCATCTCAGTTCTTAATTATTTAACAGTTTGTAATAATTATGAAGAATTGTTAGTTATTTATTCCTGAACTGGTTCTCTTTTAGAATTAATTTGTTCATTAAATGGGGAATCCTCATTTGCATATTCCTCGAGTCTTTCCATACCTGCAGTTCTAACTCATAAAAATTCTCTCGTAATAACATTTCAAAAGAAAAATAATAATCGGTATGCATGGATTTAATTTACTGTTTGTCTATGTAGGTTGAGCCGCATTCAAGACTAGTGTTTGAACATGTGCTCTGATACAACATGTAATACTCCAAAAATTCATAAAAATTAAAAAAAATTCCTATGACATTAAATGTTTACAATCATCCCTTCCGAGGGACATATTACTATTAGTAGTTAACATAATAAGGTTTTAAACTAAAACTAATTCCTTTATTAAATGCTAGATCTGCATACTTAAATATTTGCTTTCATAAACCACTATTAAAGATTTGTTTTAGCAGGTTATGATTTAGAATAAACATGAACTGAAACATCTGTTTTTTTACTATGTGCTAAAGTTTGTTTTACAGTTTGTAAACATGAAGGAACTTCAGTTAAATTCCAAGGCTTACTTAGCTTTTTAGCTAATGTAGTGAAGTGATGCTTCTTTTATAGGTCTTTTTATAGGTAAGACGTTTGTAACCAGTTTTCGGATCGAGATTATTATTTCAGCTAGCATAAAATAAAATGCTAGTATAATTGTTTAATTTATAGCTTTGAAATAAAATAAAGGAGGTATCGTTGAAACTGTATATTTATGTTTTATTTAATTTCTTGTAAGCATATGTATTTGTCTCAACAATATTTGATTGTTATGTAAACTAGGAAATCCTAAATCTAGGTATAGTCATAAGGTATAATGATTGACATTCATACATGGAACTAAAGATTTAGTGCAAAAGACAGTCTACTAACTGTTTAAGTACTTACTAGGTAGAAATGCAATAATAAGAACATTATATTGTTAAACACTAGTATTACTGCTTTGTGTAAGGAGTGAAAATATCCTTTCCTATAAAAGCTATCCAACCTAGCTTTCGCACGACCTTCATCTCACAAGGAGATATGATGTAAAAATTATTACCCTATAACAAATAAGTTTTAATACTTATACTAAGAATCAAGCTATGAATCTTTCCATACTTGCAAGCTTACAGATATAAGTGTTTTTAACCATTATATTATCATAGGTTTCTTACAAGGTCTTTTTACAAGTCCTATAGTTTATCACAAGGTGTTATTTATAATGTTAACAAGGTTAAATAATTCTTTTGCATACGTTATTACCCATTTACATGATTCAGAATACATAGTTGTAAACCCTAGTTTATGTTAAGATTACCACCAATATTACTTCCCTTAAAGTTTATAATATGCATGTGATAATATAGAGGTATGATTATATCGTTGAAAGGGTTTATAACCAAGTTTTTATGTAACTTCTTATTACTTGCAGGATGCTCCAAGATTCTCTTGAAACTATAGACTTAGACACACAATTCCAAAATGTATTGAACTCCACGTGGTCAATGCTTAATGGTTAGGTTTTTTGACTTTGGAGGTTCACTATATAACTCTCATAAAACCCTAAAATTCCACATTTGACCTATATTTTTACTACTGAGGTGGAGAGGGCCACAGGCTCATGGCCACATGGGCCTTGATGCCATTCCTTTTCTCTGCCTATACAGGCCTTCCTTTCCATTACACTTTTTCTCTGTGTGAGGTTTTCATCGCCATCGTTTTGCTCTATTTGTGAGGTCTTCGTTTCCATTACTTTGACTCTGCATGGGATTTCCTTCAATTTTTGGTTCAGTTGTGAACTCTGTAGAAGTTCCTATGTGGGATCGAATTCTGGTTCATCATGGCTTGGCCTTGGTTTATTTAACTTGAACAATCTTGTCGAGGCTTTCTTGACAGTAGATTCCTTTGTTTGATTGGCATACTCCAGCTTGGGGCTAGGATTCTATTTAAGCCACCTTCTACATGGCTAAGGTAAAAAACTATCTAGGTATATTTTCTTTTAAGTTTTAACAACCTTCTGCACTGTTTCAAAGTTTCTATTGTCTTTGTTATTTGAATTAAGAAAGATCTTTAATGCCCAAATGGTTTAACTTATGCAGTCTTCCTGTTTGGCTGTTGTGTGTTGGAAACCACTAAAAAACACCATGCAAGGACTCCACGCTTCGTGTCCACCCTGGTAATCCTCAGTCTTGCCTGGGGTTTCTCCTGTAATGGTTATATGGGGTTTTATTGTTATAGTCCCACCGAGATGCGACTTCAGTTTTGGTTATCAAATTTTATGTTTGTTTAGAAAGGCCATGTGGCCGAGCATGAAATGTTTTGATGAGAAAATTTTGAAGCCCTTGCGGCCGTAACTCGATGAAATTCTTTGAGGCCTTCACAGCCGTAACTTTATTTAAAGGGATTATATTTTGGACAGGCTTTAAAGCTGTGATCTCTGTGGAATTTGTAAATGTGTTTTAGATAGGGTTTTTAAACATATTTATATTATGCTTAGGCTTTACAGACTTATTGTGTAGCAATTCCTGTATTCAGCCATGAACTATGGTTTCTATGAGGTCGCTAGCAGATTGTGGAGTTTCTTGTAATGTTTAAGAATTTCAATTTTTGAGTTAACTTAATAGAAATATTTTTACTACTACAAAACTTGTGTTGATGGATGAATGGTTAAAGAACTTAAAAGAGGTTTTATTATGGTCTAAGTTCGTAATTTTTTGTTAAAGATTTTTCTTGGGGACAGTTTTGTTTATTTTTATAATAATGTACCATGTCTAAGGAAAATTTCTTAAATAAAAAGATTTCTTTTGATTAACCCTATAAAATCTATAGAAGGTAAATAAACACATTCCTATATACTTCATTTGATTATCTATCAGAATTTAATCTAACCTACTATACTAGAGTACTACCTTCTTGAAGGTGTGGAAAAATATAGTTAGGTATTTTATCCATTAGTAAAATTTGAAGTTACTTTGATCATTTATCCTAATCCATATCTAATCCAAAATATCTATCTTTTCACAATAAAATATTTCCTTCAATCATTCTAATAACAAATGAACAGAAACATAACATGTTATTTCCTAAATTCATTCATTCTTTATCCTAAGTATGCATAGATAAATGAGAAAGAATGTGTAGAACCTGGAAATGTAGCATATGAGACAACAACTTTAAGGAACCTAATCCTCCCAACCAACTCCTGGAGATAGCTGAACTACAAATCTCAGGACCCCTGAGCCTGTCTATTGGTTCACCTAGTTGAAGCATTGGGTGAAAGAACTAGTTTAGAAAACTTCTGCAACTCTACTGAGTAATCAATAGTAATCTATTATGCTTGTAGCAATATGAACTCAGCTTAAATTAGCTACACTAGTTCAGAACTTTAACACTTTTCACTCAAAGAAAATTTTTGGTAGTCCCCTCCATTGAATTTCTTGTGCACTCAATTCACTCATAATTTTCACAAGTAAAAGAATGAGAAGCCTCATCTGAATTCAATGGGAAGTTTTATTAGCATGCTTAGGTATTTTGGGTCATTTTTCACTTAATGAGCCACCTACTCTTGTTCGACTTTCTTGGGGAACATGACCACAAAAATAGGGAAGTTGTCTCCTGCAACATCTAGAAGTAGTTTGAGGATGTTTCCAAGTGTCAATCTGCTCTCAACCCAGCCTATTCCACCAAGTGACCAGTAAAACACTCATTTAACAGCCTCCTTAAGATGTTGTCTCATCTTTTATTTATTAATTAATAAAATATTCAGCAATTACATGCAATTATCCTTGACCCAACATGGTCATTAATTACAAACTTTATAATAAAATTATAACATAATGTCTCTTAAAACATAAAATGTTTTTGCAATTTGGGGCTTGTGACAATGATGAAGGCCATTTGGTCCTAGTACCAGAGAAAGTGTTACTGGGAAGAGAAATGAAATTGAGGAACATAACAATCAAAGAATATCTAATATAATGGAAAGGATTACCTAGTGAAGATTCTAGTTGGGAGGGTGAGAAGATCTTGCAACACCTTGCTTTGATTCTCCTTGGGGACAAGCATATTTGGGAGGGTAGGACTGTCACCTCCCCACCTAATTAACCAAAAAAAGTGTGGACCATGCTAAACACCTAAGTAGACTAAGTGGAATTAATTAAGTTTTCTAGGGAATTTTTTCTAAATAAACATTATTGAGGCATGTGTTTGATTTTTATTTATCATTATTATTTATTATGCAATTTAATTATGTGGAAATGAGCTTGCCATGCCAGAGGGTGGATTGGGAAATTCAACTTGCCAAGGTGAAAGAATTGGAAACTCTATGAAAAAATAAGTCACAAAGGAAAAGGGAAAGCGCCCAAAAGCCACATAAAAGAAGTCAGAGATAAATGCAGGAAACATTAGACACTGGAGAGTGCATTTTCCTGTTGAAGACTCAAAAAAATTTTCATAGGAAAAGCATGAAACCTTTGACAAGGGAGGGCACAGTTTCCTTTTGGACACTCAGTCTCAAAACCAGGGAAAAACATAAAAGTTGTCAAGGATAAAAGCAACAACTCTTTGACTAAGGAGGGTGTAGTTGCTAAGTTAGATGGATGACTTGGACAAGGAAACATCTACACATGGCCCCTACATTCCAATTTTATTAAGGAGGGTGCATGTTACGGAGAGAAATTCCTATGTCTTGGGGTACCACAACAGACAGCTTGACTCCAGAAATCAATCCTTTCCAATATGAAATAGAAATTAAATGTCTAACACTAAAGGATCAGATCTTGTACCTTATTTTGGACGGTTGAAGTAGATCCCCGTTGAGCTTTACAACTTCAACTTGAATTGATAAATTACTTCCTCAACAACAAGTAAACAATATAAGCATACTATATATCATGGTGTTAGATCTATTCTAGCATATATAATCAACAATGTATAAGCATTTGAAAACATCCCATGGATAAAATATTCATTCAAACACACATTATTGGACAAGAAAATATATTTCCATTAATATAAATCAGATATTACAAACAATACAACCTCTGACAGCACATCTGTGAACCGAAGAAACTGAATCCCCCACTTGGGCCTCCACCACCTCAATCCTCCATCTCTTGATAGCAAGCTCACAAGCAAAAGGCAAGCTTCGGAAGAACACAAAACTGCTCCAAGGGACAAAGGGATGCAGACTGAAGCATAAGTTATGGAAATAATGGACTATAGTTTCTTTTCTCTCAATTCTCTCATATGCCTTCAATGTACCATAGAGTTACTTATATAGCTTTTCAAAGGGGTAATGAAAGGTTGAATCCGAGCAATCTCAAGGCATAGGGAAGTCCAAGAGTCAAGTGAGTTAGATCCATGTCAAGGAAAACTCCAAAAGGATTTGGATTTTGTACACATCCCGATGTACGTGATTTTAGAGGTCAAACTCGCGTATATACATGCTTATAGGTTTAAAAGTCACATGTATAATTTTTCACATGTTTTTAGGGATGATCAAGGAAACATTAAAGGACAAAAAATGGTCCAAGGGGTCTAAGGAGTCTACAGTGTGACAGGGGAAGGACATACAAAGTGTGATTCGCCTGGAGTGGTAAAATCAGCTATAACAGATGCCCCCTAATGTGTGAGATCAGAGGGGTCATACGATAGCCGAAATACATTATAAGTCCATCCTAGAAGTGGTGTGATGAAGGATCCCAAATGGAAGACTAGCCACCCAATCAACATAGTACAATAATACAACTCTGCACATAACTGCAAATACATATAGCAGTTCTCGATACATAAGAGTACAATGGCCATGAATAGGCATGATACAAGATATCACATAAGTGGTCATCGCCACATACAATATACATAGATCAGAATCTCCATGATGAAGATATACAAAGGACCATGATTTCCATAATGATTGAAGATACATAATAGATCAAGATCTCCATAATGGTTGGAAATGTCTGACATATACTGGAATCAAGTCATGAGAGTTGAAATCTCATGAACAATGGCACAATCAAGGAGGTAGCATATAAGAGATGCCACCAATCTGGAAAGTATACTACACAAACCGATATGAGTACATGTCCTACTATGTGAATAGAGGTGTCAAGGTCGAACATAGTATTCCATCATCTGATTACCAGTCATTGATGTATACCGTTAACAGACGTGAGATCACCCACCGATAATGAAAATGGAAATCAAGGTACTAGAGTGCAAACTAACAAGTGTGAATAAATGTGTTGAGGTTGAAAACTTGAGAGGATCCATCGATCAGAGGACATTGATGTATTCCCAAAGACTGTCGATGGTGAGAGAACCTACCACTGATGACTGCAAGTCTCAAGGCACTCAAACTGACTCTAGATTCCAATCCCAGAATAAATGATCTGAAGTCGATGGGATAAAATCCACTGGAAGGAGGGCATTAATGCATCCCCCATCATCCAACATGAGGTACTCAACAAAGTTGTATAATGTGGAAGGACTCGATCATAAGGTGCACGAACTAGTAACTGTACCAGGAATGGCCGACATGCAAAGTCAAGATAACTAAGGAATGCCCAACTCAAGCTTCAAATTCCTTCGAACAAGAGCATAACAGCATATGGTGACTAAATAAAGGTAGCATAGACTTGATATACGAACTGGGACATCTCTGCAACACAGGAGGCATAGACAAAGGCTCCATAGGGACTGGAGGCTTAACCAGTTGGTGGAGATAAACTCAGATAAATGAGTACAACTCCTAAAGTCAAACTATAACCCAACCAATGGATGTGATATACAGTGCTCTGTTCGAAGGTGACAAGACTCGACAGCTGCCAAAGATAGCATCTTTCCTTGTCCAACTTTTTGGTTTTCTAATTTTTTTGGACTTTTTCAGTTATTTAAAAAGCTTGAAAAAGAATAAAATTGCTTTATAGTTACAAACTAGGAGGAGACAAGTGTCATAAGGGAAAACAAACTAGTTCCAAGAAGTGGAACATACCTATTCTCAATGCAAGGATACATGTGTAGGATATCGACACTCAGGGGAAAATCCCCTCCCGGTAAAAAAGGGAAAACAATCTACGAAGGATATAAAAAATGGCTCTGCATGGCTAGACATGAGACAAGCTTGGGCTATATGGCTGAAACGCAATTTCAAGGGAGTTGGCATAAAGCTCAATAAGGCAAGAAAATCTCATGATAATGCATTCACAACTTAACATGAGGGAGTCCTGAGGAAAATAGGCCAGCAAAAGATCAAGAGGAGTATGAGGCTCTTGCAAAATGTCATGGAAGTACTATACAATGGACTCCCACACCCTAAAGGAGAAAATGTCAACATGGGAACCAAATGCAAATAAGGTGCTAACTAGGGTACCCATGTAAGGTGAAGCTCTACCACTCATATCATGCCACTTCTAAAACAACAAGAAGGTTCCGTGACATAATAGAGTGGGATCGTACCTAAGGTCATGATGAGATGATCATAAGGTGATGCAAAATGTAAATAGTGATGAAACCTAACCTATATGCCAGTTTAGACATGATACCTAAGATCGGCACGAACGAGTCAATCCAACGGCTGAAACGACACTGAAAAAGGTCCTCTACATCATGAATTATGTCAAAAACGGTCCAAAATGGTTAGAAAATGTCAAAATTATAGGAAAGGGGGTAAAAAATTTCAAATATTTGAAAAATTTCTATAAATAGTAAACAATTCAAAATATTATAAAACATTTGAAACTTTTACCCATTTGAGCTCAGATCCAGCCGGCAGAATCCACTACCATTTCTTCCAGGTATTTACCCATGCTCTTCTCTTTCATTTTGATGCAATTTTTATCAAATTCCATGGTCAATTAAGTTTTATAGGCCAAACTAAAATGGGCGTTGCGGCCCGCACAGAAATCGAGGGTTTTTCCACGTATAGGGCTGGATATACACGGAAAATGCCCCCAAACCCACGTAAATACGTGGCTATTTAGAAAATAGTCGCGTATGAGGCCGCACAAAATGTTGGGCTATAGGGAAGACCCGGGCTTTATACCATTAACTTTGCACCAACAAAAGACCCACAGTGTTGGCCCTTTCGGCAACAATCTGCGAGTAGATTGCAGTCTCACCCGAAACAGCTATGGGATGCCACAGAATCAGGTTTCTGCAAGCAGAAGAGGGATATTACTGTACCTTAGCCTTTAACAACTTATATTCATAAGCACAGAGATTCAACATTCACATATATAACTTCGCAGCTAAATAAATAGACAGCGACTTGCATAACCCTTTACTGGGAATTCACAGCGAAGTTATTTAGTTAGCAGTGATCTTATTTATCAGATATATATTTATTAATGCATGAAAGAACATAACAGAAATAGCACAAAGAACCACAACACCAGATATAACATGGTTCACCCCCAGTGTAGGGGTTACATCCACAGAACTGTGTTTTATTCAACTCTTTACTAAAATCACAGTTCTGATCTGGCACTCAGCTACAGATCCTTTCAAGTCCTTAAAGCCACGCACATAGCTGCGGGCCTCTGCGCACACAGCTGGAGATGTCCTTAATCACCCAAAAACCCTCTGCGCACATAGCTGCAGAGGTTGTCCATGCACATAGCTGGGACTTAACCTTCTCTTACAAAATAGCCTTAGCTTCGCATCTATCCTTCTTACATCAAAAGCCTAACCTGATTTTTCTATAAGAGTGCTTATTTATAGTGCACTTATTACAAAACCATGGACTTAAACCATGGGCACCCCGAACCCTAAACCATGGATTTAAACCATGGGTTTATTACAAAAAGAGGACTTGGACTCAACCCCGATGCCCCTAATACTATTTTGAGTCATAACACTACTTACAAACTCTCATAACCCCGCAGAGTTACCTAACTTAAGGACTGTTAAGGTGCACGCCCCAACAAGCCCCTAAGACTCACCAGTGTCCCGTCCCAGGACACTCTGCTGGTATTCTAGCGAACGAAGCTTCTTTGCGAGGATGGTGAACTGAGTATTGAGAATGTGCATGATTTCGTTAGCTACTTTCTCCTTTTCCACCAACTCCTGCAGTACTTCGGATGATACTTCGCTGGCATTTTCCTATGCGAATGCATCATATTCCTTCAGAATTTTGAACTGGCTATCCACAGTAGTACTTAATTCCAGAGCCTCACTGACAAGTGGCTGTATAGAGTTTTCCAACTCTGTTACTTTCACCCTGCATGACTCAATTTCCTGCTGGAGTTCCTTGCTACACTTTACTTTGAGCATTTTCTCCATAGGGGGCAGGGTCTTAATTTCCGCTTTTACTGCATCCATCTCTGCCTGTCGCTGTTTGATGGTTTCTTGCAGCTGTCCTATTTCTAGATGTTCTTGAAGGGTTGTCCAAGCCTCGACACTGTCTCCAATCAACTTTGCTGCACTGCCCACAATATCTAAAATTTTCGCTGCTGATGCCTGAATGTCTGTGCGGCGCTGTTCTTTGACCTCAGGTGGGGTTTTCGGAGGGATGCACAGTTGAAGCTCTGTGATATGAGTCTCATGTGCTACTTTGAGCTTCTCAATTTCACTACGAGACTACTGTGCATAGTATTTCAGCCTGACTAATCTTTGTTCTGGCTCTTCCACCAGTTGTACGTCGAAGTCAGGAAGACTTCGACATGCCTCATCCAAAACTCATACCAGTGTAATCTGCTTACCTTCTGTGTCCCTCTTTCTTTGCTCCACTACCTCCAGCTGCTTTGCGAAGCTCTGCTGCTGACTGATGACACTTTCCAACTGTAATTGTGAGTATTGGTCTCGAGCCTCAATTTCCTTCATAATCACTAACTGACAGAGATGTAGCTCTGCCATAGACATCTTAGTGTAATCTATGCCAACCTTCATACTCATCTCCAAACGAGACGCTGCATCTATTAATATGAGGGATGCACTCGAGACTTGTCCTTTATTATCTCTGGCCGGCCATTGCATTAGGTCTGGCTGCGTGCTCACTAGGGTGCTGTTGGCTGCAGTGCCAGTCACTGATTTTGCCGTTAAGTCCTTAAGCTCCGAGATGTGCTTTGCTACGCTGGTGATGGAATCGATATGCGCAGCTGCAAACTTGGACCATTGTTTAGTGAGAACTTTGGTGGACTTTGACAAAGCCTCATCAAGCTCTGCACTTGTCACACCGGGCGCTTCGTCGATATTCTTATCCTTTGATGCCTTCACTTTCTTTCGCGACTGCGGTTTTTTTACTTCCTCTGCATCCAGTGTCTTACGCTTATGCTGCCTATTAGGGTCTGAGGTAGTTTTAATTGAGTCTTCTTCTTCTTCTGCTTCGTCTTCATTTCCACCATCTCCTCCCTGGTCGCTTCCAATCTGCTGTGACTCAGTTTGTTCGTCACTGTCTTCGGGGGGTTCTTACTGCTACATGTGACTGGGCCCTACGCCCATATCGGTGACAGGAGGGATAGGAATCTTAGGTTTTGTCCCTACGTCTTTTAACCATTCTATCGGCCACTACTGTAGTAGCACGAGGATGTCATATTTAGTCACTACATATGGAAACTTAAACCATTGATGCTTCTTATCTGTGCAAGCCTGGATAAAAATATGGTGCATATTGGCCCTGAAATTGACCGCTCCATCATACTGAGAGAATAACTCATTACTAAGCCGTGGGGTTTTTACAATCTCATATGAGATACTTATCATATAAAAGGAAAATACATAGTTTGTCATCTATTGGTGGGTTTTATCCTGTGAAACCCACATCGATGCATACCTGGCTGCGCCAGGCATGTGCGCTGGTACAGTAGCAAACTGTGCTTCAGTAGGTTCTTGCCATCCTACCAGTGCGATGACGACAATCAACCATGAGTAGTGGAAGGGCCTACCTTTCTCCTGTGCATCACGAGAATCTTCAAGGAATTCCTTCGCAATATATGTGACCCAGTTGTAGTTGTAGCCTTCGGCGCAGTTGATAGCAATTCTGATGATTGGGGCAGGCACTTCAGTTGGTCTACATTTTCGCATAATTTTGCATGCTAAGAGCTCAGCTGTGAAGCAAATGTTCTGCTCTTGAATCATGGAAGTGTGAAACCTGCATTTCCCCTTCGTCAGGCCAAAGCGCTCCTTCATGCTTTGTGCAAGCTTCGTATCTTTGTGCTTTGAGGGAAATTCTATCCTTGGATCAGGCCTTGCCATTGGTAAGCCTGTGATCCTATGAATGAGCTCGCCATTAATAAGAATTTTCTTGTCACCGATGCATAGGTAGCCGTCATGCACTAACGCCAGTAGTTGCTTGACCACGATGGTGACCTATGTGCTGCGACCAAAATGGGGAACATCGAGCATATTCAACAAACTAGCTAGATCCAAGCTAGCAGCCCACTGTTTTACTTCCAATAAGGTCTCCCCAGTTTCTTGATATTTAACAAAATGCAAGTATTGGGCAGGTGCGAATTGTGGAAACTTCCCATGGTCACTTGTGTCATGGTCAGCATACTTAAGGCGATCTATTTTCCCTTTCATTGTTCCAACTAGTTGCACACCTGGGGGTAGCGAGGGGGTGCATATAGTGAACTTAGCATTCCCCTGAGGTGGTTTAACTCCTGGTCGAACAGGATAAAGATATGGTGGCCGCTGCGGTGCAATGTTCTCCTCTCCTTCAATTGGGATCTCTGCTGAACCCGGGGGATCCATTCTGGGATCCTCCGATGTTTGCCTGGATTGTTTGTGTTGGTATTCATTTCACTTCGAACGAACTTCTGGCTTAAACTATTTCCTGGCAGATCATGTCTACATTGGTGGAGTCAGTGCTGGTAGAGTCTCTTCACGGGCTACAGGCTCAGGTTGGGGGGCAAAGATGTGTTGCAGACCCGTCTGTTCAAATTCTCTCAATAGGTCCTAGAGTTCACGATCAACTGACATGGGTTCAATTGTGAAACTCAAGGAAATGCGGAATGCGATTTCCCTGTACCCGGGTGTCTTCATATACAATCCATCGACCAAATCTTCCATAAATGTGCATTGAAGGCGCCAAATCTGACAGAGATCCTGTTTCCACGGCGCTAGATTTCAGCGGATATCATTAGGATAGGAAATTAAGGCAATTAAAGTACCGATGCCGCCAAATCGGCAGTGTTCCAACGGTCGGCTTTTGGGCTACAGCACAACCAGGTCTGCAACTGCGTCACAATAAGGACCATCAACACCATATTGACCTTTGGCACATCCTGACAAATTCTGCAACCAAGCTGTGAGCTTCAATCCCATAGGTCGGTACTTAGTTATTTCTTTGTCACTAGACATATCAGCATGCTGAAGCCCGATTGCCGTATACCAATTCTCTGCTACAAGTGCCCGGATACGGATAAGCCTGTGTACCCGTCGAGGTACATGTTTCCATGTTTCATAACAGTGCTCCAAGTGTTCCTGCGGGACGCTCTGCCCATCGAACCTGCTACGCATCTCTTGGAGCTGATCCAAAAATCTTAGGTGAAGAGATTTCTGACAAGCTTCCCAACTAGGAATGTACTTCTTATGGTTATCCCTCCATCTGGCTGCTGTGGGTCTGAATACTAAATCCAGAGTCTCTCTTTTTGGTGGATCTGGTATCTGGTCTAAGATTTGTTCAATAAACTGTTCTGGGTAGGACAAGTCATCAAAATTAGGTAAGACTCTTGCCTGTGCACCAAGCCATCTAATAGATTTGGTAATTCTAGCACATCTATGTCCATGTAGCTCATAAAGTCTCTTCTGCCAGTTTTCTAACCCATATTCTGAATCCATCATACAGGAGCTATCACACTGCCAATCCATGATACCTTCGGTAGTAGGATCAACATAATCTTCTTCCTTAGCTGTGATATTGTAGATGTGTTCCAAAGCATCTTGGTCTTCATCTCTTACTGGCTCTGTGTATCTCTCTCCTTGAGAAGGATCCAATGGGACTATCACTCTCATTCCTTTCCCTTTGAAATTCATCTGTCTCTTCTTCAGGTTGATGACTACATCATTATATATTGCCCATTCAATGCCTAGTAGTGCAGGATAGGGATTGTTGTCATCAATTATTTCAATTACCTCAAAGTCAGCTAAGGTACTAACTCCATCAATATCTACTGGTACACTAGGGAGTCTTCCTAGAGGCACAATCTTCTGCTGATTGGCTAATCTCAACTGTATAGGGGACCAATCAAGGGTAAGTTTTCCTATTTGTTCCCAAGTTTGCTTAGTTAAGACATTTACCTCTGATCCTAGGTCCAAGATAACAGCAGTCATATCATACTCTCCTATCTGAGCATTCAATCTCATTTCCCTGCCAGTTCTCCTGACTCTATTAATAGCTTTTGCCTGACCAGAACTTTGCTGAGGGTCGTAGGAAGCAATAACTTTCTGCAGCTCACTTAAAGCATACTGATTTCTTAGGAGTTTCAGACAACTCCGTAAAAAGGAGGACAATGTACTTACTTTTTCTGTCGAAGCTTCTTGCGTCTGCGACTGCTTCTGAGGATGGTGCGCAGGTATTACTGAGGTGTTGGGGTCAGCAAAGTATCTCATGGTTACCATCAATGTCTCTTTTTCTCTGTCGACATCACGTGCAGGGATTTTTTTTGGGGCCTTCCTAACCCAAGCCTCGGCAGGCTGCTTCTCCTTGTTTTGTGCTTTTGTCATAGCTCCACTCCGGGTAACAACATTAATGGCTGGGGTAGGTCTTTGCTCGATGGAAATCATCTGAATATTCTGAGTAGGGACACTATTTCTTTCCTGAATCTTAGCTATCAATTGCGGGCACTGCTTGATCACATGATCTACTGCTCGGCAATACCGACATGTCGTAGTTGGGTTCCGACAGTCTCTCGCTAAATGTCCAGCCTGGTTACAGTTGTAACACACCACTTGGCCTCTTCCTCTTCCAGCCATACCACCTCGACCACGACCTGCAAAAGCACCTCTACCTGATGCACCACTGTGGTAGCCATAGCCATCATTTCTCTGTCCCTCATTTTGTACCCGATAAGCGTCGTAAGTTCGTTCTCGCATGAGGTCAAAGCTATGACACTCATCTTCGTTGTGTCCCATGGACTTACAGAATTTACAATAGGGGTTCTTAGGTATTTTCCCATACCTCTGTAGCAGATAGCAGTCTTCAGGTCGATGCTGACCTATCATTCTGTAGAGCTCACAATATAGGACTTGTGGTTGAAACGGGTTTGGCGCACCAGTATTTAGGTAATTTCTTACCACAGGACATTGTTCCTTGGCATGACCTTCTATCCGACATTGTGTACACCAAACCTCATCGCGACCGGTTTTTCCTTTCTTCATATCGCGCACCTCTAGAGCCATTGCTGCCAACTGCGCTTGGATTTGAGTGAGACCAGAATTATTTTCAACAGGAGTAGTTTCAAGCTTCATCGTGATCTCAAGAGCCTCCTGCTGGTCAGCAACCTTCTATTACATGAATGGATTTCTGATATGCGGTAGCAACGCTACAATGAACCATTCCTTGTGCTGTGTAGGTCCAATGGTGAAACTAACTTGGTCTAGCAGAACTTTGAATCTTTGATCAAAGTCCCACACTAATTCGCCATGCCTCTGCTGAATCTCTTTCAATTCATTGATACACTGCGACTCTGATTTTGGCTTCTTAAATTCCTTTATCATTGCTGCTTTTATATCAGCTAATGCATGGTTCTGAGTGTTGGAAAACTTCATGAACCATGTCAGAGCGCGGTCTCTGAAATAAGTAACCAGCTGCACTCTTTTTATATCTTGGTCCATAATGGTCTTAGCAGTCCACACTGCTTCGCATAAAAACCAAAACTGTTATGGATCCTCTGAGCCAGTTCCTTTGAAGATAGGTAGCTTAATGTCATCATGCATGTGGACCATAGTGGATCTAGGGGGGGTTGGAGGGGTACTGGAAGTAGGCAGGAGGGGAACTTACTGGGGTAGACTGGCCTGCGACAGGAATACTTGGGCTAGGGTTACTCTTAGACTGCGACGGGTTTTTAGGGATAATAGGTCTTCGCTGCGGGGTTACAGGAGGGTTTCCAACAGAAGGGGTTTCTTTGGGTTCTGAATCAGCGGGACTTACAGGGGGATACTCAGTATGCTGACCCTAGGAATAGGATCCAAAATATCTCTTATACCTTTTGCCACTTCACAGCAAACCACTTTTCTCATCGAAGGTATTTTCACTTGCAAACATAGGTTAGTAATACTAAATCTAACAGTCTGATTCAATTAGCAATATACCTTTTTCAGCTAATAGCATTTTAAATCTCAAACTAAATGCATTCAAAAACTTACCCCTTGGTCCTTTGAAAAACTGCCCCTTGGCTTCACTAAAGGAAGTACTCTTGTCGATGGCGAACTCCGTCACAAATGCTTCGAGGGTCTGCGTTGTCCAGAAATCAACAGCGCGGGATATCTCTTTGTTCACCCTTTCCAGTATATTAATTCTTGCGGGGGTCCAATTAGGAAATGAACGTTCTTGGAAGTTCATCCTTCTCTCTGTTAACCTGGATAACCACTGGTGCAACTCTATGTGGATACTACCAAAGAAAATTTCATAAACATCACAAAAAACATACCTTTGTAAAAATTCGTTTGCACTACGACGCAGATCTTTGTTCTCTTGCTCAGTGAATTTTAGATAAGTCTCATCAAGCCAATCACCGATTTCTTTCACAGAGGGTCTCCAAAACATATCCCTCGAGGTACGACATAAACCCCTCTTGAGTAGATACTGAGTTCAACTGGAAACGAAACCAATTTGTTGGGCTATAGGAAAGACCCAGGCTTTATACCATTAACTTCGCACCAACAAAAGACCCACAGTGTTGGCCCTTTTGGCAACAATCTGCGAGCAGATTGCAGTCTCACCTGAAACAGCTATGGGTGTTGCAGAATCAGGTTTCTGCAAGCAGAAGAGGGATATTACTGTACCTTATCCTTTAACAACTTATATTCATAAGCACAGAGATTCAACATTCACATATATAACTTCGCAGCTAAATAAACAGACAGTGACTTGCATAACCCTTTACTGGGAATTCACAGTGAAGTTATTTAGTTAGCAGTGATCTTATTTATCAGATATATATTTATTAATGCATGAAAGAACATAACAGAAATAGCAGAAAGAACCACAACACCAGATATAACGTGGTTCACCCCCAGTGTAGGGATTACGTCCACAGAACTGTGTTTTATTCAACTCTTTACTAAAATCACAGTTCTGATCTGCGCACTCAGTTGCAGATCCTTTCAAGTCCTTAAAGTCGCACACATAGCTGCAGGCCTCTGCACACACAGCTACAGATTTCCTTAATCACCCAAAAACCCTCTATGCACATAGCTGCAAAGGTTGTCCACACACACAGCTGGGACTTAACCTTCTCTTACAAAATAGCCTTAGCTTCGCATATATCCTTCTTACATCAAAAGCCTAACCTGATTTCTCTATAAGAGTGCTTATTTATAGTGCACTTATAGTGCACTTATTACAAAACCATGGACTTAAACCATGGGCACCCCAAACCCTAAACCCTGGATTTAAACCATGGGTTTATTACAAAACGAGGACTTGGACTCAACCCCGATGCCCCTAATACTATTTTGAGTCGTAACTCCGCTTACAAACTCTCATAACCCCGTGGAGTTACCTAACTTAAGGACTGTTAAGGTGCGTGCCCTAACACATAAGGTTTTTTCAATAATCTAATGGACAAATTGGCAATTTCTTTTGCAGGATGGTCTTAGAGTGGAGAGAGCATGAACATGGTGAGGTAGAGGAAGCAGTAAGGGCCGATCTAATGGCTCAAAAAGCTCTATGTACATGTGAACTCTACAAGTTTTGGTGTCTTGGTGGTTTGAGGTCCAAACCAAGACTATTACAGATGCTGGTGGATTACTGGGATCCAGACTTAGAGTCCTTCTAGAGAAATGGGATGTCCCTCACTATAGAGGTGGAGGACATATACTTTATTACTAGGTTTTCTAGAAGAGGAGAAGTAGTGAACCTTCGTTCCCATGGTGGGCTAGGAGGTGGTATGAATATCGATGAGTACATTGCGGTGTGCTGCTATCCAAACACAGAGAAGGTGGGGAGTTAGGTCCCTACCAAGGCTATACATGTGCTGGGCCTAAAGGCCATACTATTGACATTGGGTAGGATAGTAGGCTTGGCATCACTCCACCAGGCCTCGCGGCCTCTGATGTTCTATGCAGTGGAGTGCATGAGACCCACGATTTATGACTGGAGCACTACACTACTGAGCAACATGAAACATCAGCTTAGTAAGTGTAAGGCAGGCAGAGTGTGGAACTTCGGGTTCAGTAGTATACTGAGCACATTTTTCTTCGAGCGTGTTCCAGGATTGAGCCCCAAAGTGGACGTTCCTCTTCATGGGGTTTGAGATCCGGCCCAACGGCGTTGGGCAGATGCGATGCACAGAATGGGGGTGGTAGGGTGGCCAACTCCTATCCAAATGACTTCTTTCCATGGTGGCGATGACAGATAGTTGCCATCGATGACTACCCCTATGTAGGGATAGATTTCCAGGGGGACCCGGAGATGCCGCTACCACCAAGATCGGCATATGGCGATATAGGTAACGAATCTCGACCCTCTCTTTTAAATTTTTTTGATTTATTTAATTATTTTTGTGTTTTCTGATTATATGGAATCAAAAGACATATTTTTGCATGACAATACATAGTGACATCTACCATTTGTGTGCAGATGCGGGACCATGGCAGCCAGAAGGATTCCCTCGTCATAGACAGAGGGGAAGAGGAGATGATATCACGGGTGTGGATGTGGAGCAGATGCTCCAGAGCATTCATACCAATTTTGTGAGATTGACACACAGGGTTCCCATGGCGCAAGTCGAGGACTTGCCTGAGGCTATGCAGCTCCTGGTGGTGGGTGTACCACGCGCATGGGTGTGATTATTTGGATGACTAACTAGAACCGTAGTGACTTTCCGTGATCACAACCCTCCTCCTCCTCCACATGATTAGATACCTGGGAGTGTATACATTTTGTATTACCGTGTATTATATGTTGGTGGCTTGAGAGCCCCAATTTTGTATCATGACACTATGTATTACCACATTTTGGATGTTTATATATAAAATTTTAATGTGATCAGTTTATTTATTGACATGTGTAAAAATTGTGTTTGTGATGAAATTACTATGAATGAAACAAATGCCAATCTAACACGTAGTTAGCATATGAGTCCACAACTTGATTATTAATTCTTGGAATGTGTATATATGTTATATTGTCAAATTACCATTCTAATAATCTCACACATAAGAATCTTCTTAATAACGTCAGATCTCTAACATGGTACAAACCATTAAGCTGTGACACTACTAACTCCGAATCAGGACGTACCTCAAGAGAGAGAACGCCATGTGAAATGGCATCCCGTAGAAGCTCAATAATGGCACTATATTCAGCAACATTGTTGGAAGATGGCCACAAACATATGCCTCCTGAAGACAGTACCTGACCCATAGGAGTATAAATCACCCAAGCAGCAGAGGCTGAGTGTTGAGTGTGACGGCTTGCACAATCCGTGAATCCTATGTAGGTGGAAGATTCCATTGACATCTTCCAAAAGAAACAAAAACTAATCACAAAATCGATCACGATAAGAAAAAGACCTAACTATGCAAAAATGTACACTAATATACAATAACCAACCTTGGCTAAAAATCATGCATAGTACTTCTTGAGATAGAGCCCGTTTCTAGGCTCCTCCAACGTCGTTCCCTCGTAATCCACTAACTCATAAGAACCCTTCTCTAACACACATTTGACCATGTAAGGACCCCACCACATAGGATTAAATTTTCCTGCCCCCAAGGGTTCTTTCGGTTGATCCCGCAAAAGGACCAAGTCTTCCTCACTAAACCTTCTTGGACGGACAGACTTATCATATTGGAACTTTACGCAACGTCTATTGACTTCTAGAGCTACCAAGGCATCCTGACACTGCTCATCAAGTTGCTCAAGGTGGACCAAATGCTCCTCCAATGCGGAAGTGTCTGGTAAGAGTTCTATAGTTAGCTTCAAAGAAGGAATCTCACATTCAACCGGAAATATCAACTCCACTCCATGTACAAGTTGATATGAAGAAAAACCGGTGGCAGTCTTAACAACGGTTCTATATGCCCACAAAGCAGGATATAACATGATGTGCCAATTATTCTTGATTTGTGTGATGGTTCATTGGAGAATGGATTTGAGTGATTTATTCACTACTTCTACCTGTCCATTCACTTGAGGGTAGTAAGAGGAGGAATGCTCTTGCTTGTACCCTAACTTTGATGCCAAATCTTCCATCATACGGTTCTGAAAGTGCCAACCATGGTCAGTGAAAATCTCTTTTGGAATCCCAAACTAAGTAATATTTTGGTTGAATATGAAGTGGGCGGGTGTCTCACCGTTGGATTTAACTGTAGGCATAGCCTTATCCCATTTCGTGAAGTAATCAACAACCACTATAATATAATGGTGCCCCCCAGCCGAAGCTGGGTTGCAATCCATAAAATCAAGCCCGCACTTAGTGAAGGGATCGATGGTGATAATGGGATGTAACGGGGCAGGTTTCAAGCGCATAGTACGTGCAAATATTTGGCAAGGGTGGCACCTCTTGACCGCATCAACAAAATCCTTAAATATCAACGACCAAAAATAACCCCCTCTCAAGATATTTTGAGCTATAGAAAGCCCAGATAAATGACCACCACACGCCCTTCCGTGGAAATCATTCAGCACTACATCAGCCTCTTCATGAGTTAAACAACATCGTAAAATGGAATCTACCCCACGACGGTACAAAGTGTTATCCACTATGAGGTAGTTCTTAGAGACGTGACATAATCGTCGTCGTTCATCTTGTGAGAGGTGAATAGGGGTCTTCAATGTTTGTAAATATATTATGATATCCCCATACCATGGTTCTAAAGTTGAGATTAAGAAGATGTGTTCATCGACAAATGTATCTTCACAAACCAACTCCTCATCCTCGCTCAGGAAATCCGATATAAGCTTTGCAAAAATTAAAGACTTCTTCAATTTTGCCGAAACAAATTCAAGATCGAATTCTTACAGAATGACAATCCATTTATTATATTTTCCCCCAATCATCCTTCGAGTGAGGATGGATTGAAATGGATTGGCATGGGCTACAACCAAGGTCTGGCGAAGGAGAATATAATGTCTCAACCATTGAACCGCATGTACAGTAACTAAAGCAAGCTTCTCGACATGAGAATAACGAATCTCTGCATCAATAAGGTTTTGGCTTAGATAGTATATGACATGCTCTTGGAGCTCCTCATCCTCTTGAACCAAAACCATACCAATCATCTCCATGGATGCAGCCACATATAATAGAAAATCACGGCTATAGTCTGGGGGACTAATCACTGGCACTGATGCTAGGGCTCGCTTGAGTGCATCAAAGGACTCCTGGGCTCACTCATCCCAACAAAAGGGGGTGTCCTTATTCAGTAGTCGCATGAAGCCTCTAGTCAAATTGGCAAAGTTGACAACAAATCTCTGTAAGAAGTTTGCCATGCCTTGTAAACATTGAAGACGACGAATATTCCTCGGGGGAGACAACTGAAGTATTGCCTCAACCTTCAAAGGGTCGACTCTTATACTCTCTTTAGAAATGATGAATCCTAACCAATGACCTAATTTCACACAAAAGATGCATTTATACAGATTTAATCTAACCAAATAATGCCAGCATCTTTTGAATACCAATCTCAAGTGATAGGAATGACGCATTCTCATACGAGAATGAGCAGCAAGGTCATCCAAAAATACTTCGATAATTGACTTGAGATCGTGGAAGATCAAGGTCATTTCCCGCTGAAATGTGGCTTTGACATTTTTAAGGCCAAAAGGCATTTTTCGATATGCGAAAGTTCCCTAAGGACAAATAAATGCAGTCTTATGTTGGTCCTTAGGTTTAATTTGTATATGATTATACCCAGAAAAGCCATCCATAAAGGAAAAAACCTCGCTACCCACACACTCATCTAAAATCTGATCAATAAATGGTGTGGGGAAATTGTCCTTAGCATAGGCATGATTCAAATCGCAGAAATCAGTACATATAAAGATCACTCCCTGCTTCTTATCCACTAGAATAGGGTTTGAAACCCACTCCATCAAGGGAACGGGATAGATGAAACCGACTTTCAATAGTTTCTCTATCTTTGCCTTAATTGCGGGTGCTTTCCTAGGATTCATTGCTCGCAAGCGTTGTCGAACAGGCTTAGCGTTGGGGTAAGTATTAATATCGTGCTCGACAATACGAGGGTCGATACCTGGCATTTCATCGTAAGACCAAGCAAAAATATCATGAAATTCTTTAAATAGCTGGGTGTATCCAAGAATCTCAGCATGGGAACATTTCGCCCCAATATAGACATTCTCTATCCTGCCAGGATCACGAGAGATGTTGATAGGAATCGTTGAAGATATGTTCGCCATGTTTCCATTAGCCATCTGACCAAGAGAGCTTAATGGAACCACAGGACTACCAACTCTCGCACTAAGAACTACCCTAAAATCCTCATGCTCCAAGCGGTCAAGCTCGGGAATAAAGTACGATCTATGATGGAGTTCCTCCCATGGTGGCTCAACTCCTGACATAGCCTCAATAATCACTTCATCTGAAGGGAAAACTATATTAAGGAAGTCATGTGCATGAGAAGACTGTACTATCCATGCCGACAGCACATAAGGGTCCTCCTCCTCCATCTGCGAAGAGGAAGGACTAGGCTCTGAAACACATTGAAGATTAGCTTGATAAGCTATCATATTTGCAAGCAACAGCACGTCCATCATGATGGGCTCACTCGGAGTAGTCGGTGTAGGAAGAATCCAAGGATCTTCCATATGACTTGTGTGAAAAGATACCAATCTCGTAGATGTCGAAGCCTCACCAGAACTAGATCCTATCATAAGAATCGGTGCAAGACAACTAAAGCTTCCCATGAGGGATGGATACATGCCTACACCCACATTCCCAGTTGTCGGCTGAGAGTGTTCAACGATTGGGATTGAATCTCCCGAAGATGCAGTAACAGATGGATTCTTGAGTGTCATTTGATCAATCGTTACTATATTCCCATTATGTGGAAATCATACAATGCGGAACAGGGAAGAAGCAACTGCTTGCATACTGTACATCCAATTCCTACCCAGCAAGATATTGTAGTCAAGGGGTGCATCAACCACCTCGACCTCTATCGCAATGGTTTTCCCTCCCAAATAGACTTTAAGGGAAGGAAGGATGCCGTGTGGTCTAAAAGATCTCCCATCGAACACAATTAACATGGTCGTTGATTTAGACAGCTCAGGGGAACCCAGACCCTTCCAACACAATAAAGACATCACAGAAGCGGTAGCGCCTTCATCAATCACAGTGTGCTTAACGGTCATATTAATACACTCTACGTGAATCAAAAGAGACACATAGTAAGGCAAGTGAAGCTGAAGTCCTGCGGTTTCAAATTTAATCACGAAGGAAGAATCATCATCATTCACACCAAGGGCAGAAAGCAACGCCTTCCTTTGCGAAGGACAACTCTGAAGCACTTTCAATGCAGACATCGCACAAGGAGTATGGCCCAAATCCTGACAACTGAATAGTTCTGGGTGGCTCAGGAATTTGGATTGTGCCCCGAATGCTTAGGGACTCCCTTAGGAATGCGAGGTGCAGTTTCAGGTTTATCCATAGGTTACTCAATACGCAAAGGGGACCTTGATGGATCAGGCTCTTTTCCTGGGCTAGGTTGCGATGAACCATAATCTTTCACATGGGTCACAACTTTCACAGCATGTACCATGTTAATGCAACCACGACCACTACCCTCTGGTGGATCTTGATCACCACTAGACTGGTCATGGGACCTCGAGTTCATATTTTGATTGTGTGGTAAGGGTTAGTTAGCATAGCTGGGCCCTATGCCAAGAATCTTGAGGCTTCATCAATACGATGGCACAAGTAAGTTAGGTGATTGTCCTTACATAACTTGCAAGGGAACTTAACCTTATGCTTATCTTGCTTGTCCCCCCCAGCATTCTGGCCATTCTTGTTATTACTATTAGCATTCTCATTCTTATTCCCACCGTTATGATTATTTTTACCCTTTTTTCTATTCCATCCGGGCTGCTGGTTACCCTTCTGGTCCGACGATTGCACTGAAAGTACACTCACCATTTGGGTGAGTTGAGATGAAGCTGTAGCTTGTCCTGAAGCAGATTGGTTGATTGAAAATTGAATAACTTGTTTTGCAACAGAATCCACAGGTTTTGCACTTGCACAACTCACAATGCCATCGGCATGTGGTCCAAGTTTAACTTTGGGATCGAAACTAGAACGCGGAGCATTGGGAATAATCTCATATAACAAACCAGACTGAGCATAAATCAAGTCCAGTTCCTACACCCTAAAAATCGCCTGTTCCTCATTTTGCACTCTAGATGTAGAAACATCCTTCACTATATATGGTAACAACGACTTGAGGAACCATTCGAAGAGGAACTCCGGTGGTATAAAGGCTTTAATTAACCTCTTCCATCTACGCCACTCTTGAATATGATGATAGATATGTGTGGCTTTATCTTGCCGAAATGTCAACAAAAGTTCAGTACCAACGTCGTAATGCACTAGTAGCTAGAAGTGTTTAAGAAAAGTCATTGCAAGGTCGTCGAACAAAGCAAATGCTCCCCTAGGCAGCTCTATATACCATTTCATGGTAGGCCCTGTAAGGGTGCATTGAAATAGCCGTAAACGGATGTAATCCTAATGTAAGGAATTTGAAGAGCACCATCAGTGAAACGTAGTAACGTGTTCGCTCAGATCCTCTCTCGATTTTCCCTTGAACTTAGGTATGTCCGAGGGAAGCTTAGTAGGGACAGCCGGCCAAGCCGGGTCATGAGCTACAGGATCATTCGTTAATCTCAACAAGTCAGGAAGATTTAGTGTCACAAGGAAAGGGAGCCTAGGATGATGAGGTCGATGGACTACTCCCTAATAGGTTTGATTTGTATATGTCTGATTACCACCATGGCCTTGGCCATAGTGCCCTCCCCCCATATGACCCGTATAAGGTGGCATGGAAGCACCATAGTGTGGTGGACCTTGACTAGTAGGAGCTACGAAGCTATAATTAGGAGAGTAAGCAGGTTTTTGATACCCACCCCCATACGGTGAAGAACCTTGTCCATACTACGTCCCATAATAGGGCCCATAAGTCATCGCATAAGATGTCCCATGAGACACTCTGTAAGTAGGAACATACGTTCCAGAAGTAGGAATATACATTCTGGAAGTAGGAATGTGACCTCTAGAAGTATGAGCATGACCTCCTGAAACAACAGGCAGTACATGAAGCTAAGACACAACCGGTCTAGTAATCGCAGTATGGACATGACTCATAGCAACGTTTCAGCCTAAAGGACCACATGAATAAGGTGGAGTGTAAAAATTTGAAGAAGTAGGGACAGAGGATGGAGGAACTTGAGTAATAATGTATGTACTATTCCCTATAGTCACTCGTCTCAGTTCTGGTATCCTAATAGGATCACTAACCCTAGACCTAGGAGGAATATGTGATGTAACTTCCACCACCCGGATGGAAGGTGCAATGTGACTAGTGCTCCCAAACCTCTCCGCATGGTAAGGAATGAGAGTGCCCCCAGGCATAGTGTTAGGCTCGAACTTAGATTTGACATGAAATGCCAAATCATGTGTGGGAAAACCAGACATACCATAAATACCATAGCTAGTGCTTGCGGGTTCAAAATGAGTCTCGGCATCCTCCGGCATTCCATACCGGTAATTATTCAATGGGGAGTCAACCCTAGAGTGAGTAGGTTTATCATGAAAGGTTTCTATCTCAGAAATCACAGGACCTAACTCAGCCAACTTGGGTGAAGGATCGTAGGTAGGAATAAACTCCCCATTGTCTACATGAATGGGAGAAGGTGGTTCAGGAATATCCTCTATATGGTCTCTCATGTTGTGTGAATGAATGTGCGAACTAGTCCACCTGGACTATCTAGTTTTCTCTCCCAAAGGAGGAGGATAAGTAGAAGGTGGAAGTCCTACTAAACAATGAGAACAATGAGGAGCCGCACCCGAATCCACAATGACTCAAAAAATAGAAAAGACTCTATTTACACAAACCCTAGGCAAGCTATCATGCACAGAGCAATCACTAATAAAATTTAAAGCCAAATGCAAGTAATCAAGGGCAGGATAAGTGAGCTCCCGAATGAAGCAGGTATGTCTCACCTAGGAGAGGCTTGAGACTCCCATACACAACAAGCAGAGATATGTAACCAATTATTGTGGCCCTCAACTTCAACATGTAAAGAGACTGTGCTGTTCGACCCCAACCTGGTCGGGACACCCACAGAATAACCCCTGCAAAGTACCCCCTCGATATCCTAGGTAAGGCCACTAAGGTCACCTCAATATAATCAATGCTCAGGTGGATAGTTGCAGGCGGGATTGATTGTATAGGTAGGGTAGCAAAGCCTAAAACTCTTGAAAGAGCCCCTAGATATGAATACAATCCTGGAAATATCTCTGGTTCTACTCAGTTATGACTAGGGGTCATCCCAATCAATAACCGCTCACACTGCCTCATGCTTAACTCCCTTTTGAGAGGAGGATCCTGAGAAACATTGGTTATACCAAGGATTTCACACACTCACCTGGACAGACACATAGATGTTGTTGTTTAGTGGTCTTGGAGAATTTACTCACAATGAACTATTCCAAGACCCTAAAACCTAAGCTTGTTGGTGCACCCTAGAAAAGAAAAGAGTGTAGTTCATTTTAATTTAAGCGTTGATTTTAATTGGCTTTATTACTCAAAATAGGGATATGGCTGTGCAACTAATGGTGTTATGACACAACATGAAGTAAAATGCACACCTAACAATCAATGCAAATGCATTGTGTCCATGAAAATAGGGTATGCTACTATGTCAAATGCAAAAATTTTCTTCAAAAGATGAATGCAACCTTTCCTATATGAAATCCTAACTAATACTCCAAAGAAAATCTAGTGCAAGTACAATGCAAAATGCAAAATGCAATCCATGATGATAAGCAAATGTTTTTGGATTTTTTGAAATAAAATGAGATACAAAAAGCAAAAGAATGATTCTACAATCCCTAGACTCTGCAAGCACACTCAAAAAACACTCAAGCAAAGCACTAAGGTAAAATAACTCTAATGCACTAATCCCAAACAAAAAATTGAAAATGCCATGACAAGAACCTTCTTAAAAAACATTTAGCCTAAAAAAAATCGTCTCTAGTCGGAAACAGAGGTATAAATAGACTCAGGCAGTGCCAAAGGAGACTCAGCAATCATCAAACTTCACCCAGAAACCATTTACCTTCCCAAAAAAATCAAACCTAAGGGCATACATGACTGTTCATAGTAAACCCACGTGTATACGCGGAAATCGCAGAGAAACCCACATGTATACGCGACTGTGAGTTAAAAACTTGCATATAGGAAGAAAGGTGCATAAAATCAAGGAAAATAGACATGCTGAGACAAGATTCACACCAATTAGACACTACCAAGAAAACATGCCTCCAGACCCGACACAGAAACAAGAGAGAAAGAGCAATTCAAATTCATTGAATGTCGATAGAACAATCCCCAAAGGACAACTACTAGGAACTCCCCAGCGGAGTCGCCAATTCTATTATGGAGAGAAATTCCTATGGATTGGGGTATCACAATAGACAGCTTGACTCCAGAAATCAATCCTTTCCAATATGTAATAGAAATTAAATGTCTAACACGAAAGGATCAGACCTCGTACCTTATTCCAGACGGTTGAAGTAGATCCCCGTTGACCTTTCCAAATTCAGCTTGAATTGATAAATTACTCCCTCAACAACAAGTAAACAATACAAGAATACTATATATCATGGTGTTAGATCTATTCTAGCATATATAATCAACAATGTATAAGCATTTGAAAACATCCCATGGAGAAAATATTCATTCAAACACACATTATTGGACAGGAAAAGATATTTCTATTAATATAAATCAGATATTACAATAGATACAACCTCTGATGGCATGTTTGCGAACTGGAGAAACTGAATCCCCCACTTGGGCCTCCACCACCTCAATCCTCCATCTCTCAATAGCAAGCTCACAAGCAAAAGGCAAGCTTGGGAAGAACACAAAAGTGCTCCAAGGGACAAAGGGATGCAGACTCAAGCATAAGTTATGGAAACAATGGACTATAGTTTATTTTCTCTCAAATCTCTCATATGCCTTCAATGTACCATAGAGTTCCTTATATAGCTTTTCAAAGGGGTAATGAAAGGTCGAATCTTAGCGACCTCAAGGCATAGGGAAGGCCAGGAGTCAAGTGAGTCGAATCCATGTCAAGGAAAAATCCAAAAGGATTTGGATTTTGTACACATCTCGATGTACGCGGTTTTAGAGGTCAAACCCACGTATATACGCGCTTATAGGTTTAAAAGTCGCGTGTATCATTTTTCACATGTTTTTAGGGATGATCAAGGAAACATCAAAGGATAAAAAATGGTCCAAGCGGTCTGAGTCTGCAGCAAGATAGGGGAAGGCCATACAAAGTGTGATTCACCTGGAGTGGTAAAATCAGCTATAACAGTGCATTAATTATCTAGGGTTAGGGTTTTAGGTGGATGACTTGCTCTCACGGGTCACCTATTACCTCTACTTGCTAAGAAAGTCAGCCAGAGATATATTAAAGGAGAATTTGAGCTCCATTTACTAGTTTGGTTCATGAATAATTGGTTCATGCTTATGTGAATCATAGATTTCTCAGTGGTATACCTCGTACCTTTGGGAGGTGAGTCCCAAATCCTTCCTTCCCCAATAATCCATTCCCATTCCTTTCTCATTGCAGATGTGGAGAGTATGATGATCAACTAGTGAGATCATATCAGTCATATATTGAAGCCACCATCTCAAAAAATTCAATCTCTAGTGAATGTTGGCTATCTGGGTAGACCCGGGTTTACTAATATGCATATACCAACAATACCCCTAGCTCACTAGCCCTTTTGGCAATAGACTGCAAAATGGCCTAAAGTCTCACCCGAAGTGATCTTATGGGTTGGCCGAAGACTCAGGTGTCCTCAATCAGGTTCTATAGCATCCCGGGGTCTCGCGGTTTCTCTTAGCCAGTGAGATCTCTCTGCGACGCATGGTTCTCTCTTACTCATGGGTTCTGACAAGGGAAGGACTCCTATCGCATTGCAGCGACTTGGGGGGTGCGCAACTCTTCCTTTTTCTTAACCTGCGTTCTGCGATATCTCACACCGCAGCTCCTATGAAGGTGCAATATCACCTACTGTCAACGCGATATCTTCTATAGCACAACCCACTACGACCCTCACGGTCCAAAGGCTATCTCACTAGGTGAAATGACTTGGCTAACTTTCAACAAGATAGTAAACAATCTGACTTGAACTTCCATAGTTCAACACACTCTACCTCGACTATACTTCACTGGCTGAATAAGTATACTTGAAACACTTTAACAGAATGACTTATTACTGTGTGAAACAAGCACTGATAAACTCATATGTAGACGCTTGATACATGTAAATCTACCTTTAACCTTAAATAATGCTGTAATTGAATGAGGACATATAGACATTTACTAACTGAGATAAAACATTCATGTAATAGATAACATATATCAACTAAGTAAAGCACAATCGCATGAAATAATCACATAACACACTGGTTTTACGTGGTTCACTTCTAGGGTAGAAGCTACGTCCACAGAACTGTGTTTATTATATCTTGAGAGAGTACACAGTTTTGCTACAACCTATTGTGCAGCTAGAGATCTTCTGGGTAACTCCGCACTTAATACCGGGAGCCCTTCTCTCCTAGATCTCTTCTCTTTCTCTATATTGCCTTCTTACAATATTCTCTCTCTCTCTGTGTCAATCCCTGCAGATTGTTACATACATACTCCTGGAATCAGCTACTGGTTACAGTAAGGTAACTATGGACTGAATAGCAGAACTAGAGCTCGACTCTATTACAATACAAAATAACTGTGAGCTAACAGACTACTGGACTCTCATACTGGCTAACTATCTGAATAGCTACAGGTTATCCGACTAGGTAACCTTTTACAATACAGTTTACATCCCTTTATAGGCGGCTCGAAGGTCTCGCCATTACAACACTGTGGGCCTGTCCCAACAGTAACCCAAAAACCCTAACTATGACAGTCGGTCTATCTGTACTTGAACTACCACTTTTCGTCACACCACAACTCTCTGTAGTCTTCCACGCTTCCCAGCACTGATCGTGGGTACTGGGCACCACTTCCTTCTCTATCCTTCGTCTTCAATACCTCGGCCTCGTTGCCCCTTTTTCCTTTATGATGGTAGCTGATCCCTCCTGTCTTCACCGCTGCCTTGAATGCAGTGGGTGAGCTCTCTCTTCTTGGCCACTGCCTTGAATGCAGTGGGTGAGCTCTCTCTTCTCGGCCGCTCAAGTACTGTCATCTTCTTTGACTTCTCTGCCCCGATAGTCACAGTTTTCGGCTCTGATATGCAGCTAGAAACATGCTACGGTGTTGTATCTTTACCTTATCTCTTATATCTTCACCAAAAATATCTATCCACCAAAATGACAGCTTCTCCTGTAGCTGTGGGACCCTACTCCAATAGTCCCCTAACACTTACTTGTGGCTCATCCTTGAGCCACTAACATCGGGCTTCTCCTGCTATAATTTCTCCTTAGCTTCCTGCGAAGTCTTCATAAGTTTCTGCCGAAGTCCTGCGACTTCTTTCTCCATATTTTTGACACACTCTTGTGCCAATTCAAGCATAGCTTGACTAATACTAGAGTCTTCTGTTGCATCAATTTCATTTCTGCTAGTAGTGAACTCCCCAGCCTTCTGCTCAACCACCTCGACTAGCTCTATGATTTGTTCCTAATATGGTTGAAGCAGGTTATTGATTTGTATCTCCTTTGCTCTCAACCGTTGCGCTTCTTGTTGCAAGCGGTTCATCTCTGTCACCTTTCTCATCTTCACAAGAGCTCCTAAACTCTTGATTTCTTCCTTCATTGCTGCTATGGCATTCTCTATCTGCTGAATGCTTTGTTGGAGTTCTACTCTCTCGAGATGCTCATCTAACTTCGACCATGTGTTCGTCGCATCAGCTAGCACTGACTGTGCATCGTCTATGCGAGATTTCATCTGTGCGGAAGTGAGTCTAAAGGCCTCTACTCTCGTTTCCTTGTCTGCCTGGGGGGTGCCCAGTGCTCGAGCCTCAAGCTCAGCAATCTGTGCTTTGTGGTCTTCTTCCATCTTGGTTACTATTTCTTCCAGATCCTTTACTCTGTCTACAACTCTTCTTACCTTCTGCATGAGAGGCAAGGTGAAATCAATGTTACATTGGGGTAAATCCAATGCGATGCTCTATAGGACCTGATTGAGATCCTGTTCTCTTTCTTCATATGTTCTTAACTCCTCCGCCTTTTTCTGAAAACTTGCGATGAGTGCTGCATTCTTTTGTTTCAGCTGTGTGTTTTGTTTATAAGTCGCAAGCTCTCTATCTTTGAGCTCTGTGCTTAGCTACTGCTAGATCATCTGTAATTGATCAACGTGAAACTCTGCAAGGTTGACCTCGACAGGTTTCCTAATCTGTATCTGTACGTTCATCATTGAAGCAGGGAATTGGATGCTCCTTGGTGGTATCAAGACTATATTGATGCAATCCTTTGCCAAGATTTCCTCGCGGGAAATCGACTGTGTTGAACTTTCTCCTATGGGCGTCTTGTTTAACTGAGTGTGGATCATGGCAGTCTTCTCAGTTAGTGTTTCTAACTCCACAAGCTGCTGATCTATCGCCCATTGTAGCTTGCCCTGCGATGCCTGCATCACCTAAAATGTGTCGTCCATTTCGTCCTTTAGTCTTGCTGCAATTTGTTCATAGTCATCGTCTGTTAATGCAGTCTTGAAAGGTAGTTTTGTGGCTTTTTTATTTTTCTTCTTCGTTGGTGAATCTAGTGGCACCTCCTCTGGGTCTTTCCTCTTTTCTCCTGGTAGTGGTACTTTTGCTGTATCTTGCGTCTGAGACCCCACTTTGTCTTTGTCTTTGTTCGATGGGTCTGTCTGCGCGGTACCTGATGGTAGTGCTCTGGTATCCTCTAATGCTTGTTTCCACTCGTTGTCAAATTCTTTGATGACGTCTTCGACATCCTGCACTGTCATCCTAAACCAACCATTAGCCCAATTGTCCCTTTTATACCTTTTTGGCCTCAGGTAGATTATATGGCTGTCTACCATAAAATCAAGCCAGTTATCATATATGTCCACAGTCTCCGTGCTGATCCGCGGTGTCTCTTGGATGATTCTCTTCAACAGTTTATAGTATTCATAGAATACTATCATATTGTTCTTTTTCTTGGCTGGGTTGCTGCTCTCAAATAAGTTGGTATAGCACGCGCCTCTAGGCTCGCCACTTGCTAGCTGTCAAAACTAGGTATGGGGTGGCTCCTTCCACCCGACGAATGCACATAGTATAAGCAACCACGAGAAATGGAAGGGGTGGTTTGCCTCATCTTGGGCTGTCAAACAATCTTGCTGAAAAATATTTAACAAAATTAAACACCAATTGAACTGTTCACCTTCTGCAACTTGTATGGCAAGGTGAATTACTGATCCTGTGACTTCCTTTGGGCGAACCTTGGTTAATAGTCTGCCTGCAAGTAGACTGGCTGTAAATCTGAGTGTATCGTCTGTTAAGCTTGCAATGTCATAAGACCATCCTCCTCTCTGTAGCTTATACTTGGTAACTAGGGCTGGTGGTAGCTTGGAATCCTTGGTCTTTCCTGTTATATGTGTCTTAGGGTCCTTACCAGTCTTGGACAGCCCGATGATGCGATGTACCAGGTCGACATTTAGGTCGACCTTGTTACCTAGCCATAGGTAACCTCCATGTACACAAGAAAGTAGGATGCGCACCACGGCATTAACCTCTACACCTCATCCAAAATGTGGTATTCTCAACAAATTGAGCAAGCCTGAGTGCTCAAGAGTCTGGACATGTTCCATAGGAACATATTCATCTGCACCTGTCCTTGGATTCTTCTGAATCATAAGATACTGATCCGGCCAGAACTAGGGATATGTCTTACTATCCCCAAGGTTATAATCTATAAATTTGATATTAGGGGCATATCCTAATAGATCTCCATTTTCCTTTACTCAAGAATCAATCGGTGGTATGGGAACAAGAAACTTAGCACTCTTGGGAATGTTTACCTCTGGTGCGCCTTCAACTCATGGCACAATATAGTCTGGTGCACTATGAACTTCTTCCTCTAGCTCCGGACTGGATTCTTCTACTATCTGAGATTGTCTCCTCATCCTTGGTAGCTGTCTAACCTGTGATGAACTTGGTTTCATACCCTTGGGTGGTGTCGTCATAGCGGACACAAGGCCTCCATGCTCGAATCGTCTCAAAATGTCTTCTAAAGGTTCCTCCTTGGACAGAACCCACTCGGCACAATACTCTAGATTGGCAATGGTTGTGAAATAGGAAAATCATAGCACTCTGTAATGAAATTAGCTTTGCACAGGGAAAAATTAACAACTTACTCTATAGCTCTTGGATATTGTAAAAGTAACCGTCCTGAATGAATGATCTCTGCTTTTATGCTGAAGGCTATAATCCTGGACGCAACGGTCATCTAGGTTAAACCCGTCGGTGGTATTAATTGCATGGACGAGACCACACCCGTCATCCCGATCCTTATTAAATGTTGAAATCTGATCAAATTTCCCTCGAAACCTGTGTGTAGGCGCTGGTCTCATCGAAGATTTACTAGATCTGGAAAATTTATGATGTTGTTGCCAAATTTATGGTAAGGTATACCGGTCATTTCTTCATTAACTGCCTATTAGAAGGTGAATTGACTGGCCCTCTGCATTTTTTTGAAAGTGTCTACATGGCACGGGGAATCATCGCCTTACCGCGATGTCACACCGCATCACCTGTGCAAAACAAACTTAACATTTTTTTTTTTCAACAAACAAACTCTCCTCATGCGAATGCTTTTTACCTGCCGGTGTAGACTAACTACCGGTGCGATGCCTCTTTTCAACTACACTGGACATCTGCACTCTCATATCTGTCTGACTTAAGGCTAGGATTTGGAGTGGCTAGCACTGTAAATCTTAAGCCTACTACCATTAATGAAAGTGGGAAGAAGCTCCCCGTTCAGTTTTCTGAGCTGAACGACACCTCCATCTGTAACTTGCTGAATCTGGTATGGTCCCAACCAATGAGTCTTGAATTTTCCTGGAAACTTCACAAAATTACTGTCGTAGAGGAGGACTAGGTCTCCTATATAAAAAATATTGTTCTTTACATGCCTGTCATGCCAAGATTTCTCTCGTGCCTTCTGCACTTTCTGATGGAATCCTGCGATGAACCTATCTTCCTCTAAGGCAAGTAGCTGCGCTAGCCTTTCATTCGTCGTATCTGTGTCTGTCATCCCAATGATCTAAGCAATTCTTAGAATGGGCATAATATATTCCATAGGCATAACAGCCTCTTGTCCATACACCAAGCTGAAAGGTGTATGTCCTGTAAGTTTCTTGCATGTAGTCCTATAATCCCATAACACAGCATTAACCCTGAGGTCCCAATCATTTCTTTGGTTGTTGCAGATCTCAGTAAGATCATTTTCTAGAATCTTGTTAAAGGCCTCCACCGTACCATTAGCTTGTGGGTGATAGGGAGTGCTCTTATGGTGTTGTATCTAGAATTCCTCAGTCAAGGCCTCAATAGTGTGGTTCAAGAAATGGGTGCCTTTATCACTCATCAAAATTACTGGACATCCAAATCTACTGATGATGTTCTCAAAGAGGAACTGTGCAGCTATAGCAGCATCACAATTCCTTACTGCTTTAGCCTCCACCCATATGGTGAGGTATTATGTTTCAGTGATGATGTATCTCACACTAGTTCATTTTCCTGGTGGGTTGATAGGACCCACAAAGTCTATAGCCCACTTGTCAAATGCCCATAGTGTAATCTGTGGTCGTAGTGGAATTTCATCTCTCTGCGAAGGTTTTCCTACCTTCTGAAAGATATCGCAGCATCTGCAAAATTCCTTAGTATCCTTATGCAAAGTAGGCCACCATAATCCTGCGGTCAGGATTTTCTGCGCAGTCGTCTTTCCTGCAAAATGACCTCTTGCGGTACTGGAATGTGCTTCTCTGATAATGGCCTCTTTCTTGTGCAGCATGATGCATCTACGCAGGACTTCATCTGGCCCTAACTTATATAATCGTCCTACATTCAAAATGAAGTTTGCTGCTTTGACATCTAGCTGTTTCTTTTGCTGCTTGGTAAACTCAACAGGTGCCCATCCTGTAGTGAGAAAGTGAATAATATCAGCATAGTACTCATCTGCGATCTGAATAGAAAACAACTACGCATCGGGCAAGTTGTCCTCTAGGTTACTTGGCTCTTCTCCTGAGTCTATCTGTGACAGATGATCTGGTCCAACATTTAATCTCCCTGGTTTTACAATAATTTCAAAATCATACTCCTGAAATAGGAGTAACCATCTGCAGATTCATCCCCCTAATACTAGCTTATTGACCAAGTAATTCAAAGCGGAGTGGTGAGTGAACATCTTGAATGAGGCACCTAGCAGGTAGTGCCTGAATTTCTATAGAGCATACACCATGGCTAATCCTTCTCTCTCTGTAGTGGTGTAGTTCTTTTCTGCGGTGGATAGTTTTCTGCTTGAGCATGCGATAGGGTGATCGATACCTCCTTCTCCTGGTTGGGTTAAGACAATCCCTAGTGCGATGCCAGATGCATCCACATGTACATGAAATGGCTTGGTCCAGTCTGGGAATACTAAGATGGGTGCTGTAACCATCTTCTCTTTAAGGGTGTCTAGACTTTTCTGGCATTCCTCATTCCATAGGAATTTTACATCTTTCTTTAACAGCTTTTCCATAGGTGCTGTGATCTTTGCATAACCTTTGATAAATTTTCTATAGTACCCGGTATGACCGAGCACTATCCTCAACTGCTTGACTGAGTTGGGTGCTGGAAGATTTACGATGATGGAAATCTTTGGAGGATCTACCATCAATCCTTGTGTACAGACAATGTGACCCAAAAAAATACCAAATGTCACACAGAATATGCATTTCTTTAAGTTTAGAGAAATCTGGTATTGCCTACATTTCTCTAACATCAGTCTTCAATCACCTATATGTTTTTTGATTAATCCAAATACAGTCCAATCATCAAAATAGACTTCTAAGAATTTATGGATGTACTCTTTAAATACAACAACTACTACTCTTGAAAAGATAGCTGGTGCATTCTTAAGACTAAAAGGAATTACCGTATACTGGAATGAGCCCCATTCTATCGCAAAAGTGGTCTTAGATCGATCTTCTGGATGGATTCTAATCTGGTGATAGCCTAAAAAGACATCAGCGAAGGAGTAGACCTCCTGTCCTCCCACATTGTCTAGAACTTCATCAGTAAAAGGTGTCGAAAATGGGTCATGAAGTGATGCATTGTTGAATTTGTGCAAATCGACACAGATTCTGATTTCTCCTTTGATTTTCTTCTCTTGCATGACCATGGGACTAACCCATTCGCTTTATTCCACTGGCTCAATGATGCCTACTACTAGCATATTATCGATCTCATCCTTAACTTTTTATTTGTTCTGAGGATTTAATCTGTATGGACACTACTTAACTGGTATAACATCCTCTTTCAATGGTATCCTCATTACTCCCAAGTCTCCAACTATTCCCTTAATCTCTGTGAACTTGATGGGGAATAAGTCCTGGTAGTCATGTAACAGATCTGCAATGTGTCCTACCATTTCATCGTTCCAATAGTCTCCAATGGATGCAAACTTTGGTTCTGTGTCTGTGCCAATGTTGATCTTATTAATCTTGATAGGCTTCGTGATAGCTAGAGTCTCTAGCTTCGGTCCATCAACATTGCGAGTGCCTTCTGACTCTGGGATGTTGATGTTGCGAGGATCCTCATCCTCCTCCTTTGGTTCTGATGCAAAGTTATAGCACTCTAGCACCTGGTCCAATTGAACAGCATAATCAGGTTGAGCTGACATTGATGGGGTACAGTCCTCAAAGATCTTAATCTTTATAACATCTAAATCCTGATTAATGCTTGGGTACTCAGATTCAAAAGCGAAAGTGAGTTCAAAGATGTCTATCATAAGTGGCCATGTAGTTATTTCTTTTGCACAACTCTGTCTTAGTGTACTAATTCTTTGGAATTTGATCTAAAGTGTGAATGAATCGGTGAACCCATTCATCCTCGAGAATGTCCAACCAATTCTTTTCGCAACTCTGAATGTGTGACCTGGGGTCACTTTCTCCTGTATATTTCTTTTGTAGACACTCTTTGTCATTGGAAAACCTTATCTTCGTCAATCTCTTGAAGTCATCCCATGACGCGATATGTTGCTTGTGTGCATGCCACCATCTTGCAGGTGTGGCTCTTACTGCAAGGTCAATCGCTGACATCCTCTGCTCGTGAGAAATTTCTTGTTCAAACTAGTATAAAAAGTCATTGACATCTGCTAAGCCATCGAATGTCGGAATATCCTTAAGCTCTGCTCCGATACATCGCAGTGACTTAGTCAGATATGCACATCTGTGAGGTGAGACTTCATAAAGTCTATTCTACCAGTTCTCTAGACCAACATCAGAATCCAATGCGCATGAGCTGTCGCATCGCCAACTGATATTTCCTTCTGTGGTTGGGTTGATGTAGTCGCTTTGATTGGTGGTCATCTGATAGAGGCTCTCCATATTACGCGCCTCATCCTCTGCTTGGATAGGTTCAATATATCTAGGACTGTGAAAAGGATCCAACGGTGCGATGACCCAGATATGTCTATCCTCAAAGGTCATTTGTATTTTCTTTAAATCAATAATAGCCATGTTATCGATTGCCCAATCAATACCTAGTAGAGCTGGATACGGTCTACTATCGCCAATGATTTCTATAACTTCAAAGTCTGCAAAACTGTGAACTTCGTCAATCTCAACTGGAACTTGTGGTAATCGACCCAATGGTGATACCCTCTATTGATTGTCTAGTCACAGATGGATAGGAAATCTGGTTAACTTGCGGCTACCCATCTATTCCCATGTCTGCTTAGTCAGAACATTTACCTCTGATCCTAAGTCTAGGATGACCTCATCCATTTCAAATTCTCCAACTTGTGTTGTGAGTCACATCTCTCTTCCTGTTCTTGTATGGCCCATAATATTATGAATAGCACATTGTGCACTACTCACAGAAGAAGATGGCAGATACTGATCTATGATGCACTGAAGCTCTCTGATAGCTTTCTCATTTCTTACGAGTTTCAAGCAACTCCGCAGGAAGGATTGTATGCTTCCTGTCGACTCATCCTCATCGCATCTTCTTGATGTGGTAGCCTGTGATGTCTCCACAGGACTAAGGCCACAAGGTGTTTGCTGTGGTACGCCCCTAGATGGTTGTACTTGGGGTCCTGATTGTATAGGTTCATTAAAGAAAGTTTTAGCTTCCTGAAATGTTTCTTTATTCTTCTGCAGGTCGAGTGGTGTTGATTTATTAGTAGCTTTGTGAAACCACTCTGGTCCTGTGTTCTTTTCATTATCCTGCGGTGTCCCACTAGTGGAAGCACTGCTACAAGTCACAATGTTGACTCTTGGTTCTTTCTGCTCAGCAATGATAATCTGAATGTTCTGGTGTATTGTTGGCTTAGGTTCACTGATCTTGGCTATCAAGGTAGGACATTCTTCTATAGTGTGATCGTAAGATTTGCAATAATTACATGTCGTAGTAGGGCTCTGACAGTCCCTAGCACAATGTCCTACAACTCCAGAGTTGTAACAAGTAATCAGTCCATAGCCATGGCCAAAGCCTTCACCATGGCCAAAGCCTCCTCCACAGCCTCGTCCTATGAATCCTCCTCCACGGCCTATGGGAGCCGGTTCATGCCGTGGTCCTGCTGCTGGACCCGCTGTCTCTGATTGGACTCTCTAAAAGTCATGTTTTCTATCAACCATGAGATAGTAGGCTCTGCAGGTATGGTCTTCGTGTCCTACTGACTTATAGAAGGTACAGTATAAGTTCTTAGGTGTCTGTATATACTTTTGAAGTAAAGGGCATTGCTGAGGTGGATGTCCTATTGTTCTCCATAGTTCACACCATGGCCCCTGAGTTTGTGCTAAGGGGTTAGGAGCCCCACTTGCTAAGTATTCAACAAATACTGGACATTTATCTTTAGTATGGCCTTGTGCTTTACACTTGATACACCATATGTCTTAGGCAATATCTTTTCCTTTTCTAATCTCATGCATCTGTAACGTGATATTTTCTAACTGGTTTTGCAGGTTTGTCATACCTGTGCTGGTCTCAGTTAGAGGTGATGCCTCCAGTTTCATTTCCATCTCCAATGCTTCATCCTGCATACGGAGTCTCTGCTGCATCAGTGGATGTCTAATATGTGGGGGCATTGCTACGATGAACCATTCCTTATGCTACTCTGACACAAACTCAAAGCTAACTTGGTCTATGAGAGCTTTGAATTTCTGATCAAAGTCCCATACTGACTCTGTAGGTAACTGTTTAATGTCTTTGAGCTCTGTGATACACTACGATTCATACTTGGTCTTATTAAATTCTTTAATCATGGCAGTCCGGACCTGTATAAGTGTTCTAGGTATCGCTGAGGTATACTTCATATACCATGTTAAGGCTCATTCCCTGAGTGTAGTGACCAGCTGTACAAGTTTAATATTATCATCGTGGATTCCTTTAATGGTCCACATGGCTTCACATAGAAACCAGTGCTGCTCTGCGTCTTCTACCCCTGTACCCTTAAAGGTAGGTAACTTCATGTCATCCCCCATTCTATTTCTACGTGGTGGATGCTGATTTGCTGTGTTACTACCACTTGGCGGTGTATATGTAGGTGATGTAGTGGTAGTATGTGCTGTGGGTGAACTACTAGATGGAGTTCCTATGGGATTGTTCTGAGTCCCGATTTTTTTCTGTGGGGTGTAAGGGTGGTAAGGGATACCCCCTTCCATTCTTTCTGTATTACTATGACTATGCTGTCTAGTATTATCTGAACTATTTTCAAATATGGAAGAGCTGAAATCTACTTTATATTTCTTTCCACTACGTGTACATCCAATATCATCAAAATCACTCTCAAACTCTTGTGACATCACACTTTATTAGCTTACTGGTCTGAAACTATATCCATTACTCCTTTTTCATATAATAACATCTTAATGGACAAGTTTAAATATTTTAGGTACTTACCATGATATCCTTTGAAGAAGTACCACTCAGCCTCGCTGAAGCTTTTTGTCTGTTCAACTGCAAACTCTGTAACAAAGCCTTCTAGCACACTTGCAAGCCAGAAGTCGACTGCTCGTGTAATGGGATTGTCTATGCTCTTCACGGTGTGAATGAGCTCCGGTGTCCACATGATGTTTCTTTTCTTTCTGAATATATTCTGATCAGTTAGCTTTGATAACCAGTCATATAGCTCATTTCCATAGGTCACAAAAAATATCGTATGCAGGTCTGTGTAGATATGTTTTTGCAACTAGTCCTCTGTACTCAGTCTAGGACTCTTGTTCTCTTATTTTGCAAACTATTTCTCCTTATACCCAAGCCACTGGTTGAGTTCGTCTCTAGTAGGATGCCAACAGAACATTAGCTTTGTAATGTGTTCAAATCCAGGAACGGAAACATTTGTTGGCTATCTAGGCAGACCCAGGTTTACTAATATGCATATACCAACAATAAGCCTAGCTCACTGGCCCTTTCGGCAACAGACCGCAAAACGGCCTAAAGTCTCACCGGAAGTGATTTTATGGGTTGGCCAAAGACTCAGGTGTCCTAAACCCGGTTCTGTAGCATCTTGGGGTCTCGCGGTTTCTCTTAGCCAGTGATATCTCTCTGCGACGCGTGGTTCTCTCTTACTCACGGGTTCTGACAGGGGAAGGACTCCTATCGCATCACAGCGACTTGGGCGATGTCAACTCTCCCTTTCGCTTAACCCACATTCTATGATATCTCACACCGCAGCTCCTCTGATGGTGCGATATCACCTACTGTCAACGTGATATCTTCTATAGCACGACCCACTGCGACCCTCACGGTTGAAAGTCTATCTCACTAGGTGAAATAACTTGGCTAACTTTCAACAAGATAGTAAACACTCTGACTTGAACTTCCACAGTTCAACACACTCTACCTCAACTATACTTCACTGGCCAAATAAGTATACTAGAAACACTTTAACAGAATGACTTATTACTGTGTGAAACAAGCACTAATAAACTCATATGTAGATGCTTGATACATGTAAATCCACCTTTAACCTTCAATAATGTTGTAACTGAATGAGGACATACATACATTTACTAACTGAGATACAACATTCATGTAATAGATAACAGATCTCAACTAAGTAAAGCACAATCGCATGAAATAATCACATAACACACTGGTTTTATGTGGTTCACTTCCAGGGTAGAAGCTACGTCCACAGAACTGTGTTTATTATATCTTGAGAGAGTACATAGTTCTGCTACAACCTATTGTGAAGCTAGAGATCTTCTGGGTAACTCCGCACTTACTACCGAGAGCCCTTCTCTCCTAGATCTCTTCTCTTTCTCTATATTTCCTTCTTACAATATTCTCTCTCTCTCTCTCTCTCTCTCTCTCTCTCTCTCTGTCAATCCCTGCGGGTTGTTACATACATACTCCTGGAATCGGCTACTGGTTACAGTAAGGTAACTATGGACTGAATAGCAGAACCAAAGCTCGACTCTATTACAATACAAAATAACTGTGAGCTAACAGACTACTGGACTCTTAGACTGGATAACTGTCTGAATAGCTATAGGTTATCCGACTAGCTAACCTTTTACAATACAGTTTACATACCTTTATAGGTGGCCCAAAGGTCTCACCATTACAACACTGTGGGCTTGTCCCAACAGTAACCCAAAAACCCTAACTGTGACAGTTGGTATATCTGTACTCAAACTGCCGCTTTCCGTACCACAACTCTCTGCAGTCTTCCATGCTTCCTGGCGCTAATCGTGGGTATTGGGAGCCGCTTCCTTCTCTGCCCTTCATCTTCAATACCTCGGCCTCGTTGCCCCTTTTTCCTTTATGAGGGTAGTTGATCCCTCCTGTCTTCACCGCTGCCTTGAATGCAGTGGGTGAGCTCTCTCTTCTCGGCCACTGCCTTGAATGCAGTGGGTGGGCTCTCTCTTCTTAGCCGCTCAGGTAATGTCGTCTTCTTTGACTTCTCTGCCCTGATAGTCACAGTTTTCGGCTCTGATCTGCAGCTAGAAACATGCTACGGTGTCGTATCTTTACCTTATCTCTTATATCTTCGCCAAAACTGTCTATCCGCCAAAATGGCAGCTTCTCCTGTAGCTGCGGGACCCTGCTCCAATAGTGAATCCTAAGCTTCACCTATGCTCCCAATGAATCTCATGTCTGATTTTGGGCCTCTTTCCTACGGTTTTGAGCTCTATTTTTGTCATGTCCCCAATTAAATAATTTCAAAATAAGACTATTTGCAAATAATGTTTCACCAACCTACTAGTTCCCTAGGTTGAGATGGAGACATAAATTTTGTAATAAGGGGATATGGGACCCAAAAGGACTTCATTTTACCATATTCACATTTAATTGGGTCACATAAATTATAAATTCTAATTAAATAAGGTGGAATGAGTTCATCAAGACACTTGGAAACTTGTGGAGCCTTTGGGTGACTAGATTCCTTGCACACTTGGCATGATATTTATCCAAATTCGAACACATAGGTAATGTAACATTATTGGATGGAAATTTTGTGTCAAATACCATATAATGATCCAAGGAATTTGAATTGATAAAGGAGGGTAAATCCCATGGAAGATGAAGAGACTAGAAGATAAGGTGTACCACTTGGAAGGAGATTCTATGCACTCTATGACAACAAATGATCAAATATTCTATGAAAAGTATGAAAAATTCAGACCTGATTGCTGACATATGACAAATATGACATGTCAGGGCTAAAAATAGCCACCAATAGGTCTAATTTGGAATTTAGAGGCAACCATTTGAATTGGGGAAAGAAGTGGAGCATGAAGAGGAAGGCAAGCGTCATGAGAGTTACTAAAGCACTAAGATGAGTTGGAGGAATCTCATGAAGGGAAATTATACCTTAGGAGGTCTCATGAAGTTAATAAAAGGATTTCATAAGGAATGAGAATATATTTAGATCATTTGTTAATTGACCTTTGGCATTTTTGGAGATCTTATGCTTGTACATTGCACGGTGAATGCACACTTACCCTGCTATTGAACCAATTTCGAGGGAGTTGGATTCCTTTCCAAGTTGGTTGATGGAGAGGCCATTCAAAACTCTAATGGGAGATTAATGAATAATTTTTATTGAGGTTTAAGGTCATACAATCAAATTCTCATCTATCCTCCCATTCTCTCATTCCTTCTTCTCCATTTCCCCACACTCACAATTGATGGCACACTTATTGGAGTGATTCTTGCACGTTGTTGAGGACGGTTGATGCCCAAGATTTTATTTATGATGTATGTATATTTAATATCATCTCCATATTCTCGTTAATTTGAAATATCAGAAATACATGTATGAATGGCTCACATTGCCCATGCTCTTGAATAACTAGTTTTCATGGATTTGGCTTCAATATTGAAGTATCTTTATATCAGATTTGTATGAGGACATTTATATGATTTTTATGATGATGGGGAATAAATATATGATGTATGGACCTGTAATATTATTTACACATGCTCTGTAAGTCTAAATATTAGAGATACATGAATGAAAAGCTTGCATACTCATGCCCTTGTATCACTAGTCTTCATGGATTTGGCTTCAATATTGAAGTAGTTTTATACCAGAATTTTATGAGGGATATTATATGATTTGGATGATTTTTTTAAATCCATATATGATTTATTAATCTTTAATTTAATTTCCATATCCTCTGTGGGTCGAAATCCAATAAACTCTTCCGTGAAAATATTGCATTCCTATGCCATTGAAGGAGTCTTGTATCAGATTTGTATGAGGGATGTTATCTGAGTTTGATGATTTTGTGACAGAAATATAAGATGTTTTACTCTATAATTTCATGTCCCTATGCTCTGTGGGTCGAAATACAAGAAATCCATATGTGAAACTCTGGCAATTCCATGCTACTAATTCACTAGTTTGCATGTATTTGACCCCCATACTGAATTATTTGTATACTAGACTTGTATGAAGGGATTTATATAGTGTTTAATACTGTGGGGGAATCCATTAGTATTATGTATATGGTCCCTATATTCTAAATATTTATCTGAACCTTTAACGCCACCTTTCATTTTTCAAAATCGAGCTAGTTATGCAATTTCCCCATAAGCAATTTCACTGAACGTTTCCCTACAAATGTTGCAGACCATAATCCATTTTCAGAACTTAATAAGAATTATTAAGGAAATTAATTGATGTATTATAATCATTCCCATAATATTTTCTTAAATTTTTTAGGGTCATACTTGATTTGGAGAGCTAGTTTGGCTATCATCCTTGGGGGGATTTGAACACAATTTCCTAGTAATTTTGGTCTTTTTGTCATTAGCCACAAAAGTGTTTGCAGATCTATAAAGTATGATATAAAGTATAATAAACCACCTTTGGAGGTATTAATACTCACAATATCATCTCCTTTCAAGTTCAGGACCATTTGGTGAAAGTTGGAACCCTCGTGAATCATGACTAGTTAAGCTCGATTTTTTCCCAAATTGTGCATTTCTCCAAATTTCCAAAAAGGGACATTACAATTTTGGAGTGGTCAGTCCTACACTTCAATTTTTTATGAGCCAGTAAAATAAATCTGATAAATATATATGTATTACTTTCAACATATTGTCCCATTAGTTCATATGTCACATCTTATGTCAATGAGCTTCAATCCATGCTTAATTGAGGGTTTTTGGTAAAGTAAATGCAATAATAAATGAGTCAAGGATATGAGAATGATTGTGAGTGATGTAATTTATTTATATCATATGTATTAATCCCTTTTCATTTCATTTCATAGATCTGATGCACTTAGTCCATGAATTTCATGTGTTTCTATGCACCCCAGCTAGATGACTAAGCTAAATTGACTAGTCTAGTTGTTTATTCAATTTTGTGAGTTATATTTACTCAATTTTGATTCTTCAAGATTATTTGTGTCACTGAAATATCCCTCTATCCATACATACTATGAGACCAAAAATTATTTGAGGTCGTACAATGTTTGGGTAGCCTCCATTGCATAGGACGTCACCATGCCAAAATTGCCTGATTTTCCCAAACCACTTGTAAAATATCAAAAATTCTTGAGAACTGTCCTAAAAATTATTTTATTCTTTATAAATTTATTACAACATCTCTGTTCCTTTCCTCAATCCTCTGGTCAAAATGAACTGAATAAGTCTTCCTAGTTTCATTGTTGGGTGGCCCAGAAGCGTGGGAGTAAGTTTCAGCATAGATGACTCTAAAATATAAATGGTACCATATATAAATGTGTTAGGGAATATGGAATAAATTTTCTAAAAATCTCCTTGGTTGTTTCCCTCTTCCTTCTTCCATAATTATGAATTTCTCAACAAAATACCTTTATTTTCCTAGTCAGAAATTTTACTCAACGTCTGCAAGTTTGAGATTAGAAATTTATATAAATTTGCAGCAATATTAGTGATATGATATGTATACCAGACTTAAAATCATTACATTTTGTTTATATATGTACTTAATACAATACAATATATAGAATCCAAGATGAAATAAACCAAAAATTATATAGCAAAACAAGAGACATTAGACAATACAATGATTAAGATGGTAGTAAATGAGCTTTGTATTGTGAGAAAAGATTGAGGGAAGAATGTTCATAGGTCACTCTAGGTAGGGATACCTCTAACTTGAGAAGAAACCATTACAATAATACTCTACAAAACTCTGCATAGCCTCTTTTCTCTTTAAATAAGCTTCTCATGTACAAAACCCTAATGAGTTAGCATGATCAATTAATTAACAAATACAAATTCCTTGTGGGTTTTAATTAATAAAGAAACCCTTTTTACATTGACTAATGAACATTAACTTACTTAGAATTATTTCAATTATATGGAATTGTACAATGTATGTCTAACTCTTAGAGTAAGGAAAGTTAGGGTAGGACACTAACGTTCCCTCCTCCTTCAAAAGTAATGTTATCCTCAACACTCAACATGTGGAAATTGATGTAAAATGTGGGTTGGTCCCCAGCTGACATCTTCTCGCATCATATATTTACACTAGATCAAAACTATTTTTATTGTGTTCCTTCATAATTGTTGTTTCCTAGAAACAAAAACTAAAATTGGATGAAGCCAAATGGATCCTTCCTCATCCAGTTTTAGTAAGTTGGTCTGACTTGAGAATTAGACCGCACCAATTGTTGAGAAAAGAGACATGAAATTGTTTAATTTTTAATTCTCTCTAAACTTTAATCTTTAGATTGTAGAATTATTGAATAATTGAAATCAATGAAACATTCATACACATAATCATTCACACATAACGCAACATGTACCCTAGGGAAAACCCTAAAATAATGAATAAAAAAACCCAACAAATGACCATGAAATAATAATTATAGATATAAAAGAATTTCTTTTACAATTGCAGATTGCTTTTGGCACCCAAGGTTCAAGATAAGAGAGAATTCAAACACCCCAAGTGTAATCACTGAGCTATAGAGAATAGAGAAGGATTGGATAATTCAATTGTATGATGTATGTTATCACTCAGATTTTTATCCTTTGTTCTGGAAGGATAGTTCCAAGGTAACCTTACAAACCAATATTTAAGATGAAAGATGGCTTGTTTCCTACCAGAGAGGGATATCTCAATAAAGAAATGGAAAGGACAGATATGTTTTTAAAGAAATAGATTTAATGATTGAAAAGGATAAAATAGGTGGGTATCATTGGGCATGGAGCTGAAATCATGAGCTACAATGAATTGTAGTAATTTAAAATGAATATTATTCATAGAGGCAAGATAATCACTCATTTATAGTCAATTTATTAATTGTCTGGTGATAGGGAATAAAAATGAATAGCTCATTAACATGGGTATCTAAGGATGAATCCAATGTTAAATTTAGATGAATCTTGTTTATGAATACGTTAAATAAAAGATCCATAGCATATGATTATGAAATCTGATTCAATATACACTTATTCAAGCATGAGATATAACACAATGGAAAGGAAAAATAGGAAACACATTCACATAAGAAAAAAGGAAGTACAGATTGTAAAAAGAAGAACATGAGAATGTTGATGTAATTGTAACTTCAGAATGTATTCATCCATATATCTTATGTATTGTACCCCGATATTTATTATGGGATGTTTCTATAATGTATTTGTGACATGTCATACCCGATGTTTATTCCGAGAAGTTTTTATAATATAAAAGTCATGTCAAGTCATTGTGGGTAACCCTCCTATTGGTCAAGGGTTAAAGTCCCCGCAGTTGTGGGGACCTAGGGTTATTAGACTATCCTAGTGAAGTCGACCCTAGATGATTCATTGTAATTCAAGGCAATAGTCCCCACCATTGTGTTAAGGATAAACCTCCTTGTTGGTCGGAGGAGGCAAAGTCCCCACAAGTTGTGGGGCACTAGGGTTATTAGACACTGCTAGAGATATCAGCTCTAGTAAGTAATTGTTAAGTGAGGCCGACATGTTGGAGTGACTTTTAAGTGAACAAAAGAATATAAATAGAGATTGATCCTCTATATTATCACACACACACTCACTGATTGGGGCGCATGAGTGAGAGGAGAAGTTATTGGGACAAGAGAGAGACGGTTGCTATCAGGAGATCATGTTTATGTTTTTGGGTTTTACTTTTGGTGTTGATTCTATCTCCGAGGAAGTTGTAGTGTTTTCTCCTTTATGGTTTCCATGAGGAAAATTCTTTGTGTCTCTTGTCTCTTCTGTTTTATTGATGTGCATGTTATTCTCTCAGTTAAAGATCCTAAGATCATAATGCTAGCTTGAATGATAAAAATCTAACATGGTATAAGAGCTAACTTGAGAGTAAGGAATTGTGCAGCTGTAGAAGCTAGGGCTTCTTAATTTTTGGGTCTCTCTCCACAATCCATTAGAAAAAGTATGCTAGGATGACTCTCCATTGAAGGGCGCATCTTTCTATCGAAGCAGAATTCGATTTCAAGCATTTTCAGTTTTTTGGTGCGGAAATTAGGGATTCTTACAAAAGAGGAATTTTTGAGTCAGCCCTACATATGATTTCTCTCCTCATCAAAATTGAAGTTTAGAGATGTAGATCAAGATTTTTGTTTGGGTGAAACTCTGGGAAAGTCAAACCCTAGTTTGACCCCGAGTTAGAAAAACCCTAAATACTAAAGCTACTAAGTTTTGGTACATTCACTATATCCCGTGATTGGTGAAGGCCGATGATCTGAAAATTACAAAGGCCAAATATAAATGATTTCTTTACACTATGTCCAAAATTCAGCCTCAGATTCACTATATTATGGGCTATATGGTTCCTCCAAGTTAGGGTTATAGCCTCTTCTAGAATTCATCCCTAAACAAGACACCTGGGAGAATTGCTATATATTGGGCTACACAAATCCAAATTCAATTTCTGAAGATGTTTTAGAAAGGGAGCGGACTTTATTTTTGTTGTTCTAAATTTTAGACTCAGAAGATGAACCAGTGGCATGTGGCATTCCGTACAACTTCTTTGTTCTGAACAGTACTGTAACAGGTCACCATGGGAAAATGATCATAAGTCCCAATTGGTAAAACTAATTCTGATGAAACCTATGGTGTTGGATTAGGGACATGCTAGGCTACCCCTATACGAAATTTTAGACTTAGAGGATCCATAATTTTAGAGATACCATAGAAATAGTAATAGGAATTTCTGTAGAATAAATTGGAAAACTAGGGCTTCCTGTTCCGGGAGCTTCCCTCCACTGTTTTCAGAAAAGGAGTACATTGGACAGCTCAAATTGACTAGATATATATTTCTATCCAATCAGATCTAAAAGATTCCAAGTTTTGAAAATTAGGGTTTCTCTGACAAAACCTAGATCAGCTAGCTCCGAAACCAGGACAGACACCTCAAATTGGTAAGATCTAATCTTTTGATATTTGCATTTGAGGTTCTCATTTCAAAATAATCTATCACATCAGCTTGATGATAATCTTGGTGCATTTGACAACTTCCAAGCATGGAATTATTTGATCTCTTTGAAGAAAATCAATTGGACACCTACATGAGTAGAGAGGTTCCAGTTCTAGAGGGAAATGAGGCTCAAAGCCTTACACAAGAAGAACTTGGTCAAGGCCAAGAAGATCATTATTGATTCAATCATGGATCGACTTGTACCACAAGTGTCTTCCCTAAAGAAACCAAAGATGTTTGATTACTTGACCAAGCTATTTGAAGGAAAGAACATACATCAGATGATGATCTTAAGAAACCAGTTGAAGAATGTGAAGATCCAGAATGCAGAAACCATACAGTCATACTTTACTAGGGTCTCTCAAATCAAAGAACAACTTGAAGTGGTAAAAGAAGAAGTGAAGACTACAGAAGTGGCGATATCCACCTTGAATGGTCTCCCAGGATCATGGGATTCATTCATTCGAGAAATGTGTGCCAGAAGGAAGTGATTACTTTCAGCAAACTCTGGGCACAAGAAGAAGAAGCTCGACTCATAATAAGAGAAGAGAATATGGGAGCAACTAAAGATCAAGCTCTCACCATCCAAAGAAGATCCCTCAAGAGATAAGGAATACAAAGAACTCAACTCTTGAAGAACCTCTTATCCACCTTAGCATTTGGATAAGAAACGATGCTATTATGAATATAGAAGACGATGAAGCTGAAGGCTCAAGAAGGAGTCTAACCATGAAACAAATAAAGATAAGTATTCAATTGTCATTTAATGATATTGTTTTGTTATGCATCTGTTTATATTCAGTTAATGAATTATGCATGATAGAATGTTTTCATTAATGACAGTATACTAATAATATGCATGTAATGGGTAAGTAGCTCATGGTGCTGTACAACTCTCCATTGCTACTTATCTAGAATGAAACCTCTTTGCTGACATATTGGATTAGTGCACAATCTCAATGTTGTCCTGGTAGAGATGGAAGGCATCTAGAAAAGTTTCCGTGAGATATGGATGAATGTTGTATTGGCTAAAGCAGTTGCATGATCATATATTTATGCATAAGAAGTTGTCAGTATGAATATTCCTTATGAAATGTTTCTAACCATCATAAATGAATTTGACTTGTAGGAAAGATCGCATACATAATTGGCTACAAGCAAAGAAGGATGAGACTTGTTTCGAAGAACAAGTGACGACATTTCAAAATGAAGAATAATATGATGAATGTAGCAACATCATTGATGTAGAACCTTCCATATATGAAGAAGTTTAAGAATAATGATGTATAGGATGCATTATCAATACATGAAGAGAATTTAGTAGTTCCATCATGCAGTGGATGGAAACATTGTGGGATACAAGGCAAGATTCATAGCAGGAGGCATAGACTACGAAGAGACATTTGCAGCCACTAGAGATACACATGACAGGAAGAATCATGTGTTAAAATGAAAGAAGGCTTTGTACAAGTTCAGAAGACACCCATGGGATAACACATACATGATGAGCTTGATGAAGATCTTAACCTTTGCTACAAGGTTGATAAAGGATGACAAGCTCATGGATGGGTGTGAGAAGAACTTTTGAAAAAGTTGAAGATAGAGGATCTTGGTATCCAATGATCCTAGATGGATACATAGAATATTAGTAGCAGAGGAAGCTACTTGTCACTTTGGTACATAATGTTTCAATACATAGAGTACAAAAGATAGAGGGAGAATGATGCTCTGCTTCAGAGGAAGCAACTGCAGAAGATCTTAAGGTTTGACATGGTACGATAGGATGGATAGATTACTGATGACTCTAGGCTTTACTGAGAGTAAAGTAGATTCAAACCTTTGCTTCAAGGTTGAAGGCGGAAGAACAGTGATGCTCCTGTTATGTGTCGATGTACTATTTTCTAGGCATGGAGGTGTGGATAAGGTAAGTATGCAATAGACATCCTGAATAGGTTCAGGATGATGGACTACATGACCACAACTATGACATCAAACATGAAGCTATTGAGTGATGCTTCATCAGAGACAGTTGATGCCACGATGTATTGTCAGTTGATGTACCTGACAAATACGAGACCAGATATTTCCTTTGTTGTGAACACATTGAGACATGTTCACTTGATGGTTGTAAAGGGTACAATTGGTTATGGGACCAAGTATGAGGTGAATCAAAATATTAAACTGGAAGGTTATGTTGATTCAAATTGGGCAGGCAGTGCACTTCAGGGTGTTACTTCAGTATGGGATCAAGTGTGATCTCTTGGTTTAGCAGGAAGCAATCATGTGTGGCACTGAGTATAGCTGAAGCAGAGTATGTCATAGCTTTTTCAGCTAATTGTGAGGTAGTATGGATGAGGAAGCTACTAGCTGATTTATTTGATCTCTAGTTGATGCTAATTGTAAACATTGCAACAACCAAAGTTGTTTGAAGTTATCGGAGAACTCGATGTTCCATGACAAGTTGAAGCATACTGAGATCAAGTATCACTATATCAGGGATATGGTGTAGAGAGGAGTAGTGAAGCTTCAGTATGTTGTGACGGAGGAATAGATAGCTGATGTATTGATGAAGCCATTGGCCAGGGTGAAGTTCAAGTACTTCAGGGAGAAGCTTGGTGTTCTCTAGATCAAGGTTTCCTCCAAGGGAAAGCGCTAAGATCCATAGCCATTCTAATGAGTAGGTTAGATATAAGGGCTGAGCCATTCTATCATGGTGAGAGGATTGGTTCCTTCCATATCAGATATGAGTGCTGAGATCCATAGCCATTCTGATGAGTAGGTCAGATATAAGGGCTAAGCCATTCTATCATGGTGAGAGGATTGGTTCCTTCAATGTCAGATATGAGTGTTGAATGCCATTCTTGGAATGGAGGTACCTAGTCAATTACTAGGAACACTCAGTCTAGGACTGAGAGAGCCATTCTAATGAGCAGGTCAGATATAAGGGCCGAGCCATTCTTTCATGGTTAAAGGATTAGGTTCCTCCTATGTCAGATGTGAGTGGTGGCCATTCTTTCGAGTAGGACAAATGTAAGGGAAACTTCCATTCTCCTGGAGAATGAAGGCACCTGATTAGTTACTAGGTAGCTCAGTCTAGGACTGGGGGCCATTCTGATATGACTATAGGATTGGTTCTTACAGGATCAGATGTGAGTGCATGCCTTTTCAAACATGCAGATGGATTGGTTCCTTTCATGTGTCGAATGTAAGTGTAGAGCCTTTCTTCGATCATGTGTTGATCATATATAAGTGCTGAGCCTAGGCTTCGATCATATGTTGATCAGATATAAGTGCTATGACTTTCTTCAATCATTGGTTGATCAGATGTAAGTGCAGTGCCTTTCTTTGATCATTGGTTGATCAAATGTAAGTGCAAGAGCCTTTTGGCATGGAGGATTGGTTCCTCGCATGGCCAAGTGTAAGTGTTGGGCCTTTCTTAGATCATTGGTTGATTAGATGTAAGTGCTAGGCCTTTCTGACACAGTTGTGGGCTATGTTACCACATGGTCAGATGTGAGTGCCGGGAATTGCCTTTCTGATATGATTATAGGATTAGTTCCTACATGATCAAATGTAAGTGTTGGGCGAAGACCTACATGTTGGCTAGGCCTACATACAACATGAAAAAGGGTTGGATCTATAGAAATTCCTGTGACAAGAAGAATCAAGAGATAGCATCGATGATGATGATCTAGTAGAGATGTTCTAGAACCAGAGATGATCCAGATCCAGTGATGATGATCTAGATCGAGTTATGATCCAGATCCAGTAATGATGATCCAGATCCGAAGATGAAGATGACTTGAAGATGAATATGACTTGAATATGAAGATGACTTGAAGATGTAGATGACGAGATGATCCAGAGAAGAAGACCAGTGATGAAAATTGTGTCGAGAGAATACCTTCCTAGTTAAGAGGGAGTGTTGATGTAATTGTAACTTCGAAATGTATTCATCCGTATATCTTATGTTTTGTACCCCGATGTTTATTTCAGGAAGTTTCTATAATATAAAATTCATGTCAAGTCATTGTGGGTAACCCTCCTATTGGTCAAGGGTTAAAGTCCCCGTAGTTGTGGGGCCCTAGGATTATTAGACTATCCTAGTTAAGTCAGCCCTAGATGAGCCATTGTAATTCGGGGCAATAGTCCCCACCATTGTGTTAAGGATAAAACTTCTTGTTGGTCGGAGGAGGCAAAGTCCCCACAAGTTGTGGGGCACTAGGATCATTAGACACTCCTAGAGATGTCGGCTCTAGTAAGTAATTGTTAAGTGAGGCCGACATGTTGGAGTGACTTTAAAGTGAAAAAAAGAATATAAATAGAGAGTGAGCCTCTCTATTTATCACACACACACTCACTCATTGGGGCACATGAGTGAGAGGAGAAGTTACTGGGACAAGAGAGAGATTGTTGTTGTCAGGAGATCATCTTTATGTTTTCAAGTTTTACTTTATGGTTTCCCCGAGGAAAATTATTTGTGTCTCTTGTCTCTTGTGTTTTATTGCTGTGCATGTTATTCTCTCAGTTAAAGATCCTAAGATCATAATGCTAGCTTGAATGATAAAAATATAACAAAGAATATATGATACCAAAATTTCTTATTATGGCTCTGCAATATTATTAACTTGAAATATGTATTACAAAATGAGTTCTTTCTCATGGGTTCCAACCCTGATTACCTTACAAAAAATAATTTTATACATAAAAAATCTCCTCAAGCTGATCCCTAACTACCTCTATTCTAAAAATAGGAATTTGCAACTATCTTATTACATCTGTTCAATAACCTTAACAAACTAAATCTTTATAACTACTAAAAGTATTTAACTTATGATTCTTCAATTCCACTTTAAAGTGGTCTTCATAATATTTTAATCTTGGGCCTTGAAAGGAAATTTTCATTCATGTAGCATGTATTCCATTTTGTCAAATTTTTCGATAGTCTTCCAGTGATCTCTAGATGGAATTTCCATATTTTCCATCTCTTTAGCCAATACTCTTAGCTCAACATGATCCACATAATAAATAGGTGGTAGTTGGGTCCCAATTGTCCTAAATGAATTTATCAATTCAAATCCATAACCTACTTATCAACTATGACATTTCTTGACAAGTATTGAGTCATATATTCAATTTTTTTATGATCTAATCTGACTTTAACTAGCAAGGGATGATACTCAGACTCATAAATTAGCTTTCCATATTCATCCCCAAAAGGAGGAAATCCTTTTTGAATAACTCAATAAATAGTCCTTTGAAATATTTCACCCGATGCAACATTATGTCTTCCTTTTCTTGCATAGTCTCAATGTGTTGATGTTTTCCAATAACTTTTCTAGCCCAAGTTATTATTGTAATTCTATCTTTCATACCCATTGTTCTTAACTCCTCATTAGACAAAGTTTTGAGAAAAATTATTGTGTTCCTAGTTGTCTCTATTGGTTTTCTGTCCAAAGCCTCTTTTACACTTGTGCAACTTTGTCTAGTCACATTGATCACCATATATTTATCCTTAATATAATTTAAATAAGGCCTTTTGTTCATTATGCAATAGTCATATCCAAAAGGAGATGTCTGACATCCTTTATTGGAAACTGTCATGTTAGTTGCTTTACTAACTTGTCATTTATGTCCAACAACTCCTTATTCTTATTCTCAAAAAGTTTTCTTTCTTCTTCCTTCTTTTCAATTATTTCATCCAACTTCTAATTTTTTATTTTTAAGATGACTTGTACCATAGCTTGGACAATTTTTTCAGTGTTTTCCTCTATGCTTGGATGACCTATTTCTTTTTTCTTATATTTTTTTGTCTCCTCTCTCTCCTTCTCCAAAGCCAATTGGTTTTCATTCAAAACATCAATTTTAGAAATAAGGAAACCTTTCTATGTTTCCCATTGTTGGGATATTATTAAACCCACTCATAACTAAGGATAAAATATTTAATCATTATTTGATTAAATTCCTACCCACTAGTTAATTAGTTGGCATCCACTTGCACCTTAAATTCAACACATGCCATCTATACCCCATGAATGATTTATTTCTGATTTAGGGTTGATCTTGACCACTTTATGGACTCCCAGAATTAGTAACTACAGTTTCCTACATATTATTCCTTATTCTGCACTTATCCAGCTTTTCTTTCGATAAGGTAAAGCTAATTAACTAGGAAACTGATATCATTTGTTTCCAACCCATCCTCCATGACTTTCTCTCCATATTCTAGTATTAACATGTTTTTCCATTAGTCTTGACAACTTACTCATGCGTTTGCTAATTCATGAGGTCCTTGGTTGATTTGGGAATTTATTTAGCCACCTATCGGGGTTTATCATATTTGACAAGTTTGATTTATAAGCTAGCAATGAGTTGTCTTCCATCAACTCAAATCTCCTTTATAAGGAAGTATTACTATTGTAATAATATCAATTATCATTTATTGATTGGTCATTAATGTGTGTTCATTAATTCCTCTTCTTCTCTCCTTATGCTAATTCTATGCAATTCCTAGTGAGGTTAATTGTGCGCTTAGATTCTTAGCTTGTTTATGGAATTCATGTTGCCATCAAGGCTTTAGAATTATGACTTGGTATCAGAGCACAAGGTTTCCCAATTCATCAAGGATCTACATGATATAAATAGTTGCAAGCTCTGACATTGTATCAGAGCATAGGATATCAAAGTTCTAACATGGCATTAGAGATTTGAGAGCTCATCAATTAATTATCCTTTCATACTTGTAGTTTTATTTGCAGGTGCAACAAATTCAATATGGATTAGAAAGTTCCTCTACTATCTCCTTTCAACTATGTTGATTCAAAGACCAACATGAGCACATACTTTAAGAGGAAATGTCTCCTTGATGTCTGCATTGGTGGTTTGAGCGAACCTGAGTCTTATGAAGAGAATATTGAATGGATGAATAATTGTGATAGAACTTATGGAATCATGTTCTTGGAAATGTCTCCAAATATACATCATCTCCTAGATTTTTCTGAATATCCATTTGATCTTTGGAAAAATTTGGAAAAATATTTTGGTGCATAGGAAGTAGAAGATGAAGCATGGAGTGAACCCAACATCTCCTCATGTGCTCTCTCTCTCTCTCTCAATATGTCTTGGCCTCTACATTCTCTGATGAAGTTATTTATGATGAAGAATTTTCTCATACAATTCATGTTGCTACTACCCTCTTTGATTCGAATGCTTCCTTCTTCAATCAAGAAGCAATGTTATTGGAAATAATCACCTTCTGCTGACAGAAGTTGTTTCCCTATCCTGAAACACTCGAAGATAGAACAAAGGAGTCACAACAATGAGAAGCACTTCCTATAATATTGATAGATGCTTGGAATGGATTCTTTTAGCTGTCATAGAATGTGATGTGCCAGTCTTTTGGAATGATGTATCTCCACAGATTCACCTGCATGAAACACACAACAAAGCACATACATGATCAAAGCACCAAATACAATCTACAATCATATGTTGCTGACTAATGAATTCAACAATGAAATAAGTGATTCATACACAATATTATTCCTGGGAAAGGAACTACCATTGCATTAATGGAATAAGAGAGAGAAATTACAACCAAGGGCCTTAGTGTTGAGAAGTATCTTCTCAAGCAAAACCTTTCCTCCAAAGCTTCAAACTTGCGTACCAAATACTCACTCTCCTTGGCTAGATTTGACTAGAGTTTTGATGTTTTAGCATAATATTTCCCCTTTTACCCATGGGGGTGAGCCAATACTTATAGCCATGGGAGGATAGGGATAGTTGATATTCTCATGGGTGAGGTGGAGGGGAGATCCTACAAGGATGGATCTCGAACCCAGGTGGTCCATGATTCTAGGGATGAGGTTTCCATGAAGAAAAGTTTTGCAAAGATTCATGAAACTTCTCTTTTTATCTTTAAAACTTGAGCACCACTCTTTTCCCAATAAGACAGAGCGTTACCCATAGTTCGTCACTCATTATATGAAGGAATGTTGTGGTAGCACCACTTTTTGTTCATGGCAGGCAGGCGTTACACATAGGGGTCATGCACATTGTCCACAAGGAAAGTGTGGTGGTGGACAAAGGCATGAAATCATTGATCTTGGCCCAAATTCAACTTCACAACTTGGGGATTTGAGGCAATTTATGATGTTTGGTTCTCATAATATGATGATGATGAGAAATATGTGTAAAAGAATGCCCCCCCAAAGAATGAGGCTAGAGGGATAATATAGGTGAGATATTTGTAAGAGACAAATTGCCACTTTGAGGAAAGAGTTCATTGATCAGAGATCCTCAACAACCAAGCTCATTCTGCAGTGTATCAACACTTCAATTCATATCCATATGAATCTCATTATGGTTGCGGACCAATACAAAGTAGATCCATGTGAGGTACAAATAATCGTGGATACTAGAATACAACATAGATCCATGTGAAGAAAACACAAACTTGGACATATCTACCAAAAATACAACATTGATCTATGTCATGCATACGCAAATTTGAGCACAACCATCACCATACAAATGTGGATCCATTCTAAGACTCATACAAATACTCCATCGTAACCCAGGGTCTTCGCCTTGCCTTCAACAAAGTACGATTCTATCCATGTGATTTCAATGTCTTGATGTCAAACATGGTAGAAACCACTTAATTACCAGTTAATGATGAAACGCGTTAACAAGTGTGAGGGAGATCACCATTAATATCAATGATTCCCAAGGCACCCTAGTACATTCCCACAAATGTGAATAGATGATTTGATGTCGAACACTCAGTTGAATCTTTCGATTAAAGGTCAATGATGTAAACCTATGTCAAAAGTGAGAGAATTTGTCATTGATGCATACAAATCTCAAGGTACTACTTTGTTTCTAAGACTAATTCCCGGATGATGAGTTGAAGTCGACATGAATAGTCTCTTCAAAGGAGGGCCATGATGAATCCCACATCAATGACATGAAACTTGGAACAAAGTTCTAGAATTTTAGTACGATGTAACCATAGAACTGTCTCAAAGGTAACTGACACAAAGGTAGTTTTGACTATGGATGCAAAATCATGACATAATTTTGCCTTTGAACATAGGGAGACACGACCGAAGACTTGGCAGCATTTAATTAACGAGGTGGATTCCAAGACATAATGGAACGATGAATGATGCATTGTTTGAAATAATCAAAGGAGTGACATGAATCATGAAAGTGGATCGACTCAAAAGTAAGATGAATACCCAATTGACTGAATGAAATGCATACAAGTGCGATGTTCAAAGGTGACTATGAACTTCCATTATTACAAATGAAAAATGGTTCCCTTCCCTTACTTTCCCCATCATGATTGGTGAGTGCCTCTTTTTTGTTTTTACGACTTCAAAGAGGGTGAAAAACACTCATTGTAGCTTATCATAGGATAACTCCATTCTCACATGTTTTAAAAACCTAAGAAAGGAGGGGTTCGTTCCCAAAATAGGGTCTCTTAGTGTTTTATTTAATGATTCCACTGAGATTAAACTCGATGTCATTCACATTTAGAGAGTCTGAACGAAACAGAGGAAGACTCCAAAAGGTCATTTTTTGTATAATTTAGTCTCCGAGGCCCGAAAAAGTATAAAATAATACCTTATAGAACTCTTTTACTCAATGACTAGAGTATTCCTTTTTTGTAACTTAGTCAATTCGAAACGAAAAAGGGGTAAACTATCATCGGAAAGATGACTATTCAAGTCCTTTTATAAGCATGGAGAAGATAAGTTCACTCGACGATATTTTCACATTTCAGGAGTTTGAAAAGAGCTTAAAGAAGACTCCATTAGGGTTTCTTTTCATGAAAAGGAGTTTGATGAGCCTGAAAAAGAAGTACAATTTGAATCGTAAACTTAGTACTAGGTTTAACGAGCATGACTAAAATTTTGAAAATAGTGCTCAGGAGTTTTTTCTGTTTTGTGTGAGGACGAAAAAATAAAAAATAAACTCATTCATAACCAACAAATCAATTTATCCATGCCTTGCAAGTCTCAAAACGACCATTAGACTAAAAAAATATTAAAAACTAGGCTTTATAAACTATTTGAGGGTAAATATTTAAGAAAATAATTAAAAAAATAAAATAAAACCCAAAAATATTTGAATAAAAGGTAGTAAATAGTAAAAAAGATTTTCCATTTGCATTTTTACCATTTGGAGAGCATTTTGATTCATTTAGGGTCCATATTTCAGACAAGGATTACAGAGTCGTCTGTCCACCATTTTCAGAACCATCGGTTTTAGGTAAATCCTAAACTCATTCTGAATATTTTCATGGTTTTCTTTTTCAATTTCATGTAAGTTTTAGGGTTTTAGGGGAATTTACCCAAAGGGAAAATGCGCCCACTGGGTAACACTCTTCCTCTTTCGGGAAAGGTGGTGCCAAGGTGACACCGCACATTTTCCTATAGAAAAGGGCAGTGGCACTGCTCTGTCCTAACGGGGGACACATGGTGCCACAAGTTTCCCTAAAACGTAGTGAACATAGGACAAAAGAATGAATCTTAAGTATTATAAATTGTTGGATTTGTATTCTAGTGCTTCATTTTAACTTTTGGGCAGGCTATCTCCAAAAAAATATGGTCATCTGGAAATAAAGAGAGCATGACCCTGATGAAATTAGAGATGGGAATGATGCTAGTATTGTGGCTTCTTTATGTGGGTGTGGGCTCTTGAAATTATTCAACGTGCCCATCATGAGGTCACAGGTAAAGCTACTAGAGTACATTCTCAAACATGGAATCCTGAGCAACAGTACTTTGAGGTAGGGGCTCATGTTCTGACGCTGGACATGGAGGATATCTACTTCCTTACAGGCTTATCACGATTGGGAGCGGACATTTCACTGATTGTTCCTTGTGGTGGGAAAATCACCACATAGGGTCTTATTGATGATTACTACTTTTTGGGTACCCAAATGTGATGAAATAAAATAACTATCAAGGATTTCATGTATCTACCTCTGTGCACAATATTGTTCACCATGCAATGCATATTGGGGAGCCAATGAGCTCACCAAGAATTTCATGCACACATGCTCTATGCCTTTGAGGCAATGGCACCTACGGTCTTCAACTAGGTGGAAGCCCTACTTTTTACTCTAAAGAAAAAATTGACTAAGTGTCGGTGAAGAGAGTTGAAGCAATTTGGTTATGGCACTATCTTAATGTCCTCTTTCTTCGAGAGAGTACCACACCTAAGGCCACAAGTGGCCTTTGCTGAGTTGAGGGAATGAGATCCTCATATGTTTCCTTGGGTGGAGATCATGGCCTTCCATGGTGGTGGAGGCTCTAAGGTAAAGCACGAGACCTCATTCTTCTTATGGCTACATGATCAACTCCTCATGATTGAGGACTATGCGTACGTCAATATCGACTTCAGGGGAGATCCCGATTTGGCCCTACTAGTAGATTCTCAGTGGGGTGATATGGGTAAATGATACACTAAGACATTGATGTTTTTATATTTTATGTTTTATGATTTTTATGTATGTTAACAAGACCTACTTTTCTCATGTAGACATGGGATTGGCACGACCTAGGGGCTCATTTCCCATCGAAATGAAAGAGGGGGCCCACATTGTACATAGAGGAGATGACGAGATGATCAAGTTGGAGGAGAACCTTAGCTTATTGACACTAGATATCCCAAGTATCACTATGGATGACCTCCCTCGGAGGTACCAGAGACACACCATAGGACTGCCAGGATGCTTTGAACGCTTGCTACATAGAATGACAAGGGCTGTCATGTGCTATCATGAGCGCCACTAGGGTCCCACATGATGTAGACACTGAAATATATCCAACTTTAGTATTTTTGTTGTTTTGTATAGATGAAATACAACATTCTTTAGTCAAGATCTTGAGATCATTTTTGTAAAACACAATTTTGATACACACACACACACACACACACACACACACACACACACACANTTTCACTGTTTATGTTTAATTACAATGAACTGTGTTATTTTACTTATCAAATGTTATGAATGCATAATGTACCAATCCAACATGTAATTGGCAAGTGAATCTGCAACTGTGTTACAATATCTAGGGACATTCTAATAAGTAATAGTTTCAAATAACCTTTCCAACAAACGTACTCTCCGAAAGAGTCGAAGGAACACCGGGTTCTGAATTGCATAAATGTGATTTAAATGAAAAACCACTAACTGAGAGTCCATAAATACTACCAAATTATCAATGTCATGATATGCAGCTTCAGTTAACAAACCTATCACCGCATGATACTCGATAATGTTATTGGTGGTCAAATCTATACAAACTGCACTTAAACTAACTAGGTCATGAGCTTGGGAATATAATACCTAGGTGACTGAAGCAAGATTCAGGGTGTGGCGAAAAGCACCATTAGTAAAACCATAGAAGGCCATCTGATCTGCAGAATTAAAACATGTGATAAACAATATTTTGACAAAAACTCAAAACCATATTTAAACAACAAAACTACACTAAAAAGTAAAAAATCTACATATATACGAGGCACTAATGCAAAACATATCTTAAGCATAGTACCTGTTTAGGTTGAACCCATTGCAAGGTTGCCCTAAAGGTATCCCATCATAGTCAGTGAGCTCATAGGCCCTTTTTTCTAAGGCTTTAATCATGATAAAAGGACCATACCACATTGATTCAAGCTTCCCCTTCCCAAGTTTTTCATGTTTCTAATCATAGGTCAAAACTAGATCTCCTTCATTAAAAATACAAGGTTGAAATGATTTATCATATTGATCCTTGAACCATTTTTTGTGCAACTCATTGGCCAAGGTGGCATCCCGTTGAGTCTCATCAAGGTTCAAAAGATAAAGGAAATGTTCTTCTTCAGTAGAAGTGTTGGGTAGAATCTCAACTGCAAGTTCGAGTGATGTAATTTCACACTCGATAGGAAGGACAACTTCCAGTCCATAGAATAATTGAAAAGGTGTAAAACTAGTTGTTGTTTTGACTGAAGTTCTGTAAGACCAAGGTGCAGAAAAGAGAGTTAAGTGCCAATAGTATTTATGATCTCCAACCATCCTACAAAGCATAGTATTCAAGACCTTGTTAATGGCTTCAACCTGGGCATTAGATTGTGTATAGTAAGGGGTTGAGTTTTCATGATGAAAAACCAACTTGGTACTTAGCTCATCGATCATCTAATTATGGAAATGAGATCCATTATGAGTTATTATGGCCTGCAAAACTCCAAAACTAGCTATGACGTGATTAAATAAGAAGAGGGCGACAATATCTCCATCCTTGGAATATATGGGTATTGCCTAAGCCCATTTCGTGAAATAATATACAACTACAATGATGTAACCATGCCCCCCAGATGAGGTAGGCTTACAATGCATAAATTCAATCCCCCATTTGGAAAAAGGGCCAACGACAATGAAGGGGTGTAACAGAGTAGAGTGGGTGCATTTTTTTGGATAGAAAAGATGACAGGGTGGGCATTTTTTAATCACCTCATGACAATATTTAAATATTGAGGGACAAAATTACCCAAAATGAAGGATTTTATGAGCTGTATCCATCCCAAAAAGATGACTTCCACAAGCTCCAAAGTGGCAGTAATTCATGACTTGTTCAGCCTCGTCATGAGTAAAAAATCATCAAAGGATATAGTGAATACCATGTCAGTATAAGGTCTCATTAAGATTGAGATAATACTTAGCATGGTGACGAATGTGCTGTTGATCATCATGGGATAGTTTGGGATGAAATATTTGGGTCTAGAGATATATGATAAAATCTCTGTACCACTGGTCGTTCATGCTTATCAAGAACAAGAATTCGTCCGGAAATGAGTCCTTGGGATCAACTTCTATGAGAGCATGGGGAAGGTCACACATCAACTCGACGAAGACCAGAGACTTATTGGGAGTGGTATTGGCAAATTCAAGTTCAAATGCCTATAGGATAACAATCCAACATGAATATTTTCCCCTAGTATCTAATAGGTAAGAATATAGTACATAGGGTTTTGATCTCCAAGAATGGTAGTAGTGCGAAGTAAGATGTAATGACAGAATCGTTACACAGTGATGATGGTAGACAAAGATAGATATTCCACATGTGAGTAGTGGGTTTCAGATTCAAGGACACTCTTACTCAAATAGTAGATCACATGTTCTTGGTCATTCATATCTTCCTGCACTAAAACCATGCCAATGGTAGTAGTGGAGGCGACAATGTAAAGGAGAAAATATTTTGAATAATTTGGGCGGTGCAACACATGTGAGTGTATTATAGTATGTTTCAAATTATCAAAATCTCTTTGAGTCTGATCATCCCACAAAAAGGGAGTGTTATTTTTCAATAGACGCATATAACCATGTGTTTCCCTGCAAAATTGCATACAAAACGACAAAGAAAGTTTGTCTTCCCTTGAAAAATTTGGAGTTCAGTAATGCATGTTAGAGGTGGTAAGGCTACGATAGCAAATTTTTTTAAGGGATCAATTTGAACCCCATCCCTAGAAACAACAAAACCAAGTAAATGTCCAACCTCAACACAAAAAACACACTTGTGTGGAATCAACTGAATATGGTAATGACGACATTGAAGAAAAAAGTGTCTAATATTAGCTTAATGATATTCTCCTTGTTGTGAATGAGCAGGTAATTCATCCAGATACGGCTCCACTATGTGTTTTATATCATGAAAATCATATGACATAGCTTGTTGGAAGGTAGCTCTAGCATTATTCAAGACAAAAAGTAGCTTCTGATAAGCAAAGGTTCCCCATGGGTAAATGAATGCCATTTTGTGTTGGTCGGTAGATAAGATCTATGTTTGTTTGTAGCTGAAAAATCCATGCATAAAAGAAAAAATGACACTTCGAGAATAGTTGTCGATGATACGATCGATGTGAGGGGTAGTAAAGTTGTCCTTTGGACAATCTTTGTTCAGGTCCCAAAAATTGATACAAACCCTATAAATGCATTGTTTCTTGGAAACATGGATAATATTAGACACCCACTCAGTTAAAGGAACAAGGTAGATAAAACTAGCTTTCAAAATCTTCTCAACTTCAGATTTAATGGCTATAGCTTTTCTTGGGTGGACCTGGAAAAGTTTTTTCCTAATAGGTATTTCCATTGGGTATGTCTTGATCTCATGTATGACAATATATGGATCAATCCCAGGAATTTCTTCATAAGTCCAGGAAAAAACATCACATAATTATTTAAAAAGAGCTCAATATTCCTCAATTTCCATTGTCAAATAGTTCTGTACTATGTGGACATGGTCAACAACACCTGACTTAACCGATATATCAAGGGGAATTGTTTTGGTGATGTCGTATAAATTCTTCATAAATTTAATTCAGAATCAACACCTTGCCGTAATACAATTTTTTGCAGATACTCGACTATATCAGAACTGATCAGAGAAACAAAATATGAATCTACTGAATTAGAATTAGGAAGAAATGATGATTGATGATGAGATTCTTCCCATAAATATTCATCCAGAATCATAATCTCCATAATAGACTCGTCTAATGGAAAAATATGTGAGAGATAATCTAAAGTTGGGAGAGGGAAATCTAGCGAATAGGGTAGATGGCAGTAAGGATATGATGCCACCAAATGATGATCATATATGTAATCATTATAAATAGACTTAATGGAATCATAGAGGGCTTCGTGTGGACTAAAAGAAGATCATTAAACAATTTATTTTGCTTTAGACATGCCCCTGATTGTAGAGGATATCATGTTTACTGTGGAAGTTTCTGTAGTAGGAGGGGAAATGTTGGATGGAAAAACTCCCATGTGTGAAGAATATTTCAACAATCCAACCCTTACAGACGTATAAGGAGGAGGTGACTGCCCTAACATAGGAACATTATTTGTCATGGAAGCAGAAATATCTGGTGAGAAATAATCGAGTTGGTCTATGGTCACAATTTTTCCTTGATGTGGGAATTGGAGTGTGTGAAAAATGGATGATGCAACAACTGTCATAACATAAAATCAATTCCTTCCTAACAATAAATTGTAGTCTAGAGGATAATCGACTACTTCTACTTGGATAGAAACGTTTTTTCCCCCAACTTGATGGACAATTCTGGTAGTAGACCATGGGTTGAAAACCTCATTCGTCGAAAGATTTTAGGGTGGTTCATAACTTACTAAGCTCAAGAGAACCAATTTCTCTCCAGAAAGACATAAACAAAACCGAGGTGGACGCTCCCTCATCCAAGACGGTCCGTTGGACATTTCTACCCACCACTCTAGTAGAAATTTGAAAAGAAAGCTTATGGGATAGCCTCGATTTATAATTCTCCACATTAAAAGTGATCATGGTGGAATTATATGGGTCGAAATCCCCTAGGGTTGACAAACAATGATTGCGTTGTTTATGACATATTTGGAGTACTTCCAATGTGGAAATAGCATAGGGTTCTAGAGCTAAATCTTTAACAACATTATAAAATTGAGAAGCTCGAGAACTAGGATTGAAAACATTTTTACGGATTGTACTCTTCATAGGATGAAAAATTGTGTCAAAACTAGGCTTTTCAATAGTGTGAGGACCATTGGAAGGAGGTGGAGGAGAAGGGTTGATGGGAGGAGTCTTCTCGGAAGAAGCATGACCCCTGTATTTCTTCTCAATTGTTTTATCTTATGTTTGAATTTTGGTAGTCAACGCAACTGTTTCGGCATACATCATATGAATGTATTCAGTAGAGGATGAAGGACCATGCAAATATGTATGGTCAATCAACTATTGCAGGGACAAGAAGGGGTTGGTTAACATTACTGGTGTGGGGTTACTTTTCAAAAAATTATTGATCTCTTCACGATGAGGACACTATTTTGTGAAGTGATCATCCCATATAACAAACAAGGATACTTAGCCTTCTACTTAGGTTTGGTGTCACTCTCTAAATTCAATGTTCTAGAACTCTCCTGCTAGTTTCCAGGTTTCTTATTCTTACCTTTTCCTTTAATCTTATTTCTAGGTTATTGCAAGGATTGGATTGCATTCACCTTGAAGGAAACTGTAGTAGTAGAAGAAGTCGTAGTTAAAGAAATCTATGGTTTAGCAAGCTTAGATGTGGATGTAGGTTGGATTGTACCAACAACACCATCCACGTGAGTCTCTGCAAGTGGCTTGGTAGGGTTGTTTCTAGGATGAGGAGCATTAGGAATTAAGTCCTATAAGGTTTCATACTGAGAATAGACTAAGCATAAATATTGGGCTTGGCTAATAGCCTACTCTTTTGTGACATCACCACCCATGGCCACGTCTCGGGAAATAGGAAGAAATAAGAACTTGGTGAACCAGTTATCCAAAATTTGATCTAGAATGGGAGCATTGATTAAAATTTGGTGCCTCCTCCACTCATGAATATGATCTGATATGTGAGTAGAAGTGTTTTTCCAAAGAGAGGTCAAGAGATCTATACTAGTTTCATACCAAATAGGTAACTGGAAATGAGTAAGAAACATAGTTTCTAACAAATTAAAATCCTCAAACAAGTGTTGTGGAAGTTCAATAAACCATTTTGTGGTCATGCCGGTCAATGTTCTTTGGAAGAGTCTCAATAAGATAGAATCATCCATAAGGGAATTAGATGAACACCATAAATGGAAGGTCATCACATGGGTTTTGGGATCTTCTCCCTGCTTGCCATCAAAATTTGGAATGTCTGACAGAAGTTTGACTAGGATGGTAGGCCGAAATGGATCATGTTGAATGGGGTCATTTATTACCTTTGACAAGTCAGGAAGATCCAATGTAGGAAAAAATGGGAGTTGATGGTTGAGTTGTGGGTAATTGTAATATTGATAAATTAAGGCTACCCTGATAGGACCAAAGGTCTATTGAGTTTGACCGTAAAACCCACCAAATTGTTGATAGTTGGGATCATTGTGACCCATAAATGGTGGTTTCACCTAGTTAAGTCTGGCTTGAGGTCCATAAGTAGGTTGATCTCACTGATTGGTAACTCCTCCAAGATAAGGGACATATAATGCATTATTATACTGTTCCTTGCTAAGGTATTGATTACTAATGTTAGGTTGTTGATGAGGGACCCAAGTTGATGTAGGAGGCTGCGAAGCAGGACCAATAGGACACAGACCAATATGACCACTAGGACAAACAAATGGAGGGGGGCGATGCGAAATATTGTTTAGAATAGGTACACAATATCCTCTAGTTGTTTGGGATGTAGGGGGGACAAATTGACTTCCAACATTCAGAAAAGCTATGTGAGGCATAGAACCTCCTCCCATATGTGAATTCAACAAAGGATGTTGAGATGACTGTGGCACTCTTGAAGGAGTGACAATTCTAGACACCATAGGCATAGATGGAGGATTAGCTGGAACAACACTAGAAGGAATATTCAATACCTACCTAAAAGATCACTAGGTAAAGGGTAGGGAAAGGGTCTTCTAGAGTTTGGGGTCAAATCTATAGCTGACACATTCACGGTAGTAGTAGTACTGAACTGAGAGATAGCTTGACTAAGGGAATTCTCCCAAAATGGAGAATTAGGACCAAATATAGGAGTTACCATTTCATTAGGATGAAACTAATCAATCCCAGCTCTAGAAGGAGCTAGGACAACAAAGGATGTGTTTTGAGAGGAGGGTTTCTCTACTAGTGGTGGTCTTGATAGGTCCTTCATGAGAGAATTAGGAAGAGGATTTAAATCCTTCCTCTTCAACTGGAACTCCTTCCAATTTAGGAATAGAAGCACTAACAACCTCAGAATGGTTCTGCATGTCTCTTTCCATGGGAGGTTGAGCCGGAGGATTCAAAGGATTTTTCGGTGATAAAACTTATAACCAATGGGGCCTCCTCCAAACTTAATCAAGTAGTTTGTAAAAATCAAACTAATATCAAAAATAAAAATACCATATCTAGTCAGGTAAATAAAATGCTACTCAAGATATAACAACAATCAAAACTTGTGATAGGAGTGATAAAAATTCAGGATCCTCATAGGAATGTCAAACCACCACAACTCGTGATATACCGCAGGGTCCAATAGTGAAATGCGACAAGGAGGATTAGGACCATACCCTTGCATGAACACCTGACTACCTGGACAAGACGTGCATAGTAATATCCTCGAGTGTTGTTCTCGGTGTATTGTGGTGATAGGACGATCAAATGGCTATGCTCATATGGTCTCAATATCTCTAAAAGTGTCTCCCTATATACATAAGGTACATGTGAGCTCCACTCCATAGTAGTGTTGTCTAATGCACAACTATTTGAAAGGGGCCTTCTAATATACAACTGAGTACCTGAAGTACCTTTATATATACCTCAAGGGTATGTGAAAATGACTACTCAAAACACCATATTTTCAAGCTTCTTCAAAAATGAAAACAAGACGCACAAAACACACTTTTCTTTTTGTATGAGAGTAAGAACTCCTGAGAAGCAACCAAAAAGTAAATACTTGAGTGTCTATAAGACCAATAAAATATCTACCAACTCATACCTAACATTGACCTAGACCTTTCTCTCAATTTTCACAATAAAAAATGAAAACGATCTCAAATTTAAACTATGAAGAAATTAAAAGCAAATCTATTTTATTTCAAGTTGGTTAAACAACATTCAGAGATCTAGATCTACACTTTATTTTCAAAGTTCTTCTTCAACCAAACTGAAAACTATAAAAATATCATAAGCCAATTCAACTAGGTATTGGAGGTCTAACTTAGACAAGCCTAACTCAGTTTCCATATTTCAATTCAGAAATGAAACTATCAGAAACAAGCCATAACAGCTTTAGAAAACCAAAATACAAAATCCAAGTTTTAGAATCAAACTGGGATTAAAAACCCTACCTAGAACCACTGCTTGAAGGTAGAGAACAGAGTGTTACTGCTCCATCACCGCCTTTTTCCAATAGGAACAAAGTGGTGGCACCACAATCTGTCCAATGGATTTGTGTAGTGATACTGCTTGTTTCCTCTGCAGAAAGTGTAGTGGGTGCTCTTGGTAAACTGCCTAGGTGTAGTGGCTCTTGCAAATTCCAAAACAAGAGACAAGGAAAAAAATAAAATGTTAATGTTCAATTTACTGGCATCAAATGTTTGGGCTCGAACCTTGAAGGTCCTTAATTTTGGCAACTCTACGGTTTTGGTGCGAAGCTTGTAAGCAGAGTTGCGGTCCAAAATAGTCTTAGGGGTTTCGGGGTTGGGTCGAAGCCCCTCTTTTTGTAAATAACCCATGGTTTAATCCCATGGTTTTTAAGCCTATGGTTTAAACACATGGTATTGTAATAGTGCACTTGTATAAATAGGCACTTATGTAAAGGAGAAAAGAGATTTTTCGAAGGTTTTTGTATGATGATAATTTGATGCGAAGAAGCTAAGGCCTATTTTGGGGTTAAGGTTAAGTCCCAGCTGAGTGCGTGGATGACCTTTGCAGTTGAGTGCGCATAGGGTTTTTGTGTTTAAGGTTAAGTCCCAGTTGAGTGCGTGGACGACCTTTGCAACTGAGTGCGCAGAGGGTTTTGGAAGAAAGGTTCTGCAGCTAAGTGCGTAGCTTTGGGTTGTTGAGAAGATCTACAGCTGAGTGGGTAGATCAGAACTGTGTGTTTGTAAAGAGTTGAATATAAAATGTAGTTCTGTGGACGTAGCCCCTACACTGGGGGTGAACCACGTATATCTTGTGTTGTGGTGGTTCTTGTTATTTTGTTCCTGTTATGTTTTATGCATTGATAAGTAGATGAATGATAAAGTACGATAAACTGTTAAGTATTAACTTCGTTGTGAATTCCCAGTTAAGGGTTAAGCAAGTAACTGTCTTTTTATCTAAACTGTGAAGCTATTTATGTGAATATCGAAGCTTTGTATTATATGATTATTCTTTGTTAAGGATAAAGGTACAGTAATATCCCTCTTTTACCTGCAGAAACCTGATTCTACGGCACCCCATAGCTGTTTCCAGTGAGACTGCAACTTGTTCGCAGGTTGCTGCCAAAAGGGCCAATATTGTGGGTCTCTTTGTTGGTGCAAAGATAAAAGTATAAGAACCTGGGTCTGCCCTAAGCCCAAGAAATTGGTTTCGTTGCCAGTTGAACCAGTATCTGATTCAAGAGGGATCTACGTCGTACTTGGAGGGATATGTTTTGGAGGCCCTCAGTAAAAGAAATCAGTGATTGGGTTGGAGATACTTATTTGAAATTTGTTGAACAAGAAAATAAGGACCCTCATCGTAGCTCAGATGAATTCTTGCAAAGGTACGTTTTTTCTGATATTTATGAAATTTTCTTTGGTAGTATCCACATAGAATTGCACCAGTGGTTATCCAGGTTGACAGAAAGAAAGACAAACTTCAAAGAAGACCAGTCTCCTGACTAGACCCCTGAAAGAATTAAGCTGTTGAAAAATACGAGCAACGCGGTATCAAGAGCTATTGACTTCTGGACAACGCGAACCCTTGAAGCATTTGTGACAGAGTTCGCCATCGACACACATACTTCTTTCAGCGAAGAAGAAAGACAGTTTTTCAAAGGACCAAGGGGTAAGTACCTGAATTCATTAAGTCTGAAATTTAAAATTCTCTTGGCTGAGAAAGGCATATTGCTTATCTAATCAGATTTCTATATTTATTGCTACTAACCTATGTTTGAAAGAGAAAGTGACTTTGACGAGCAAAGTGGTTTCCTTCACAACGGTAAAAGATACAAGAGAACTCTTAGATCCTATACCCTAGGCCAGAATACCGATTATACCTCATTAAGCCCAGAAGAGTCTGAAGAAACCCCTTGTGTTAGAAACCCTCCTATAACTCCACAGCACAGATCTGTTATCCCTGAGAACCCATCGCAGTCCAAAAGTAACCCTAGACCGAGTAGTCCTGTCGTAGGTCAGTCTACCTCAGAAAGTTCCCTTCCTATTGTTACCAGTCTTACCTCTCCTCCTCCCCCTCCCCCCCCCTTGATTCACTATGGCCCATATGAATAATGATATCAAGCTCCCAATTTTTAAAGGAACTGGATAAGAGGATCCAGATCAGTTTTGGTTCTTATGCGAAGCTGTTTGGACTGCTAAGAATATTATGGATCAAAATACAAGAACAACACAGCTGGTCACCTCTTTCAAAGACCGAGCTTTGACCTAGTTTATAAAGTTTTCCAGTACTCAGAACTATATCTTGGCTGATATTAAAAAAGTGATGATCAAAGAATTCAAGAAGCCTAAATCAGAGTCACAGTGTATAACTGAACTGAAAGAAATTCAGCAAAAGCGAGGTGATTCAGTATGGGACTTTGATCAGAGGTTTAAGGTTCTATTGGATCAAGTTAGTTTTACTATTGGACCAGAACAATAGAAAGAATGGTTCATCGCAACACTATTGCCTCATATCAGGACTCCACTTATGCAACAGAAGGTTGCTGATCAGCAATAGGTGTTGGAAATTGCTATGAAACTTGAAACAACTCCTGTTGGAGATAATTCTAGAATAGCCCAAATACAAGCACAGTTAGCAGAAATGGCTTTGGAGCTTTGCGACATGAAAAAAGGGAAATCTATTCGAGAAGAGGTTTGGTGTACACGATGTAAGACAGAAGGTCATGACAAAGAATAGTGTCCTGCATTAAGAAATTATTTGAATATCGGTGCACCAAACCCGTTTAACCCTACTGTCCTATATTGTGAGATCTATAGAACAACTAGCCAACATCAACCTAAATATTGCTATCTGCTACAGAGATATGTTCAAGTACCTAAGAATCCCTACTGCAAGTTCTGTAAGTAAGTTGGACACAACGAAGATGAATGTCGCAGCTTTGACCTCATGAGAGAGTGAACCTATGATGCTTATAGGGTACAACCCGATGCACAAGGCAATGATGGATATGGTTACCATGGTAGTACATCAGGTCGAGGTAACTTCAGAGGTCATGGTTGTGGTGGTATTCCTGGAAGAGGTCGAGGCCAGGTTATTTGCTATAACTATAATCAGACAGGACATGTAGCTAGAGACTGTCAGAACCCAACTACGACATGTCGATATTGCAGAGCAGTCGATCATGTGATTGAGCAATGTCCACAGTTGATAGACAAGATACAAGAAAGAAATGGCACTCCTACTCAGAATATTCAGATGTTTTTTCTAGAGAAAAGACTTGTCCTAGCCGTTAACGTTGTTACAAGGAGTGGAGCTACGATGCAAGTGTAGAATAAGGAGAAACAGTCTGACGAGGCTTGGGTCCGTAAGACCCCAGAGAAAATCCTAGTCTTTGATGTTGGAAGAGAAAAAGGAACATTTATGGAAGCTAAAAAAGACTTTGCTGATCCGAGAACATCAGTAGCAACTACGCAACAGCATCAACAACAGTTATAGTTTCAAGAAGCTTCACCAGATCAAGTAAGTACACTAACATCATTTTTACAGAGTTGTATGAAGCTGTTAAGAAATCAGAATGCTTTGAATGAGTTACAGAAAGTTATTCAATCTTGCGAACCTCAGCGAAGCTCTGATAGAGGAAAAACCGTTAATAGATTTAGAAGGACTGGAAGAGAAATGAGATTGCATGCTCAGATAGGAGATTATGAAATGACTGATATCATTTTAAACCTAGGATCAGAAGTGAATGTCCTAACTAAGCAGACATGGGAACAAATGGGAAAACCTACACTTGAATGGTCCCCTATACAGCTGAGATTAGCTAATCAGCAGAAGATTGTTCCCTTGGGAAGATTCCCCAGTGTACCAGTGGACATTGATGGAGTCAGTACCTTAGCAAATTTTGAATTCATTGAAATAATTGATGATAGCAACCCCTATCCAGCATTGCTAGGAATTGAATGGGAAATAGACAATTATGCAGTAATCAACCTTAAGAATAGACAGATGACTTTTGAAGGAAAATACTTGAGAGTCATAGTACCGTTGGACCCTTCTCAAGGAGAAAGGTATACAGATCCAGTCAGAGATGAAGATTAGGATGTTTTGGATCATATTTACAACATCACAGGTAAAGAATAATACTATGTTAACCCTACTACTGAATGTATAATAGATTGGCAGTGTGACAGTTCTTGCATGACTGATTCAGATGAAGGCCTAGAGAATTGGCAGAATAGACTTTATGAGCTACATGGACATCGATGTGAAAGAATTACCAAGTCTATCAGATGGGTTGGCTCACAGCCAAGAATCTTACCTACTTTTGATGGCTTGACAGACTGAGAAGATTTTATTGTACAATTCTTAGAACAAGTACCAGATTCACAGAAAATGGAGACTCTAGATTCAGTATTCAGAGCCGCAGCTGCCAGATGGTGGAATGGTCATAAAAAGTATATTCATAGTTGGAGAGCTTGTCAAAATTTTCTTCGCCTGAGATTCATGGATCAAACTCAGGAGGTACAAAGTAGATTTAATGGTAAGACTAGCCCTCAGGAACATTTGGAGAAGTGTTATGAAGCATGGAAGCATGCACCTTGTGAAGAATGGGTACATAGGTTTGTACACACTCTGGAACCGGTAGCAAATAATTGGTATGCAGAGGTGGAGCTTCACCATGGTACTATAAGTTGGGTTAGCCTTATAGATAGTTTTTTGTTCACATTTTCTATTAATGAGTTTTACCCTGCTTTGGACACAGCTATTAGGGTGATCCATACTAAGGTGTTTGATGATAAAGAAATAGCCGAGCACCAACTTGATTGGAAGGAACACAAAGCTAACGGAGTAGAATGTTATAACCTCGCCATTGATGAAGACGATGACCCTTGTAACATTAATATTCCTGAGTTAGAAGGACATTGAGAAGTACATGGACCAGTAGTCGAATCACCTAAAGTAACTCAGCCCTTGAAAACAAGGAAAGTAAACATTGGATCAGAAGAAATGCCTAAGTACGCTATGATTGGAGATTATTGGGACGAAGAAATGGTGAGCAAAGTGACTGAACTCCTCCATGAGTATCAGGACTTATTTTTGACGAAGTTCTCATAAACGAAGGTATCCTTGGTGATATAGGAGTGATAAAAATCCCTTTGAAAGCTGATGCGAAGCCTGTGAAGCAGCGCCCTTATAGGATGAATCCTAAGTATAAATAAAAAGTCAGGATGGAGCTAGATAAGATGCTCACTGTAGGAATCATTGAGCCCGTCAAAGAGTCTGAATGGGTCAGCCCTATGGTGGTACAAGAAAAGAAGACCAAGGGAGAAATCAGAATCTGTGTTGATCTGAGGAAGCTGAATGATTCCTGTTTACATGATCCTTTCCCTACTCCCTTTATAGATGAAGTTTTAGACAATGTTGGAGGTCAAAAAGTGTATTCTTTCACTGATGGATTTTCAGGTTACCATCAGATCAGAATTTCTCCAGAGGATCGACATAAAACAACCTTCGCTACAGAAATGGGATCTTTTCAGTATACTGTTATGCCCTTTGGATTGAAGAATGCACCTGCTATGTTTTCCAAAGTAGTCATATTTGCATTTAAGGAATTTATTCATAAGTTATTGGAAGTTTACTTTGATGATTGGACTATCTTTGGTTTATTGAAAGATCATATAACCAGTTTAAGACTTATGCTGGACAAGTGTAGACAGCATCAGATTTCATTGAACCTGAAGAAGTGTATCTTTTGTGCACCTTTTGGAATTCTGCTAAGCCACATTGTATGCAAGCAAGGATTGATGGTGGATCCTGCGAAGATAGCCATTATTGTGAACTTACCACCTATGAAGTCCGTCAAGCAACTTCGCACTACGCTTGGTCATACTGGATATTACAGGAAATTCATTAAAGGATATGTTCAGATTACAGCCCCTATGGAAAAGAAATTGAAGAAAGATATTAAGTTTGAATCGACACTTGAATGTCAAGAAAGCTTGGACATTTTGAAAGAAAAGATGGTAACTGCCCCTATCTTAGTATTCCCTAACTAGAATAAGGAGTTTCATGTTCATGTCGATGCATCCTCCATTGCTTTAGGTGTAGTATTAGCTCAGTCAGGTGAAGGTAATATTGATCACCCTATTGCTTTTGCAAGTAGAAAATTGTCCACAGTAGAAAAAAATTATACTACGACAGAATGAGAAGGTCTAGCTATGGTTTATGCCTTGCAGAAGTTTCAACATTATTTGTTAGGATCTCATTTTAAGATGTTCACTGACCATTCTGCTTTGAAGTGTTTGGTTAACAAGCCTATGTTAGGTGGAAGGATATGCAGATGGCTGATTTTGTTTCAGGAGTATGACTTTGAGATCATAGTTAAGCCAGGAATACTTAACCTGGGACCTGACCACTTGTCGAGGCTCGAGTCAGAAGAAGAACCCATTAGTTTGGACGAAGGTCTTCCTGATGCCCAGTTGTTTTCCATCCAGATGGTTGATGACTATTTTCAGGATATTGTTCAGTACTTGTCTACAGGTTTTGCACCCTTTGAGATGACAACACAGTAGAAGAAGCAGCTGGTGGTTAGAATAGCTGACTTTACCTTGATAGCAGGACAACTATATAAGATGGGACCAGATGAAATACTACGCAGATGTGTCTTGGAGCATGAAAATCCATTGATTTTGGCTGAGGCACATTCTGGAGTAGCAGAAGGTCATTATGCAGGAAAGGCTATGGCACAGAAGATTATGACAGCTGGATTGTGGTGGCCTATGATTCATAAGGATGCAAAAGAGTATTTCCACGGCTGCGATATCTATCAGAGGATAGGAAAACCATCCAGGAGGGATGAGATGCCTCTGGTTCCACAGGTAACTTTACAAGCATTTGACAAGTGGGCTATTGATTTTGTTGGACCAATCAATCCCCCTGCAAAGAAATCTGGAGCAAGATACATTATTACAGCAACTGATTACCTTACTCATTGGGCCGAAGCTTAACCAGTCAAGGATTGTAGCACTGCTACAGCTGCAAAGTTCATATTTGATAATATTTTGTGAAGGTTTGGATGTCCTAGAATTCTTATGAGTGATCAAGGATCACATTTCCTAAATAAGACTAATGAAGCATTGACCGAAGAATTTCAAGTATATCATCAGAAGAGTACTGCCTACCATCCTCAAGAAAATGGAATTGTTGAAGCCTTTAACAAGATCCTTGAGCACTCTCTGACAAAGGTTTGCAATGTTAACAGAAATGATTGGGATCTTAGAATTCCAGTAGTATTATGGGCTTATAGAACCACTTGCAAGAAGTTGACAGGCCATACACCTTTTAGGCTGGTATATGGACAAGAAGCAGTTATGCCCATAGAGTACATTGTTCCTAGCCTCAAAATATCTTCCTTCATAGAGATGGATGATCCAGCTATGTTGAATGAAAGGCTGACAAGGATACTAGAACTAGAAGAAGACAGATTCATTACAGGTTTCCAGCAGCAAGTGCAGAAAGCTAGAAAAAAAGCATGGCATGATAGACACATTAAGAAGAAGCATTTTCAGAATGGTGATCTTGTGCTCTTGTACGACAGTAAATTCATGAAGTTCCCAGGTAAGTTCAAGACACATTGGAAAGGACCATACATAGTTCAGAAAGTTACCGATGGTGGTGCAATTCAGTTAGCTAAATTGAATGGAGAAATTTTGCCCTCCATGGTGAATGAAAGTAGATTAAAGAAGTACAGGGACAAGCCTATACCCCCCTGACCCAAACTAATAGCAAGAAGAAGAGTCTAAGTACCAAGAACAGTTGAAATTGGGTACTAGACTGTAATGAAGCTATTCTCAGAGAGATTTGGCAGATTGTTGGAAGTGTCGAAGGTTGGGGAAGAAAATTCTGTCGTGGGTCGAAGCTCGAAGCTCTGTCGAAACTTGTGCCAGGATGGGTTGAAGGTTAATATTGTGTCGAAGGTCCTTATTGTGGCAAAACTGAAGTTAGTGGTTGTGCAAAAGATGAAAGGTGTGTCGAAGCTTAAAATGCGACCATTGGAAAAAATCAGATTTGGCGGCGCTGGTACGTTAACTGTATTAACTTCCTGTAATGATGAGATTTTGGGAAATCTAGCACCGTTTGGACAAGATCTACAGCTGCTCTATCAGATTTGGTATCTTTAATGCACAATTATGGCAGAGTTGGTCATTGGATTCTATAAGAAGACACCCAAGCCTGTGAGTTTTGTATTACGCATTTTCTTGAGTTGAGTCCATGTCAGTTGATCGCGAAGTCTAGGAATTGTTGAGAGAATTTAGACAGAGGGGTCTGTAGAACCTTATGAGAAATCCACCTACATCTGCACCTTGCGAAGAGACTCCACTAGCATTGAATCAACTAATGTAGAAACGATCAACCAGAAATAAATTTAAGGCGGAAGTTCGCTCTAAGCGGAATGAAGAAAGGCTCAAGCCATCAGGAAAGACACCGGAGGATCCCGTGATGAATCCTCCTGGAGAATTCGAAGACTTTGGTGAGGATGAGAATGTTACACTACAGCATCCACCATATCTTCCTCCTGTTCAACCAGGAGTTTAGCCACCTCGACGGACATCCAAGTTCACATTACGCACCCCTTCATTGCCATAGGGTGTGCAGTTGGTCATAATGATGATAGGAAAAATAGACCGGCTCAAGTACGCAGACCACGCTACGAATGATCATGGGAAATTTCCATAGTTCACACCTGGGAAATACTTGCACTTTGTCCATTATCCGGAGGCCGGTACGACGCTACTGGAAGTGAAACAGTGGGATGTTGGCTTGGAGCAAGCTGGCTTGTTGAAGATGCTGAATGTCCCCCACTTTGGTCGAAACACGCAGGTTACCGTGGTGGTCAAGCAGCTATTGGCGTTGGTGCATGATGGGCACCTATGGATAGGAAGCAAGAAAATAACTATTGATGGAGAACTAATTCATAGGATTACAGGCTTGCCGAAGGAAGGGCCTGATCCTAGGATTGAGTTTGTCGAAAAACACAAGGATACGAAGCTAGCGTAGCACATGAAGGACCGCTTCAGCCTGACGAAAGGAAAGTGAGGGTATCAAACCTCAACAATTCAGCACCAAAACATTCTCTTTTCTATAGAGCTCCTAGCATGCAAATTAATGCAAAAGTGCAGAACGAATGAAGTACCTGCCCTGATTGTCAGTATTGCTGCGAACTGTGCTGAAGGCTACAATTACAAATGGGTAGAGTACATTGCTAGGGAATTCCTCGAAGATGTTCATGATGTGCAGGAGAAAGGTAGACCCTTTCATTACTCATGGTTGCTAGTGCTTATTGCACTAGTAGGATGGAGAGAGCCTACCAAGGCACAGTTTGTTGATGTGCCTCTAGAGATGCCTGGCACAGCAAGGTATGCATCTCTTTGGGTCTCACAGGATAAGGCCTTGCAGCAGATGATGAACTATGTGTTCACCTTTTATGCAATGAATATTTCATATGAGATCTCAAAAATGCTGTGGCTCATTAATGAGATATTTTCTCAGTATGCTGGAGTGTCCAACTTCAAGGCTAACATGCACAATGTCTTCATCCAGGCCCGCGCAGATGATAAACATGCATGCTGGAAGTTTCCATACGTAGTGACCCAGGAAGACATCGTCACAGTAGTCCAGCAGTGGCCGGCTGAATGGATAAAGGATGTAGGAAGAAGGCCCAACATACCAGTCCCCCCAGTGACAGATGTGGGCGTAGGTCCTAGTCAAGCGCCGCAGAGTGACCCACCAGAAGAGAGCGAAGAACAAGATGAGTCACAGCAGAGCGGAGATGACCATGGTGGTGATGACGGAGCTGATGAAGAAGAAGAAGAATAAGTAAAGACAATTTCTGACCCTAATCGTCCAGATAAGCGCAAGTCTCCAAAAGTGGAGGAAGTTACAAAGCCTTCACCCAGAAAGAAAGCTAAGGCGTCGAAGGGAAAGAATATCATCGAAGATCCCTCTCTGACAATTGAAGAGCTTGATCAGGCTTTGATGAAGTCCACATAAGTATTAACCAACAAATGGTCAGAATTTGCAGCTACACATCTTGACGCGCTCTCTAGCATAGCACAGTGAATTGAAGAACTTAAGGCGTTAGCAGAAAGATCAGCGACTGACACTGCAGCAAGCAGTGCCCTAGTAGGCACGTAGCCAGATACGAGACAATGGCCCACCAGAAAAAATAGAGGATAAGTACCAAGTGCATCCCTCATAATAACTGACGCAGCATGTCAATCGCAGATGAGTATGATAGTTGAGATAGACTATGCCAAGTTGTCTATGCCAGAGCTGCATCTTTGTCAATTGGAAATCATGAACGAGATCCAAGAACGCAATATCTACTCACACATGTAGTTGGAAAATATGACGAAGCAGAGTGAGAGCCTCACAGCGCAGTTGGAAGAAGCTGAACAGAAAAAGAGGGAAGCAGAAAGCAAGCAGGCTGCACTGGCATGAATATTGGATGAGGCATGTCGAAGTCTCCCTGACTTCGACATGCAGGCTAAAGAAGAACCAGAGCAAAGAATAGTCAAGCTGAAAGACTATGCACAATAGTCTCGAAGCTAGATAGAGAAGCTGAAAATAGAGATGAGGCCCAGATTGCGGAGCTTCAACTTCGCGTCATTCCTTAGAGTCCACCAGAGGTGAGGAGCAGCATTGTAGAGATATTCAAGCCTCAGCAACGAAGATCTCAGATCTTGTGAGTAGTGCATCAAAGCTGCTGGACAAAAGTGTCGAGGCCTAGGCAAACTTTCAGGACAACCCAGAAGTAAAAAAGCTGCAAGAAACCATCAAGCAGCGATAGAGAGAGCTGGATGCAGTCAAATCGGAAATCAAGACATTGCCTCCTATGCAGAAGATGCTTAAAATGAAGCATAGCAATGAGCTCCAGTGAGAAATTGAGTCCTGCAGAAGGAAAGAAACACTGTTGGTGAAATCTATGCAGCCCCTTATTAACGAGGGCTTGGAGTTGAGCACTGCTGCGGACAACCAGCTCAAATGTTTGAAGGAGTATGATGCATTTGCGCAGGAAAAGGATAACGAAGCATCTGCAGCAACATTACAGGAAATAGTAGAAAAGGAGCAAGCAGCTGAAGATATCATGCACAGCCTCAACAAGTAATTTACTATATTCACCAACAATATTCTTCCACTAGAAAAGCAACATAGTGCCCTGGGACGAGACACTGGTGAGTCTTAGGGGCCTATTGGGGCTCAGACCTTGAAGGTCCTTAATTTTGGCAACTCCATGGTTTTGGTGCGAAGCTTGTAAGCGGAGTTGCAGTCCAAAATACTCTTAGGAGTTTCAGGGTTGGGTCGAAGCCCCTCTTTTTGTAAATAACCCATGGTTTAAGCCAATGGTTTTTAAGCCCATGGTTTAAACACATGGTATTGTAATAGTGCACTTGTATAAATAGGCACTTATGTAAAGGAGAAAAGATATTTTTCGAAGGTTTATGTATGATGATAATTTGATGCGAAGAAGCTAAGGCCTATTTTGGGGTTAACGTTAAGTCCCAATTGAGTGCATGAACAACCTCTGCAGCTGAGTGCGAAGATGGTTTTTGCATTTAAGGTTAAGTCCCAGCTGAGTGCGTGGACGACCTTTGCAGCTGAGTGCACAGAGGGTTTTGGAAGAAAGGTTCTACAACTAAGTGTGTAGCTTTGGGTTGTTGAGAAGATCTGCAGCTGAGTGCACAGATCAGAACTGTGTGTTTGTAAAGAGTTGAATATAAAACACAGTTTTGTGGATGTAGCCCCTACACTGGGGGTGAACCACGTATATCTTGTGTTGTGGTGGTTCTTGTTATTTTGTTCCTGTTATGTTTTATGCATTGATAAGTAGATGAATGATAAAGTAAGATAAACTATTAAGTATTAACTTCGCTGTGAATTCCCAGTTAAGGGTTAAGCAAGTAACTGTCTTTTTATCTAAACTGCGAAGCTATTTATGTGAATATCAAAGCTCTACATTATATGGTTATTCTTTGTTAAGGCTAAAGGTACAGTAATATCCCTCTTTTGCCTGTAGAAACCTAATTCTACGGCACCCCACAGCTGTTTCGGGTGAGATTGCAACCTGTTCGCAGGTTGCTGCCGAAAGGGCCAACACTGTGGGTCTCTTTGTTGGTGCGAAGATAAAAGTATAAGAACCCGGGTCTGCCCTAATCCCAACATCAAATGATAATTAAAAGTAAGGAAATAAAGCATATAAGTATATGTGGAGAGATCGACTAAGAAGATTTTATCAATCTCAAATCAAATCCAACTAAACAACTAGTAGATATGATCAATGAAAAAATTAAAGTTTGAATCAAGGAAAGAACTAAGAATAACCATAATTTCTAACAATCTCCCCAGTATGGTCACCATATTTGTTATTATAAATACCCACCTTCTATGGACAGAAGTTGTTTCCCTATCCTCAAACACTCAAATCTAGAACAAAGGAGTCATAACAATGAGAAGCACTTCCTCTAAGCTTGATAGATTCTTGGAATGGATTATTTTATATATCATAGGGGTTTAGGGATGAGGTTCCCATGAAGCCAAGATTTGAGAAGCTTCATGAAACTTCTCTTTTTACCTTTAAAACTCGAGAACTGCTCTTTTTCAACTAAGACAGAGTGTTACCCATAGTGCACCGCTCATTGTATGAAGGCATGTGGCGATGTAACCACTTTTCATTCATGGAAAATTGGTGTTACACACAGGGGAAACACACATTGTCCACTAGGAAAGTGTGGTGGTAGGAAAAGGCATGAAATCATTGATCCTAGCCCAAATTCAACTTCACAACTTGGGTATTTGATGTTTGGTTCTCATAATATGATAATGACGAGAAATACGTGGAACAAGAAAATATTGAAGAGAAATATTTTTCTATATTTCTTGAATATACCGATGATGAAAAAGAAGTGACCGATGGAGTTTCTATTGTTATTGATAATGATTCAATCACACATTCATTGTTCTCTATGTCTTCTATCTTAGATTTTAAGATCTATGTGCCATATCTGTCACACCTTGTGTGTACCTCTCTCATTGATGGTGCACAACCCAGTGACTTCCAGGATTTTTTCTTTGCCATATCAATTCCTATTATTTTCTTTCCGCTTACCTTACTTTATCTCATGTATTTCTGCATCTCCTCCTTTGTTCTTGTCATCAATACTCATAGCCTCATTGAATATTTTGAACATCTCTTTCCTTCCTCCTTTCATAATTATACGACAGAGGATTCATTATCAGTGTATTCCCATGAGTCTACTGATATGCTTATATGTGTTCTTTTGGATTCCTTGGAATCTATATCAAGCCATGGAGCCTATGCATTCAAACTCTTTGATCCTATGACTTCTCTATGTTCCTACATGATCACTTGCACACATCCTCTCTGTGTAAATGAAGTTGGAGACCTCGTACATTCACTTGGAATCTTATTTCACTTATATGGAGCTGATTTCATTTCTATTGGTTCGAAGTTAAATTCATTACATCATCTTGGATATGATTGCAACTCTTAAGAGCTTTCACATCATTGGATCTCAGTTGTTTTACATGGTCCTAGTTTCCATCCTGCAGTTGTCCTTGATCCAAGTGATCATATTTCTCTTCATCCCAAGAATAATATTCCTCTGGACATTAGTATTTAGTTTGGAGCAACATCAACGAAATTTTTGGTTTGCCTCTCATGTCATATCTTGAGGGAGGACTTTCCCCATGTGGTTTTTCCTCTTTCCTCAATTTTTTTGGACATAATGATTATTAAAGGATGACCATAGCCTTGCTTTTGGGCCCTATATACACCTATATTTTTGACATACCATCATAAATTCATACTTAAATGGGGGTGTTGAGATATTATTAAACCCACTCATAACTTAAGATAAAATATTTAATCATTATTTGATTAAATTCCTACCCACTAGCTAATTAGTTTCCATCCACTTGCACCTTAAAGTCAACACATTCCATCTATACCCCATAAATCATTTATTTACGATTATGGGTTGATCTTGACCAATTTACGGACTCCCAAAATTAGTAACTACGCTTTCCTACATATTCGTCCTTATTCTTCTTTTATCCATCTTTTCTGTGGATACGGTAAAGCTAATTAACTAGGAAAACAATATCTTTTGTTTCCGACCCATCCTCCATGAATTTATCTCCATATTATAGGATTATCTTTTTTTCCATCACTCTTGACAACTCACTCATGCTTTTTCTAATTCGTGAAGTCTTTGATTGATTTGGGAAGTGCTTTAGCCACCTCTGGGGGTTTATCATATTTGGTACGTCTGATTTATGAGCTAGCAATGAGTTGTATTCCATTAAATCAAATATGATTTATAAGGATGCATTACCATTGTAATAATATCAATTATCATTTATTGGTCATTCATTAATATCTGTTCATTATTTCCTCTTCCTCTCTCCTTATGCTAATTCTCTGCAATTCCCAGTGAGCTTAATTGTGTTCTTAGATTCTTAGCTTGTTTATGGAATTCATGGTTCCATCAAGGATTTAGAATTCTGACATGTATTGGATTTTTTATCCATAAATATTTAACAATTTGGTGTTACAACAATTTAATTCTTAGGATAATGACTCCTTTTCTTTCTCTAACTTTGTCAACTCAGACGCATGATTTAACACAGTGGCTGGAATTTTTTTTTTCAACAACTAGGTAGTGTACTCTTTTTCAGCCAAAATATTCTTATTTTCATGTCCTTTATAAACCTCACTATCCATAGCCAAAATATCACCTTGACTCTTCTTAATATGCTATTGATGTACTTTTCTTTCCACCTTCTCTTGTTTTAACTAATGCTCTATCCTGGATACTGTAGATTGCAACTTTGATACTTTTAATGTAGATTGAATTAGATCAATGTTAATAACCTCTCCAGTTTGTTTTTGTAGATGAATTTTGTTAGGCACTGTGATCTTCTACACATTCATCCTCATTTCAACAACTCTATTTTTAGTAGCTACTCCTAGATTTAATGTATTATTTGCATGGTATTTCACAGTGACCAAAGAGACCTCCTTGTATGAAATATTTCTAAATTTTGAATAAAATTTCAAGGCCTTTTATGAAGAAACAGTCTTGTCTTGTCCATATTTTTCTTACAAATCACCCCTGGACCTGAATTTATCACTTGATCCCCCCTTTCGTATATCAGAAAACCTATACTCTTATACCTCAAAAGATGGACCTTAGATTTTCTCTTTCATTCTATTACTGCAAACCTCAACCAATGCTTTCTATGACTCTATTTTTTATCTCATTGATGGTTCTGAGTCCTCCTCTTCAACCTCCATAGCCTCTGAGAAACTTCTCTTACTAGTTATTTCAATTTTACTTGGAGTTGGCACAATCATTGTCATTTATTTCATTATTGTAGATGGATTTACTTGTAAATTCCTTGAATCCTCCATGTCTGATTGGTAGTCCATCAAATTATCTCTATTTGTTAATCCTTCTATCTCCTTATGCTCAAATGCTTTATTTTTATTTTGCTTCCTCCTTTGAGAGATGACATGGTGTGGATCATAATTGATTTTAGTGTCGTTCATGAAATTCATATCCTGCAACATACCTTCAACCACTGGGAGAGAAAACTTATTTTTAATGATGAATGGACCTACTTCCAAAGGAAACTTGATTTCAAACACTTTTCTGAAGCTTAGAAAATTATAATTTTCCATAATTAATTTCCATGTGATAAACTTTAGAGAAAATATTTTGGGTGTTAAAAATGCTGGAAAAATATATGGTTCATGAAAAAAACCATACACTCTGATAATTATATGTTCGTTAAGAAAAAATCAATCCCTGACTCTTCTATCTAGAGAAAACTGTAACATTTATTCAATTTCTAGAAGAACTCTAGGTGACATGTTCTAAAACTTTATTCTAAACATTTATGCCATTATAAGGTTCATATAATTGAGAGTGTTCTTCCTAATTTATGAGGTAAACAATATTTATGGAAATTGCAGGTTTTCTTCATTGAATAATAGGAACATTATAACCAAGTAGAATTGGAATCTAAAGTGTCTCACTGTGTGGAAATTCACTAGATGTGAATGAATATTCTCAGCCTGGAATTCAACAAATTTAAGACAAGACAACTGACTCGAATCTGACTTAGATTGACACATTCTCATCTTAAACAAAAGACTCAATAAAAGCTCTAGAAAAATCCTATTTGTGTCCAACCCTAAAAATTGACTCAACAAGGAAATGACCAATTAAGACTCTTCATTAAACATATTGACATCAAAAGGGAAAGGTTCATCTACAATAGACACATTGGGCTTAAGAATTTTATAGTGAAATACTTGATTTTCTTCGTCAGCAGCATGTCAAAACTGTTCAATTAGGTTTTCTTCGACGAAATATTCCTGGTTGAAGGTGAATGAAAGGGGTACTTCAAGCGAATCTCTGATAACTAGAGAATTAATTAAGCAAAGTATCTTAGACCTGGTTGAATCCATGATAACACACATAGAATGGGAGTAATCAGATGTGCACCAGGTTACACAATCTGGAAAATTTAGAGTTTTTTCTGGACAAATATGGTGGAACTGAGACCTGTAAACATAATGTAGGCTGAATCCTTGTTCTTTAAAGGTTTGTAATTTACTTTTTAACTCATTGACTGTACCAAAAGAAAGTACAATATCAAATATGTCACCATCTTTGTTTTTAAAATCTCTTCTAGCTTACCGAACTCATGAACCTGTGTTTTAACCTCCCATTGACCTTTTATTTTAAACAATTTTGGTGGGTTTTCTACATGGCCTACTTGGCTGATGACAACTGGAAAGGTATATCGTTCGACTTGGCTTGCACCGAGAGCATACACATTCTTATCCAATGCATACAATATAAATAATATTTCCAACACATGCCTTTCCTCTATCAAATTCTTTATTGATGGTTTCGGGATCGGGATGAGTGGTTTTTCCCTACCGCATTTCACCAAGTAGGATGATTCTCTATCGATTGTGTGAAAGGAGGTAAAACTCCCACTAGGAAAAGATGAATCCACCTCATGTGCATGTTTTAAGTGTGGAACTCATGTCCGTTGTCGATATGTTTACCCTTTCATATGCAACCATCGATCACAATTGGCCTTTAACCCTTTACAATTCTCATTCCCCCGATAACTTACCTTTTCTTATGCCACACAACTTCTCCTAGCAGACTCAATGCCCATCGTTTATCTATCCTCCCATTAGATATAAATTGTCAAACCTTTCACCTTAAACCACGAGCGCCTTATCCATTATTTAACCATTTTATGCTTCTATCCTATATTCCTATGGTAAGACAAAAACCCTTGGTCTTCCTTTAGTAACCATCTTATCATCCCATCAATCATATTTCTAAAATTTACACGTATCAGATCCATATACATCCTTAAATATGCTCTTCTCACCCGTTCACCAAAAGAGTTCTAACATCTAGCTCCAACTGGGGATGTTGTCCTCCCTGTGAGGTAGCAAATAACCCGCAAACTAGTGCTGACTCCTTTGTACAAGCTATTATACCTTTAAAAAAAACTATAACTCTTTTTATTTATTATTATTTTTTTCTTCCGTACATAAAATTAAAGAATGACACACTTCTAGATCATAGGGTCTTCAACTTTGGTATTCAAATATTTCAACCTTCCATATGTACTCAATCTTCAAGCAAAAAATATATACAACTAATATACAACAATGCTATCATTTTTAGTACAAATAATTGTTTAGAAACCTCCCATTTATAGGTCCTCCCTTAAGTTCAATCCCATTTTGATTTTGTAGAATGAAACAAATATGTCCCTTATATAGAGCAATGATATATGAGAATTTCCATAGATGATCAAACTTGCCATGCTTATCCTATTTTCTTAAATCCCACTTCAAAATGAAGTCATTAATATGAAACTAATCTTCTTTTACCATCACATAGAAGGTTTTCCTCATCTTTTCCTGATGGACCTGCACTATGTCATATTCTTTTTCTCTTAATCAATTCAACTCTATTATATTATTAATCATCCTCTACATATGGTTAGGCTCTTCATCATGTTCTTGTAGTAATTTCACCACTGGAAAACCTAAAGATACCATAAATATAACTTTTTCTCCATATACCAATTGAAATGGTGACATACCAATGGACCTCTTGGTACTTATCCTATATTCCCATAAAGCATACTTAAGCTTGGTGTGACATGCCCTTTTGTTTTCTTCCAGTAACATCTTTATTATCCTCACCAAAATTTTATTTGATGATTCAACAAGTCCATTCCCTTGAGGGTAGTATGATGTGGAATGATTTAGACTTATGTTATACTTATGGAAGAAATTGATCAGTTTCTTTGACTCAAAATCATGTTCATTGTTCGTTACAAGTATTTTGGGACATCCAAACCTAGATAAAATGTTATTTTCAATAAATCCAATGATAACAGTATTAGTGGCATTTCTAGTTGGTATGGCATCAATCCATTTGATTGAAAGTGGCATTTAAGATCCATTTGTGCTATCCAGAGGAATTTGTATTAATCTCTCCAATGAAATCTAAGCCCCATTGCTAAAATAGTGCTTCCACTGAGATTGGGTTGAGAGGTAAAGGCATCAATTTTATTTTTCCATAAAAAAATGACATTCATGGCAAGCTGTAACTTCCATATACACATCAGAAAAGTTTGTAGACCAATAAATCCCTTCTCTCATAATCTTATTAACAGTTACCTTCCATGAATGGTGGCCTCCACATACCCCCTGATGAAATTCCTTCATAGTTTTTTGAGCTTCATTCTCAAGTAAGCAATTTAACAGAATACCTCTTGGGTATTTCCAATACAAATATTGATTTAGAATGCAAAATTTTTGTTTCTTTCATATTCACAGACTTGCCTCTAGTCTTGCTCAATTATGGAGGTTCCTACAAGTTATGCAAAACATAGATAATATCACTGTACCTGTTGTTTAGGAAAACAAACCCTTATAACCTAGGGCCTCTGGGGTTACCAACTTACTAAACTAACTTGCACACAATCAACCATTTCAGAATTTGAAATAGAAATAGGAATAAAACTGGGCATACCTTATTTATGACGGTCGATCCTAGGTTTTCTTCTTCTGTTCAAATTGCTTCCACAACTTCCTGGGTATATCCAATCACCTTTAAAGAACAAGATCTTTCTTGCAATATCTTATATATTATATCAATGGTTAATGAAATAATATATTCATAATGAAACAATGAGATAATTCAGAAATCAAAATATATAAGAGTGTAAAGAAAAAATATTGGAAGAAGAACTTTCTTTATTGATAAACAAGTGTGGTGAGATTACAACCCAACATCTGAGATAAGTGCTCCTCTACAAACCAAGAAGAGTGTGTTCTGTTGCTCCAAGATATCTAAAGGAAAACCACCAACATAACTTTTCTCCACTAAGTATGATTGATTAGACTCAACCCATACCCTCTATTTATACATGAGGAAAGAGAGAGGTTACAAAGGTTGACATGGTTGAGGAAGTTGGGATAGTTATGATTAAGGGCCCAACTCTCCTCGACTAATCGTGTTTATATTTTTTAACTCCGAATTAAGGCATACGCTACTATAAATACTGGAAAGTCGCATATGATACACGACTTTATTTAAGGAAACCCATGGGTGCAAGCCCTAATGATATATACATGAGTTTCAATGCACATACTCGCGTATGATACACAGGTTGCTATTAAAATAGTCACGTATTCTACCCTAAAGTACATACAAAAATATATCCAATTGGTAAGGTAATGATGTATCAAAGGTCATGCCTATCTATAGTGTTTTGGCTACTTCAATCCAATTTGTCCTTTTTTTGTTCCGACACATTGGGTGTCAGTACTTGGACAAAGAAGTGCCATTTTACATGATAACAGATTCCCCCTAATGTGTGAGGCCAGAGGCAAGTGATGTCTGAAATACATTACAGTCTTTAATATTGGAGAACTTAGTTTCCAAGGAAGCAGAGGAGGTACCTGAAACATATACATATCAAATTCATATACAAAATCATATATGAGGATTCCATGTTCAATATAGTAGAACACTAGCTCATTTACAATATTTGATTACATCATGTGATACGGGTAACAAGACCATGTATATTACAAAGGTGGATTGAATCCATAATATACAATGTCTTCAAAATATGGAAGTAGTGTAGTCGAACATAACACAATCTTGTCAAATTAGGCTATAGAGGTAAGCCTAAGGTCTTTGTCAAAATCAAAAGGAATTAGTACAATCCCTACCATGTGAATAGATGAGATGGAGTCAAACATGGAAGGAACTCAATAGGATGTCAGAAAATGAGTGATACTGACAAATGAAGCAAAGGAGTTCACCAATAATGGTAGTGAATCCTAAGGTACCATCGTCAAAACTCTAGGTCTTCGTCTTCATGAGATGCTGATGAGAAACCCTGATGTGAGGAGGAAGGCAATGAATCCTTCAACATCTCACAAGAGTGGTTAGGAAACTGGATACGGGAAGATAGACACAAGTAAATATCAGATAGGATAATGATGGGAATCAAGATGATAAGTAGATGAAGGTACAAATCCTTGACAATGAGCACGACACAAAGATGACCCAAGGCATATTTTGACTTACAAATAGGACAACTAGACTTATCTGTCATGTAGGAGACATGATCATATTCTCCATGTATAAAGGACAAGCGGAGGAGTAAAAAACTCAAAGTAATAGCTGAGATGAAAGTGGAAACTGAGACATGAGTATCAGAAAGTTCAGAAAGTTCTTTGTTTAAGGAGGACATGCTACCACTTTTTATAACCCAAAGAGAGTAATTCTTACTTATCTTTCCTATCAAATTTTAATAAGTCGAGGAAATTTAAATTGAGTATCTCTTCATTTTTTACAAGATTGAAGAGGGGAGAGAATAATGCTTAATAATGTCACTAATTCATGGATTTTACGAGCCCCAAATTGTACATCCTCGTCGTTCTTTTCATGTTTTGAGAGTGTGAAAACTTTGAAGAAGACTCTAGGGGGGTGATTTTTTGTATAATTTAGTCTCCTGAGGCCAGAAAAGTATAAAAAAATTGACAGAAGAACTCTCTTAGCTCCCGAAGGACCAAGGTATACCTTTTTCGTACTTAGTCGGCAAGGTCCAAAAAATGGGTAAACTAATACCGAACTGACACACCTTTGGAAGTGGCATGTAGCCTAATTTTAACAAGTGTGAAGGAAATAAAGATCACCCAAAAATATCCGTTTGATTACAATAAATGGGGATTACAATAGTAAACTCGATGCTTTGGTCTTTAGGTTTTGCAAGCATAACAAAGGCATAAAGTACACTTAGAATCTTTTTCATATTTGGGTCCAAAGCATGAAAAAGAGAAAACTAAGCTCATAATGGGTGTTCCTTTTCCATAATTTTAGTCCCTCAGGTCTGGAAAAGCGATAAACCTATTCCTAAGAATACTCTTCTCAATTCCAAAGAAAAGAGAGTGCTCCTTTATCGTAAATATTCCACATGGTCTGAAAAAGTGATAAACTACCACCAATGAATGTGAATGGACAATTTTACTTGGTAGTCTAGTTTGTTTTGAGGAGTCAGACCAGGTCCTAAAGAAACTCCATAAATGTGAGGAGCCTTATAAGTAGGTATGGTTTGCAAAAAGATGCAAAATGAAGCATCATTTTGTCATGAAAAACTACTAAGAAGGCTCTTGCAAACCTAACAAAACTACAGCATGGGTACCAGAAAGACAATAAAGTGTTCTAAACTAGGATACCCATGAGAAGGAGGCCCTATCCATGGAGGAACAATGATGCAGACTAGGTAAAAAATGGTTAAACACCATAGTCCATGGTAAAAAAGGTAATCCTAGGGTTAAATAATGGATAAGGTATAAATGAACAGTACATAATGCCCACTAAATCCTACCCTATATGACGTAGATAACAACTTATTAATGATCTTGAACCTGTTGCACTGAGTAAAAAGTCATGGTATTAGTCCATTTATAAAAAATGATTTTTAAACTATACACCATGGGTCCATAATTTGAAATTTTTCTATAAATATTTCAAAAACAAAAATAAAGATGCCATTTGACAATTTACTAAACTTGGTAAGTTTTTACCTCTAACTTCAGCTGCTGACCGAGGACAAACCAGTGGACCAAATAGAATTTCACAAGTTGCAGGTTAGTTGATTCTCCCTTCTTCTTTTCATCCGCTATATTTTTTTTTTGTGTAAAAAATTATAGGTTTATGCTGGCCCTAAAAGGGTCATGCAACATACGCGGGTCTACTGCTATAGCAGTTGCGTATACGTGTTTCATACGTGACTTTATCTAAAGCAAACCGCGTATTATATGTGATGTACTGAAAGCACAATTACGTATGCTGCGTGACCTAGCAAAACTTGCAAGATGGCCAAAATTAAAAGACACCGATGGTTTCTAATGGTTAATAATGGTCAATGGGAAGGTACAAAATGGTTCTAGAGTGGAGATAAAGAGAGCATGAGGACCTCAATCGAGAAACACTATGGGAGGCCCCGACTTTAGAACCTTTACAATAATGTGGTTTTTTGAAATTCTACTACACTTCCGGCATGAGGGCCAATGTCTGTTTACTAGAGACTCTGATCAGTTACTGGGACCATGACCTTGGTGTATTTGATCTTCAAGGAGAGATATTGGAGATTATATTAGAGGACATGTACTTTATTATAGGGCTTTCCCGCATAGGTATTCCCATGAACCTTGAGGGTACTGGTAGGGGTGGTGACCCTATGAGTGTCCAAGACTATATTGATACTCATTTCCCACCAAGCACGCAGAAGAAGGGGACATGTGTCCCTATTGTTCACATAACTAGCTTTCCATTACAAGTAATGGTAAGCACTGTGGTAAGAATTGTCGGATCTTATTCGCTGCATCTAGATACTCGGACTCATATGCGGATTACAGTGGAGTGCATACAAGGTATAGTATTTGACTGGTGCTCGGGTATGATCCTGATTATGAGGAAACAAATCTCTGACTGCAAAAGAGGGCGCAGGAAGAACTTTGGATACACAAGTATTTTAGAGGTGTTCTTATTTGAGAGTGTTCCTGCTATTAGCACTACAGTAGTACTACCACCATCTTCCCCTCTCTAGCCTAGACTTACCATATGGTGAGAGGTATTTATCCGTGAAGGTGGCAGAGGATCAGTCCAAAGTGTCTATGATGATGATTTTTATCTGTGGTGGGAGTGGAAAATACCATATCTCGAGCAATTCTTGTACATCATACTAGAATTCCGAGGAGAAGATGACCTTGTCCTCCCACCAAGGGAGGCATCAGGAGAGCTAGGTATTTTATCTTTTTATGTTTTTTGATTTTTTATGAATTTTAATCATAAAGTTATATACATATGTATAAGAGTTTTAATCTGTTTTTAAATGTTTTAAAATGCAGATGTTGGACCTATACGCCTCGATGGGAACCCTAGGACTTTTGTGCGGCCCACACAAGGTGGGAACCAGAGTATAATTTGGGTTCTAGAGGGGAAGCTGGCCAGGCTAACCCAAGGGCTCCCTACCATGCAAATAGAGTGGATTCCCATTTTCATGCAGGATTTTGTAGTAGGGATTCTGACTACCTAGATATGCCTTCTAAGGAGGGTAGCTAAGGCCGTTATACATTACAGGGAGGTCGAGGAGGTAGCCACAGCCGACGAGGCTGAGGAGCAGGCTTAGATCTATAGGCATACATATGGATTACAATCCTATTTTTTGTATATTTATACAGTTATGATAGGATCTTCAGATGAAAAACTCAATCTATCTATGGATATATTTTACATATATATATATATATATATATATATATATATATATATATATTCATGGTTATTTACATGTGTCTCAAATGCATCTGTTATGTTTATTTTACAAAATGTGCGTTAAGTTTCAATCTAGTATGTAGTTCGCATAAGCATCAGTGATTTTATTTTCATTTCTTGGAATGTGATTAAATGAAATATATTCAAAGTTTCATTCAAGTAATCATGCAAAAATTGATGTAACAAAGTAGGGTTTCGCACCTAATAATATCCATTGAGTGAGGAAACCACGAGTTGAGAGTCAATTCTGACCTCCAAACGGGTAATTCCATGTAACACAACATCCCATGACAACTCAAAAACATCCCTATACTCAACCACATTATTAGTAGCAAGACCTAAGAAAATGCCTCCAGAGGAAACTAGTTGTTCTAAGGGTGAATAGATGACCCATGCAGCTGAAGCCAAGTTACAAGTATGGCGACTGGCACCATCCTCAAAACCTACAAACCGCTCAGCTGACATATGTAACAACCAACATATTGTATAAGAAACACTAACAAGCTAACTATTGTACATAAAAATACATACAATAAAAATACAATAACAAGAACCATGCCTAGGTGTAGTGCTTCTTCAAGTAGAGCCCATTTCTAGGCTCAGACAACTTATTTCCATCAAAATAATTTAATTCATATGCTCCGTTTTGTAATACCTTTGACACGATGTAGGGACCTAACCAAATAGAATTGAATTTTCCTACCCCCGAGGTTTTTTTTGTCTTGATCCTAGAGAAAAACAAGTTCCCCTTCAGAGAAAACTCTTGGCTTAACTACTTTGTCATATTGGTTTTTTACCCTATTCTTATGAGCCTCATTTTCTGTCAACACATCTCTACGTCATTCATCCAAATTTTCTAAGTGCAACAAACATTCTTCCAGTTCCGTCATGTAAGGGAGTACATGAATGGATATCTTAAAGATGGAATTCTGCATTCGATTGGAGTGACTGCTTCCACCCCATGAATGATTTGGAAAGGTGAAAAACCTGTAGAAATCTTAACATTAGTCTGGTACTCCCAAAGTGCAGGATATAGCATGATGTGCCAATTTGATCGGATTGCATTAGTGGCATGCTTTAGAATGGTTTTCAAGGTCTTGTTACTATCTCTACTTGTCCATTCGCTTGTAGGTAGAAGGAAGATGAGTGATATTTATTAAACCCTAGCATAGTAGTCATCCAGGTCATCATACTATTCTAAAAGTGATTTCCATGGTCAATGACAATCTCCTTTGGAATACCGAAACGAGTAATGATTTGGTTAAACACAAAGTAAGCTACTTTTTCACCATCCGCTTTGAAGGTAGGCATTTCCTCTGCCCACTTTGTGAAGTAGTATACAGTGACAATGATGTATTTATGGCCCCCAGCATAAATTGGGTTGCATGTCATGTAATCCACCGCCGCATAGTGAAGGGTCCTACCACAATGATGGGAAAAACTGGAGCATGATGCAATCGCATTTTCCTGGTGTAGAGCTGACACGGGTGACAATGCTACACATCCTCCACACAATCTTTAAAAATTGTGGGCTAGAAATAACTGACACGTAAAATCTTCTGGTCCATTGTTAACCTAGATAAATCACCCCCACACGCTTCGCTATGGGAATCATTCAGGACACACTCATCCTCCTCGTGGGTGAGGCACCGATGAAAAATAGAATCTACCCCTATATGGTATAAAGTATCACCGATGATCAGGTATTTTTTTGCATTCACACGCAATTTACGTCGCCCTTCCCTCCTACGTCACTCTTACCTTGACCTCCCATTAAACTTTTATTTTAAATAATTTTGGTGGATTTTTTACATGGCCTACCTGGCTGATGGAATTTGGAAAGGTATATAATTCAACTTGGCTTGCACTGGACACATACACTTTCTTATCCAATGCATAAAATACAAATAAGAGTTCCAACACATGCCTTTCCTCCTGTTAGCACTCAGAATGTATCCAAGGTTGTGAAAGGTAAATCCCAAGGTAACAGCAAAACCACTTTTAGAAAGAAACTGGCTTTTCTTTCTAGAGAGGGATCTCTCAGATATAGATTTAACAAGGCCAGAAGTATATGTCAACACTCAAAGATTATAAATATGGATGAAACAATACACAGAACCATTGGGCATGGAGTCACATATAGATAAAAATATCACAAAATCGCGTGTTCAGGAATTTATCAAAGGAAGGTAACCATTTAATCACAGTCATTCATTGATTCATTTGGAATAGAAGAAAAGAGAATAGTCCATCAATACATAGCATCATATGAAGAATTCTATATCAACTTTAGCAGAAGGATTTATAAAATATTTGAAACAATGATTAAAGCACGGCCAGCATGAGTTTTAATCATTCAATGCTATATTTCAAATATGAAGGAAACAGAATGGAGTGTAAAACTGGAAAAAACAATCACAAAGAAAAAGAAGCATAGACTGTAATATAAATGATGCATGAATCTCTGATAATTCATTCACATTCAACTTCCTTCTTCAAAAAATATATGTTTTCCAAAACTCTCAACAACAGGACAAGTTCCAACCCCCATCTCATAAAATAGATGCAAATATATACATAAAATAATTTGATCTTCCAAGAAGATTCATAACTGAATGATCGGTCTTAATTAAAGTCTTGTAACTGAATTCCTAACTCTTAGGAATAAACTACAACTTCAATCCTAGAAAATCATTAAGCTAAAATCAAATTGATAACATGTCTTCGTCTAGTCAGCTCCTTGGCGTGTAACACCTGTCTCTATGAATGAAGGATGTATTTTGTCTTCCTGAACCTTTCCACGGCCTTCCATTGCTCTGAGATTGGGGTATCACATTCCAACATTTCTCGAATGGCCACTTCCAGCTCCATGTACGCTTCATATGACACCTTGGGAAATCCTTTTCTGACAAGTAGGAACTTTTGTAAAATTTCGAAATCCTCTGTCAATTTATCCACAATAGTTTTCCCTGTTAGGCCCTTTTCCAAATCATCAAATTTGGAGTGGTCCATGCGGCTTTGAACTAACAAGCTGTGATAGTGCTCCTGAGAAAACATCCATCACTCCTCATCCCAAAAGGAAGGCAGGCCGTCCTCAAATAGCTCCTTGAAAACCTACTTGAAGTTATTAACCTGTAAAACCATTTCATCAGCTCTATCTTGGACCATTTTCATTAAATGATGCTTGTGGATAAATTTCTTAGCCCATAGTACTATTGATATCTTGTCCTTTATTCCCATGTCATGTAATTTCTGATATGTCAATGAATTTAAAAAATTCAATGTGTTCTGGGCTATGGTAAGGGGCCTTTTTTCCATATGTTCATTCATTAACTTTAGTCTTTGGTGGTCCAAGTTGATCAAAATTCATAGATCATCGATATAGTTCAGATGGTGCCGGAATTTGGTAATATCTATAGACAAGGTGTCCTAAATGATGTGCTTTGCCCCTTGGAGAGGACCTTTCCTGATATTTTTCTCTTTAAGTTCATTGAATTTCTTCTGCAACTGATTCTTTTCTTGTAGTATTTTATTTTTATTCGCATTTACTTTGGCCAATTCAGACTTGATCTTTTCATTCTCTGCTTTTAATTCTTTTATTTCTTCCTCTTTTAAGCTGACCTGGGACATAGGTATTGACAAGTCATCTGTAGAGAAGTCATTCAATGGTTTGTCAATATTCACAATAGATAAGTATTCATCAATAGGTGTCTGACTCATCAACTCCTCCATGATCTCCTTTTCCTCGTTCTGGTCCTTTTTCAGCAAAGAGATTTGAGATATCAGTTCACTCCTCTTGGCTTCCCATCGGTATTTTTCTTCTTGCAGCTCGACATCTTTTCCCTTATGTTCCATCATCTCTTGATGCATCTTATCTTTCTCTTCTTGTAGAACCAATAACTTGGAGGACTAACATGCTCGGTGCCCGAGATCTTCAATTTTTTCTTTAAAACTTGGAGTGCATTGTCCTTTTCTTCTAGCATTCTTCTGACCGCCTGGGTGTTATCTTTCTCATTACCTGAACTGACAATATCTGCTTGTAGTTTCTTAATCTGAATGGAATTGGCCTTATTTTCAATTCTTTCATGCTTCAATTGAATTTCTAATTTATCTACCAAAATTTGTAATTTGTTTACTCTCATCATAGCTTGTAAAATGTCTGAATAAATGATGTCACTTGTTTGCTTGTGAAGCTGTATTTTGTCCGGTACACTGATTTTATCCAACCGGATTTCCATCTCAGACATCTTTTTGTCATTCACCATGGCTAACTTGAAGGTATTTCTTTCGGCATCTATGGCAGAGATCAAAGAAGTTTTTGGATTGTTTAAATTTCTTACTTGTGGGAGCAAACTTCTTGTCTCTTCCAGAGACTATTTTCTTTTCTCCATATAACTAGCCTTGATCTCCTCTTTTGACTTGAAAGTTGAACTTGACTCTGAACCATATACACTTTTAAATGAAAACTGATTTATTTGTATAGCTTTTGTTGGGACCAGGGAAACTTTCTTGAAATCATCAGAAATATCTTCATTTGAAATTCCACCACCTTGAGACAGCTTGGCTTTTTTATGTGATCCATCTTCATCCAATTCCATGCTCTTGACCTCAGAGAGACTTATTTTAATTACAATACTAGTACCTTCTGTCATTTGGGATACTGTAACTGGTATAGTACGTGTATCTTCGTCAAACCTGGGAGTCTCCATAAACTGCAACAGATTGGCAGTTTCAGCCAAACCTTCAATAGACTGGTGATCAAATGGTTTGTTCTTGTTGGCCTGCTTCCTTAGGGAGATTACATGGTGGGGATCATAATTTATCTTCAGCTCCTTTTTGAATTCCATGCCTGCCAATAACTTTTCAACAAACACTAGGGCACCTTTACTTTTAAAAATGAAAGAGCCAACTTTGAGGGGGAATTTAATATTTGAAGATTTTTTAAAAGCTCCAAAATGCTCTTCCTCAAACTGCAACCTTTGCCTCATGAATTCCAAAGCAAAAACTCTCGAGGTCAGAAAAGCGGGTAACTTATAAGGCTGCCCGGTAAATCCGTATACTCTTAAAACAGTGGAATCTTTGTGCAGGAACCAGTCTCCAACTCGGTCCTCGGGTGAGGACTGCATCAGACACTTCATCTCCTCCAAAACATGGGGTAACTCTTCATTGAAAAACATCTTATATATCTCAAACATGATTGAATTAGCGAATTCAAACATACTGATTTTCTTGGGAAAATTAGAGGAGAAAATAGTACTAAAAAATTGTAACTCGGTGACATTTGAACATAGCAGCATGTTCAACAGGTAAGTCTGAAATTTAAAGAACCTAACTTTCAGAAATTCGCTTAGCTGAAGATAAATTGCTTCTGCTAAGTACTCATCTAGACTAAACACATGAACCGATTGGGATTTAGAACCTAAGGAACTTATTTTCAATAAAAAACCAAGGATGACTTCACTCATGTGACAATCATCATCAAGACCAAATATTTGGTAGACCAGGGATACCACTAATTGAACTTCATTTTTAAAAATATGCACAGGGTAAGGTAAGAAAAGACCATCTAAAGATTGACCTTCTTTCAAAATATTGGATAGGAATTGGCAACAGATTACAGTTTCACACTTTTTGAACAATTCAGCAAGGATTAACTCATTCACAAGTTCACGTTGGTCAGGGTAATTGTCAGGCAAATTGAGATTTTCATGGATAACTTTGGCGCTGATTTTACAGAGGATTTGAGATGTAGAGTGGCTTACAATGATTCTCTGATAAGGGGAGTAATTCACAGCACACCATTCCACAAATTCTGGAAAATGCAGGGTTTGTTCAATGGCGAAATAGTATAAAAAGTATTTACAGACATTCAGGACATCATTTCCTTGTGAGTTATAGTGCCATAACCTTTCCTTACTTACTGAAACGCTTCCTATAGATAGAAATGGGTTGCACACACCTCTGTCTCTATCAACTAAATAATCTTCCCTGCCATCTACAATATGACCAGACCCTTGCAATTCCTTCCCCTGGTCCATAATCTAGTTGACAATAGCAATTTAGACGGATGAATTATAGGTGTTCAAGCCTTACTTGTTAACTGTAGCGGCATGTGCTCGAAACTAACAGTCGAAGGTTGACGAATCCGCAAGTCTTTTTCACCTGTTTGGAACCAATAAAATAACCACGAGACAAGTCAACTTCCCTTTTATAGGACCCCACTCCGGAACATTCCCTTGGCGGTTTCCACTAAACCACTTTTGTCTTCGGATTGCACCACGATTGGTCACGTGGACAATGGTTTATATTTCGTAACCACTCTTTACCTTTATCTGCCTTGCACTTTCCCGCTCCAGATCCATTCATGACCATTGATCTATTCCACCTTTAATTTTCAACCATTGGATCAAATGCCACATACCTCATTCCACCGGGCGTCTAGATCGTATCCATCGTGCAATTTATTGCTTCAGAATCATCTACAACCTTTGATGTAATCTACCTTTATTTTTCCGCCGTTAGATTAGGTGGCACGTATCCAATTCTGCAGAGCGTCATGGTTTTATCTACCGCGCAGGTTTACAAAGCGGAGCTTATACAAACCGTGGATCTCATCCGGATGGATCAACGACCGTTGATCCATACATCACATTAGCCGCTAGCATACGCTTATTCTCCTCGCATCTTTGAAGAGCGGACACAATATAGGCCGTTGATCTTCTCCTTTTCGCTTCGCACCGTAGGATCTTTTGATAATTCCTCGCTTTTTGCATCTTGCGCTACCCTCATACCATAAAATTTAACCAAAGTATTATGAATGACCATTATTTTCTCCTTACTATGGTGTTTTTGCTCTCTGCTAAATAATGGTGTTAACACCTCCTTTATAAAATTCTCTATTAATGGTTTTGGGATTGGGACGGGTGGTTTTTCCCTACTGTATTTGACCAAGCAGGATGATTCTCCATCGACCATATGAAAGGAGGTAAAAATCCCATTAGGACAATACCAATCTACCTCATGTGTATGTTTTAAGTGCGGAACTCTTCTCTTTTGTCGATATGTTTACCCTTTCATCTTCAACCATTGATCATAGTCGACCTTTAACCCTTTACAATTCTCATTCCACCAATCACTTACCTTTTATCATGCCATGCAACTTCTCCTAGTAGACTCAATGCTCAATGTTTATCTCTCCTCCCATTAGATATAAACTGTCAAACCTCTCACCTTATACTACGAGCGCATTATCCATTCTTTAACCATTTTACGCTTCTATCCTGTAGTCCTATGGGAAGACAAAAACCTTTGTCTTCCATTAGTAACCATCTTATCATCCCATTGGTCATATTTCCAAAATTCGCACATATAAGCTACATATATATCCTTAAGCATCATCTTCTCACTTGTTCACCAAAAGAGTGCTAACATCTAGCTCCAACTAGGGATGCTATCCTCCCTGTGAGGTAGAAAAGAACCTGCAAACCAGTGTCGACTCCTTTGTAAAAGCTATTATACCTTTAAAAAAAAATTGTAACTCTTTTTCTTTATTATTATTATTTTTCTTCTGTACATAAAATTAAAGAATGACACACTTCTAGATCTTAGGGTCTTCAACTTTGGGCTTCAAATCTTTCAACCTTCCATATGTACTCAATCTTCAAGCAATACATATATAAAACTAATATACAACAATGCTATCATTTTTAGGACAAATAATGTTTCAGAAACCTCCCATTCACACGGCCTCCTTTAAGTTCAATCCCATTTTGATTTTGCAGAATGAAACAAATATATCCCCTATATGGAGTAATGATATGTGGAAATTTCCATAGATGATTAAACTTGCCATGCTTATCCTGTTTTCTTTCATCCCACTTCAGAACTAAGTCATTAATCTAAAACTAATCTTCTTTTACCCTCATGTAGAAGTTTTTCCTCATCTTTTCCTAATGGACCTGCACTCTATCATATTCTTTTTCTCTTAATCCATTCAACTCTATTATATTATTAATCCTCCTCTACATATGGTTAGGATTTTCATCATGTTCTTGTAGTAATTTCATCACTGGAAAACCTAAAGATACTGGAAATATCACTTTTTCTCCATATACTAATTGAAACGCTGACATACCAATGGCCCTCTTGGTACTTATCCTATCTTCCCATAAAGCATACTTAAGCTTGGTGTGGCATGCTCTTTTGTTTGCTTCCAATAACATATTTATTATCCTCACCAAAATTTTATTTGATGACTCAACAAGTCCATTCCATTGAGGGTAGTATGCTGTGGAATGATTCAGATTTATGGGACACTTATGGAAAAAATTGATCACTTTCTTTGACTTAAAATCATGTTTATTTCCTGTTACAAGTCTTTTGGGTCATCCAAACCTAGATAACATGTTATTTTCATGAAATTCAATGATAACGGTATATGTGGCTTTTCTAGTTGGTATGGCATCAATCCATTTGGTGAAAAGGGGAATTTATGATCCATTTGTGCTTGCAAGAGGAATTTGTATTAATATCTCCAATGAAATCTAAGCCCCATTGCTGAAATAGTGCTTCCACAGAGATTGGGTTGAGAGGTAAAGGCATCAATTTTATTTTTCCATAAAAAATTTCCATTCATTGCAAGATGTAACTTCCTTGTACACATCAGAAAAAATTGTAGGCCAATAAAAACCTACTCTCATAATCTTATTAATAGTTACCTTCCATGAATGGTGGCCTCCACATAACCCCCTGATGAAATTTCTTCATAGTTCATTTATCTTCATTCTCAAGTAAGCAATTTAACAGAATTCCTCTTAGGTCTTTCCAATACAAATACTAGTTTATAATGCAAAATTTTGTTGCTTTCAGCTTCACAGACCTGTCTCTAGTCTTGCTCAATTATGGAGGTGCCTACAAGTTCTGTAAAACACAGACAATATCATTGTACCTGTTGTTCAGGAAAACACACCCTTATAACCTAGGGCCTCTTGGGTTTCCAACTTACTAAACTAACTTGCAGACAATCATCCATTTCAGAATATGAAATAGAAATAGGAAGAAAACTGGGCATACCTTATTTATGATGATTGATCCTACCTTTTCTTCTTCTCTTCAAATTGCTTCCACAGCTTCCATGGTATCTCCAATAACTTGCAAAGAACAAGATCCTTCCTGCAATATCTTATATCTTATATCAATGGTTAATGAAATAACATATTCATAATGAAACAATAAGATAATTCAGAAATCACAATATATAAGCGTGCAAAGACACAATATTGGAAGAAGAACATTCTTTATTGATAAACAAGTGTGGTGAGATTACAACCCAACATTTGAAACAAGTGCTCCTCTGCAAACCAAGGACACTGAGTTCTACTACTCCAAGACATCTGTAGAAAAACCACCTATTCCAATTGTTGTGCCATTTAGATTTTCAAGCAATGAATCAAATATTATTGTTGCAGTAAAAAGAGAATGAAGATACACACTGAAAAAAACAAACCACACAGGAAACATATGAGTATAGCTCAAATAATTACAATATCATTGTCATTAATTAATCTAGTGTTACAATAGTGTTACATAAGGAATAATTCGAATCCATTAGGGATGATTTCGAATCTACCTACTAGATGTGACTATACCTAACTGACTAGCTAACTCAGGATGGCTCAATCAATATCAGAGTCTATATAGCTAACTCTAGATGTCTAAACAACTCACACTATCAGTTATAAACAGTTAACTAAGTCTAACTGAAGTGGTAGGTGAGCAAAGACACCTAATCCACATGCAGTCATGCATAACTAGCACTAACTGAACTGATTGTGATCTAATTGAATGTAACTGGAAATTAACTAGTTCCAAATCCAACTGACTGAAGGAGGTTGGTGCTGGGACTCGCAGTGGCTCCTAAAATGTAGGGATTGATCTAGGAGGTGCCTAAAATTATGCATGCAAGTGCAGTCAGTTTCACTTAGCCTCTAGCATTGTTTCCCACACTCTAGTAACTAGTGCATGTGGCCCCATTAGGCCAAGTGGACCCAATTGTACTAGTGGACATAATTAATTAATTAGAACTCCTAATTTAGGCTAAATAATCTAATAGATAGTTTGATCAAGGGAGTATTAATAATCCTAACACCCCCCTGAATTCTAACTTGGACAACTGTGGGCCCTAGAAACAAGGACATAATTCACCCAAATACAATCTAAAGTACATAATGCTGCTTAATACAACCGAGGAAATATGGGAAAACCTCATGGGAACCCCCCCCCCTCTCAAAATAAGTAGTAATAGGAAACTGCAAGCTATCTTTAGAGGAAAGAAGCTTCTTCCTTAGAAAAATAGCTTGAGAAAAATACTACTACAAAATTGCATCTCTATGGAACAACATGGTCCATATGTGCAGCAGCATCTTTAAGCTGTGCATGTGAACCTCTCAATGTTCTTCTGAACTGATGATTGTGTATGTTTCTTCTGGATGGTCAAGGTAGAGAATGATCAATTTTCTTCTTCTATGGTCCATGTAGCTAATCATTTGAAATCATCAAGTAGCATCGACCTATATCTTTGTTTCACCACTCTATAGGGAGTGAATCTATGAGATATAGTGCAACATGTTCATTTTGATACTGGGACCTGGTTCTTCTTTTGTCTTTTGGATTTCCAGCACCACTTCCAGCTGCATCTAGAATATTTAGATCCCATCTAGGTTTAGTCTTCTGATTTGGAATGGATACTCATTCTAGATCTAGAATCTCATAAGATTCATTATAAATAAGATGATCATGCTGGATTTGATCTTCTTCATCTGAATCTAAAACCTATAGCAAATCACCATCATAACAAATAGGTGGATAAATGGCTATACCTTCCTATGCTGCTGATGGTGGTGTGTCATACAGCTGATCCTCTCAGAAATGGACACTCCTCTCAATGAAGCATCTCCTGGTTGAAACCTCCATCAATTTATAAGCTTTTTCATCTTCTGCATATCCCAATAGAAAGAATTTGCTACTATGGGCTTGGAAGGCCTTCCTCTTGTCAAGTGGTATTCTATCCCAATCTTTGGAACCAAAAACTCTCAGTTGAGAGACATTGGGCTTATGTCCATGCAGTGGTTCGAATGGAGTGGCCCCAACCACTGATTTATGAGGAACTCTATTTTGCAAATATGAATCATAGTTAATAGCTTAAACCCAAAGAGAAGGAAGAATATGATTTCCATGGAGGCATGTTTCCATCTCCTTCAGTGATCTGTTCTTCCTCTTAGCCACAACATTCTGCTGTGGTGTGTATCGAACTGATTGTTCCATTTGAATCCACTCTAATTCACAGAAATTATGGAAGTCTCCTTTGATGTACTCTCCTCCTTTATCAAATTTTGTAGACTTGATCTTCTTATTGAAACTGTTCTCAACCATAGCCTTAAAAAATTTAAAAGTCTCAAAAATTTCTGATTTTTGTTTCATGAAGTAGATCCACCAGTACCTAGAACAATCATCAATAAAGGTGAGGAAATAACTGCAACCATTAATGGAGTTTGTGGGCATAGTTCCAACTACATCACTATGTATTAAATCAAGTATAGAGGCATCTCTATGTGCCTTCCCAACATCATATCTATTTTATGGATGCTTACCTACCAAGCAACTAGCACATACTCCATTGGAAGTTTGGATGGAAGGAAAACCTTCAACCATTTTATCATTGTAGAGTTGCTGCATATATTTGAAATTGAGATGGTCAAATATCTCATGCCAAATATTCTTGGTGTTGTTAGCATGAGACAGTAAAGCTTTAGGAGGAGAGACATGTAAGAAATGTGAGAACTCATAAGCTTTAGTAGAGTGATTTTCAATACCTTTCATTATGAGCTGTCCAGTGGCTTTTTCTGTTATCTCAACTGTTTCTAAATCGAATGTAACTCTCTTGGGAGAGCCTGTATGAGTCATCTGATAAACATACAAGAAGTTCATAGCAAGGGAGGGAACATAGAGGAAATTCTTGAATGCACCATGCTTTGCTCTGACTGAGCCCCTTCCTTCTATTGAAATCTAGGAATCATCTCCCATGTGAATATTAGGCCCCTTTGATAGTGTGAGGGATGAGAAGGATTATTTGGAGGCAACCAAGTGGTTGGATACTCTAAAATCAATTATGTATGTTGTATACTAAGTAAGGATATCTTTCAAAACATGGAACCTTTCATCATCTTTTGTCGGTGGTTCTTCATCAGGCTTCTTTGCTCCTTGTGGGAGAGCAATGTTATGCTACTTGAGAAGAGCTGACATTTGATCAATCTGCTTCTTCATAAAATTATCTTTAATATGGTAACCCTTCACAAAATAGGGACATACTTATTTTCAAACTTCTTTTTCTTAGAGCCGGAGGCTCCTTTGGAAGTCTACTGATTCTATTTAGGCTTCGAAAAAACTACTTTAGGCTCCTTATTCTTTGATTTCCCTTTGCCTTGCGCTTTTGTAGAGTCAATTACTAGGAGATCCTAATATTTGGAGGTCTTGATGAATCCCATCGAGATCAATTTCTCTTGCTCCTTGATTAAGTACTCTGAATAGGAATTAAGTGAAGGAATTTTCCAACCAGGGAAGCCATCCTTCTTGGAATCAAAGATTGAAACAAATACATAATCCTTAGGGCCGAGTTTGATGAGAATGGAGAGCACATTTTTCTCATCCTTTCTTTCTATTCTATACTATCTACATTGAAGTGAAAGAGACTTGAATTTAGTAAAGAATTGCTCTATTGTTTCAAAATTGCTAGGATGTAAGGCTACCAGGTCATTCTCCAAGAGGTGTCCTCGAATATCATATTGTTTTCCAAATAAGTCTTCAAGCTTCTCCCAGGATTCTTTGGGTGTCCTCAAACCTTCAAGGTGGAAGAGGAGATCTCTAGATATGTGAGTGCATAGATAACTGAAAGCTTCATCTCAGAGGTTCATAAACTTGTTTCTATCAACTGGGTAATGGGGCTCAAACTCCCTTCCAAGTATTATCCTAAAGTATCCCTTGTTCCACAAGGAAACCTACATATCTGCCCTCCAATCAAGATAATTGAAGGGTGTTAGGATCCGATGAGTAGAAGTTAAAGAATCCATAATTCTTCGGCTGGTAAAAGACAAATATTCACACAAGATACGTAGCACTTGTAGAGTTTCACTGCAAAAAACTAAAACATTCGAGCTATGTTAGAATAATGATTTTCCTCTTGACATGAGCACTTTCTCTCAACATGAACACTTTCAGAGGAAGCAAGACAATCTTGGGGACTTCTATGGAAACCCAACTACTTATGGTGTTCAATGGAGAGAAACAAACATGAATCCTTCCTGAGATGGCTTTGATACCATGTTACAATTGTTGTGCCAGTTATATCTTCAAGCAATGAGTCAAATATTATTGTTGTAGTAAAAGGAGAATGAAGATACACACTGAACAATAAAAACCACACAGGAAACATACAAGTATAGCTCAGATAATTACAATATCATTGTCATTAATTAATCCAGTGTTACATAAGGAAGAATTTGAATCCATTAGGGATGAATTTGAATCTACCAATTGGATGTGATTGTACCTAACTAACTAGCTAACTCAATATGTCTCAATCAATATCGAAGTCCAAATAGCTAGCTCCATATGTCTAAAAGACTCACACAATCAATAATAAACAGTTAACTAAGTCTAACTAAAGTTGTAGGTGAGAAAAGGAGCCTAATCCACATGCAGTCATGCATAAATAGCGCTAACTGAACTGATTGTGATCTAACTGAATGTAACTGGAAATTAACTGAGCTGAGCTAGTTTGAACTCCAACTGACTAAAGGAGGTTGGTGTTGGGACTCCCAGTGGCACTTAAAATGTAGGGATTGATCTAGGAGGTGCCTAACCTGATGCATGCAAGTGTAGTCAGTGTCATTTAGCCTCTAGCAGTGTTCCCCACACTCTAGTAACTTGTACATGTGGCCTCGTGAGGCCAACTGGACCCAATGGTACTGTTATATTTTTATCAAATTGACAATATTATCTTAGCATCTTATCTGAGAGAATAACATGCACATCAATCAATCACAAGAAATAATAGACGAAAATATTTTCCTTGGGGAAACTATAAAGGAGAAAACCTCGCAACTTCCTCAAAGATAGAATAAGCACCAATGGCAGTAGTAAAACCCAAAAATAGTAAGATGATCTCTGGCAGTTGTTCTCTCTCTTATCACGGCTCCTTCTCTCTCACTTATGCACTACAACTAAGTGTGAGTGACTGTGTGATAAATAGAGAGGCTCACTCTCTATTTATACTATTTCTTGGCTTGAAAATAACTTACCAAGGCCAACTTCTCTAGGAGAGTCTAATAACCCTAGTGCCCCAAAACTGGAGGGAATTTAACCCTCGAACAATAAGTAGGGTTACCCTCTATGACTTTACATGACTTGTTTACATTATTGATTCTCCCGATAGGAATATTGGGGTATGACATGACTCAATTACATTATAGATACTTCCTGATAGGAACATCGAGGTACAATACATAAGATATACAAGTGAATACATTCTGAAGTTACAAATACATCAACACTACCTCATAACTAGGAAGGTATTCTCTTGGAAAAATTCATCAGCACAATTCTTCTTCTCTAGATCAAATCTAAATCATCATCAATGCTGGATCATCACTGGATCATCATCGAAGCTAGATCATCACTGGATCATCATCAAAGCTGGATCATCACTGGATCATCATCAAAGTTGGATCATCATCAAATCTGGATCATCAACAACATCATTGCTTTTACCATCTCGATCAACTGGTGCTATCTCTCAATTCTTCTCGTAATAGGAAGTTCTACAGAGCTAGCCCTTTTTCATGCTGGTTGTAGGCCTAGCCTCCATGTAGGTCTTCATCTTCTTCAGCAGTTATATCTGACCATGGGAGGAGCACATCCAATAACCATGTCAGAAAGGCCCGCCTAGCACTTACATCTGACCATGGGAGGAACACATCCAACAACCATGTTAGAAAGGCATGCCCAACACTCACATATGACCATGGGAGGAACACATCCAACAACCATGTCAGAAAGTCCCAACACTCACATATAACCATGGGAGGAACACATCCAACAATCATGTCAGAAAGGCTTCAACACTTATATCTTACCATGGGATGAACACATCCAACGACCTTGCAAGAAAGTCTTAGCACTTATATATTACCATGGGAGGAACATATTCAACAACCATGTAAGAAAGGCTCAACACTCACATCTAACCATGGGAGGAACACATCCAACAACCATGCTAGAAAGTATCGGCACTCACATATGACCATCGGAGGAACACATCCAACAACCATGTCAGAAAGGCTCATCATTTATATCTTACCATGGGAGGAACACATCCAACAACCATGCAAGAAAGGCTCAGCACTTATATCTTACCATGGGAGGAACACATCCAACAACCATGTAAGAAAGGATCTGCACTTACATCTGATCATGTGGGAACACATCCATTAGTCACATCAGAATGGCTCTACACTTACTTCTGATCATGTGGGAAAACATCCCTTAGTTACATCAGAATGGCTCATGGACCCATCACTTCCCTTTGGAGGGAACCTCGATCTAGAGAACACCAAGATTCTCCCTAAAGTACTCAAACTTCACTCTAGCTAATTTCTTGGTCAACACATCAGCTATCTTCTCATACATCACAACATATTGGAGCTTCACCAGTCCTATTTGCACCATATCCTTGATATTGTGATATTTGATCTTGATATGCTTCGACTTGTCATGGAACACTGGATTCTCAGACAACTTCACACAACTATAGTTGTCGCAATATATACAAGTAGCATCCAACTGGTGATAAAATAAATCATATAGTATATTTCTAAGCCACATTGCCAAACAACTAGCTGAACAAGCTATGACATACTCTACTTTGACTATACTCAGTGCCACACAGGACTATTTCCTGCTAAACCAAGAGATCACACTTGATCCCATACTGAAGCAGCACCCTGAAGTGCTCTTTCTATTGGTGGCACGGCCTGCCCAATATGAATCAACATAACCTTTCAGGTTAATCTTCTGATTCACCTCATACTTGAGCCCATAATCAATTGTACCCTTTAGGTGCCTCAGTATATGCTTTACAGCAATCAAGAGAACATGTCTAGGATCTATTAGGAACTAGCTCAATATGTTCATAGCAAAGCAAATATCTAGTCTTGTATTCATCAGGTACATCAAGGACCCAATCATCCAACAATACATTGTAGCATCAACCGACTCTGATGAAGCATCACTTAATAGCTTTAGGTTTGATGCCATAGGTGTGGTCATGGCCTTGCAGTCCATTATCCCAAATCTCTTCAGGATCTCTACTACATAATTCCCTTGTCCCAGGGAGATTCCATCTATACTCTGCCACACCTCCATGCCTGGAAAGTAGTGCATCATACCCAAGTCCTTCATCTCAAACTCAATAGCAAGCTTCCTCTTCGTATCAGCAATCAACCCATCCACACCTGTTACAAACAGATCATCTACATACAGTAGGAGTATCACCAGGTTTCCTTCTTCAACCTTTTAGTAAGGGTTGGAATCTACTTTATTCTTGGTAAAGCCCAAACTGGATAGGAAGCTGTCGATTCTGCCATACCATGTCCTAGGTTCCTGTTTCAAACCGTACACGGATTTCTTCAATTTACACACATGAGTCTCCCTGTCATGTGTCTCAAACCTGAGTGGCTGCTCCACATACACTTCCTCTTCTACTACACCATTTAAGAAAGCAGTCTTGACATCCATCTAGTGTATTTTCCATTTCATCATTATAGCTAGAGTAAGTACTGATATGATGGAAGTGTATCTAGATACAAGTGCAAAATTTTCTTCATAATCTATTCCTTTTTTCTTGGAGAAGCCACAAGCCACAAATCTTGCTTTATATTTCTCTATACTGCCATCTGTAGCATGCTTGATCTTGTAGATCCACTTGGAAGTCATGATAGACTTCCCCTCTAGTCTAGGGACAACATCCAGACATCATTATTCATTATCGACTGGTACTCCTTGATCATATCATCCTTCCATTCTTTCTTCTCTATTGCTTCTTTATAGTTGGAAGGTTCTTTATCAATGATGTCACATAGCAGGGCCACATAACTGGAGTAGGACCTAGTTATTTTCCTCTCTCTGTGTATTTCTTCTGGAGCACCATATATTTTTGCACCTTAGATAACCTCTCGTACCCATGCAGGTTTCCTCTTGTGAGGATTCTTCTCTTGGGGTGGATATACAGGTTCCTGGGGTTCTTCTATTTCTCAATCTTCAACTTGATTTGTATCATTAATAGTTGTATTTTGAATTCTGGGTACTTCTGTTTCTTCAGAGTCTTCAACTAGTCTCTTTCTGGATTTGTTGTTAGCTGAATCTTTGTCGAATGCTACGTCTCTGCTTATGTCGATATTCTTGAATCCTGTAAAGTATATTCTATAAGATTTTGAGATTTTACTATATCCCACAAATATACCCTTCTTTCTAGAAGGATCTAACATTGTCCTCTTTTCTTTTGGAATGTATATGTACACATGACAGCTGAATATTCTGAGATGGCTTAACTCTGGTTTCTTTCCGAAAAATACTTCTTCAAGTGTCTTGTTCTCGAGTACTCTGTGTGGAGTATGGTTTTGTAAATATACTGCTGTTCTGGCAACTTCTTCCCATAGATGCATGGGAAGATCTTGATCGTGAAGCATTTCCCTTGCAGCTTCCATGATTGTTCTATTCTTCCTTTCTGCAACCCCATTATGTTGTGGATTATATGGATTGGTTAACTCCCTCTTAATCCTTGAATCTCTACATAACTATTTGAATTCATTTGATGTGAATTCTACGCCATTGTCTGATAAAAAAATATTGATCTTCTTTTCTATGTGGTTCTCGCTCAAGGCTTTGAATTCCTTGAACTTGCTGAATACTTCATCTTTGTTTTTCAAGAAGTATATCCATGTCTTCCTAGAAAAATCATCAATGAAAGAAACATAGTATGCATACCCTCTTAATGAACTGGATGACATCAGACCGGATACATCAGAGTGGATTATTTCCAATATTCCTTTTGCCTTGTTCTCACTACTTGGAAATGTCTTCTTTGTGTTATTTCCTTTCACACATCCTTTATAGACACCGTCATGTTTTGTCTGTATTTCTGGAATACATTCAACATCTTTTCTTGCAAGTGGTAGTGCTCTATAGTGCACATGAGCAATCCTTCTATGCCAAATTTCATTTGGCTCTATTGAGTTATGGACCAAAGCTTGTTCTGGTTGGTCCTTCAATTTGTATAGACCTACTTCTTGTTCCCCAATCACTAGTGCATCATCAATAGTCTTTCCCTTTGGCCACATAAGAACTTCGCCATCTACAAATGCAACCTTTATTCCTTCTGCATCCAATGCAAATATGGAGAGGAGGTTCTTCTTCATTCTTGGGACAAACAAGACATCCTTCATCTTCATAGACTTTCCAGAGTCTAGCTTATAGGAGGATTCACCACTACCTTGTATTGGATACTGGTAGTCATCCCCAAGTTTCACCTTGTGAGGTGACTCATGTTCAGATAGTTTTACAAAGGATTCTTTGAATCCCATCATATGTTTGGAAGCCCCACTATATATAATCCAATGATTTCTTCCATATGTGATAGTTACCATGAGAGAAGAAATCATAACATAGTCTTCATCACTTGAATAATCATCACTTTCTTGTTTGATTCTCTTTGTGGAAGGTCCATCATCCCCTGCAGCATGAGCATGATGTATTCTCTTGTTTCCCTTATTCTTGTGAGAGCCATTTTTGTTTTTAGGAAAATGTCTGGAAAAGTGTCCTCTTTCATCACATGTATAGCATCTAAATTTAGGTAAATTTCTGCTAGATATTATAGGGTTATGTTTCTCATGGGAGTGCTTACCTTTGTGATAATCTGTTCTACTTTTATTTGATTGTACTATGAGAGCTTGATCTTCACTTCCCATCTTTTATTCTCAGGCTATTATTTGAGCTTCTTCTTGTGAGCATTCTTCCCACAAATTACCAAACTTGACTAGCTTCTTTCTTGTACAAATACCTTGAATGAAGGAGTACCATGATATAGGGAGACCATTCAAGGTAGTCATCACAATTTCTGCATTATCCACTTCTTCATCCAATGCTTCAAGTTGTTCTTTGATCTGAGAGACCCTTGTGAAGTATGACTGTATGGTCTCCACATTCTGGATCTTCACATTCTTCAACTGGTTCCTCAAAGTCATTTTCTGATTTATGTTCTTTCCTTCAAATAGTTTGGTCAGGGAATCAAACATTGCTTTAGGTGTCTTTAGGGAGGACACCTATGGTATGAGGTGATCCTTCATTGAATTAGAAACAATAGTCTTAGCCATGACCAATTTATTTTTGTGTAAGGCCTTAGCCTCATCTCCCTCTAGAAATGGAACCTCTTCACTGATGTAAGAGTCCAACTCATTTTCTTCTAGGACCAAGGAGAACCTATACTTCCAAGCTCAGAATTTATCAGCTCCCTCAAGCTTTTCATCAATCTTGGTGTGATGAGACATCTTAACTAAGAACCTAAAATGGAAATACAAAATATTTATATCTTACCAATTTGAGAAGCTGAAAACTGGATCTAGAGCTGATCTTTTGCAATGCTGGTTCTCTAGTTCTAGGGAAGATTAGGGTTTGGCTTTCCTGGAGTTATACAAAACCAAAAACCTTGATTCTTGTATCTAAACTTTGATTTTGAGGAGGAGAGCAATCCTATCCTGGGCTCACTCAAAAAAATTTCTTCAGTGACAGTCCCTAATTTCCTGATGCAGTGGTAGGTCAAAAACTGAAAATGCTCAGAATCAGATTTTTCTTCGACAGAAATATGTGCCCTTCAATGGAGGTTCAACATAGCCTCCTTTTTCTGATGGATTATGGAGAGAGACCCAAAAAGTAATAATCCCTAGCTTTTGCAACTGCATACTGTCTTCTTCTCAGGTTAGCTCTGATACCATGTTAGATTTTTATCAATTTGACAGTATTATATTAGGATCTTATATAAGAGAATAACATTCACATGAATCAATCACAAGAAACAATATACATGAAGATTTTCCTCAGGGGAACCATAAAGAAGAAAACCCTACAACTTCCTCAGAGATAGAATAAGCACCAATGGAAGTAGTAAAACCCAAAGACAGTAAGATGATCTCTGACAACTGTTCTCTCTCTTATCCCAGCTTCTTCTCTCTCACTTATGCGCTACAGCTAAGTGTGAGTGACTGTGTGATAAATAGAGAGGCTCACTCTCTATTTATACTAATTCTCGACTTGACAATAACTTACCAGGGCTGACTTCTCTAGGAGAGTCTAATAAACCTAGTGCCCAGAAACTATGGGGAATTTAACCCTTGAACAATAAGGAGGGTTACCCTCTATGACTTTACATGACTTGTTTACATTATTGATTCTCCCGATAGGAACATTGAGGTATGACATGACTCAATTACATTACAGATACTTCTCGATAGGAACATCGGGGTACAATACATAAGATATACAAGTGAATACATTCTGAAGTTACAAATACATCAACAGGTACTAGTGGACATAATTAATTAATTATAACTCCTAAGTTAGGAAAAATAATCTAATAGATAGTTTGATCAAGGGAGGATTAATAATCCTAACATCACCAACATAACTTTGCTCCACTAAGTATGATTGATTAGCCTCAAACCCTTCCCTCTATTTATACATGAGGAAAGAGAGAGGTTACAAAGGTTGAGATGGTTGAGGAAGTTGGGATAGTTATGATTAAGGGACCAACTGTCCTTGACTAATCGTGTTTATATTTTTTACCTCTGCATTAAGGCATACACAACTATTGATACTGGAAAGTTGTGTATGATATGTGACTTGGTTTAAGGAAACCCGGAGGTGCAAGCCCTAATGATATATACGTGAGTTGCAATGCACATACTCACATATGATACGAAGTTTTCTATGCAAATAGTCACATATTCAACCCTAATGTCGATACAAAAATATATCCAGCTGGTAAATTAATGATGTATCAAAGGTCATACCTATCTATAGTGTTTTGGCTACTTCAATCGATTTTGTCCTCTTTTGTTCCAACACATTGGGTGTCAGTAATCAGACGAATAAGTGTCATTTTACATGATAACAATACCAAGGAGACAAATAAAAATATTTGATTACCTGCAATCCTGAGTTGGACCCAATTGAAACATTAGACATGAAATTTATCTTCAAAGATTCAGAGTTTGCATTTGTCATTAATTTAGCCAATCCTTGACCTTTTATCAACTTGGTAGGTTTAATATCCAAATCATATTCTAACAAAACTACAATCCATTTTTTTCTCTTCCCTTCAGGATCAGGTTGAGTGAGGATATTCTTTATAACATTGTTTGGCACATAAGCAATGATATGATAATTCAAAATACAGACTCTAAAATCCTCTAGTGATTTAATCAATTCATAGGCTTTGCAACTCCATTATATCATAATTCATTTTTGCATCTCTCAATATTTTTCTAAAGAATGCAATAGGTTGTTCTGCATTCTGTTTATTTTTTTGTAATAAAACTCCAACAATGGTGTGCTTTGGAGCAAAAGAGAAGATAATAAAATCCTTGGAAAAATATAGGATAATCAAAACAAGTGCTTCTATTATTTCCTTTTTAATATCATTAAAATATTTTTTAGCTTCCATGGCCCATTTAATATCACAATATTTCCTCAATGTATTAGTTACACTTATGAGAATTTCTACAAAGCTAGGAATAAATATCCTCAGAAAAATGGCTTGCCCAATGAAAGAATGAATTTATTTTTTATTCCTTGGTATGCCAAGTTTCAAAATTGCTTTACCTTGTCAGGATCAATTTTAATCCCATCCTTTGAAATAATATGGTCCAATAGCTTACCCTCCTTCACGGCGAAATTTTATTTTATGGGATTTAAGGAATTGCAAAACCTTATACATTTCAAAAATACCTTTTCCAAGTGTTTGATATTATCTATGTTAGACTTTAAACAAAGTGTAATGTCATCCATATACACTACAAAAAATTTGTCCTTCTCCTCAACAAATGCAATATCCATTTCTCTTTAAAATGTTTCCACTACATTCATCAGTACAAATGGCATCTTAGCATATGTAAAGGTCCCCCAAGGTGTTGTGAATATTGGTTTTTCCTGATCATATGGGTGAAATTTAATATAATTATATCTTGAAAATCAATCCATTATCGAAATTATTTATGCACCAACAACCTTCTGTAGAATATGATCTATCTTTGGCAATGGGTAATTTTCTTTCAAAGAAACCTTGTTCAAATTTTTAAAGTCAGCACACAGTCTTATCTCTCCATTCTTTTTTCTAACAGGCACCAAATTCGCCACCCACTATGAAATCCTGAGTGTAACAATGATTTTGGCATTAAATAATTTCTTAATTTCTTTCTTAATCAAAGGGAGTGACATAGGATTAATTCTTTTGAGTTTCTGCCTGAAAGGTTTTTCACCTAGTTTTATTGGAATAGTATGTTGTATAATGGATGTGTCATAATCTTTCAAGTCTTCATAAATGTGAGAAAAAAAATTAAATAAAATTTTCATTAGTTCAATATTTTTTTTTTGCCTTCTGTTGGCAAAGCCTTTGAAATTTGTATTCTCTTAGGATAGTCCAATGTTCCAATGTTCTGATCCTGAATCTCATGTTCATGGGGCCGCACTTTGGGGTTTTTTTCCACATCATTTCTATAAAAAAACTTCTCTAAATGTATCAAAATAAAATTACTCTTGAGTTGGATGATATCCTTTCCTTCAATCATACCTTTCAAATTTTGTTGTTCTTCATCATCATCTGCAAATCTTTCATCATCTTGAGCATTCTTTGAATTCCAATTCTCTACATCAATGAATGTATTGAAAAATTAATCTAACATCTCTAAGAATCTATTTATTTGAAAATCATATTAAAAAACTTGCAAGTATTTTGAATTATCATGAATGGAAGGTCTATTTACAACTTCAATCTTGTATTTTTTATTTTATTAAATAAGAATTTTCAAATTTCCAGCAATAGTGGCCAAAGAATCAGCTACCTTATTCTATATTATGGGAATCATCGTCACTCTATGTTCATTGAAAAAAATACCAAGCATATCCAAAAATTCGTTCATGTATGCCCTCATCCTAGGGTGTTTGTCCTGATAGCTACCATTAACTTGATTTATAACTAACTCTGAATCTCCATAAACATCTATTCTAGTTTCTTTAGACTCATTCAATGAATTAAATCCTAAAAGAAAGGATTCATGTTTAGATGCATTATTTGTACACTCAAATGTTAACTTAAAAGAATAAACTTTAAAATTCGTGTTTGGAAAAATAATCCAAATACCTGCACCAACTCTCTGTTTAGTTATTGACCCATCAAAATACATGGTCCAAACTCTTTCAATCCTCTGATTCTTCTCTAAATATTTGTGCCCTTTATCAAAATACATATCTTCTTTTTTCTCTTCCACTATCAGTATGTATTCTTCAATATGAAAATAATTATAAAAAATGGAAGACCCCAAATCAGTATCAAGTGCATAAATGGGATGATTATCATGTCTTTCTTGACTACTCACCACATAAGCTAGTCTATTCTCTCTATATAATTTCATGTGCTCTCCAAAAAGTGGAGTTATTGTATAGGACATATTTATTTGCACAATTCATTTCATCTTTGAATCCCAATATCTAGACAACAACATACCAAACTTCGAGGGAATGTCAACAACCACTACATCCATTATTACACTCTTGGTAGGAATTGGGCAAGAGTAACTACCAACTCCTTGATCAACACCAAACAGATAATCTTTCTAGAATAAAAATAAAATAAATCTTTGTAAGGTCTTGTAATTTCTAATCCCAGACTTTCAACTACTACTCTTGGCCTCATATTATGTGAAGCAGTTGAATTTTGCATGACATTGTGTAGGATCATGTCATGAACATTTAGGCTTGCATAAAAGAGTGGAACATCCTCTTCATTTTTATCTTCTATTATTGGGCCAAGAACAATAGTTAGGGAATCATCATTTAGCTCTAATGTAACAGGCTGAAACTCTCCATTAGTTCTAACCATTCTAGTGATTTTTTCTTTGTACTCATTTGGTTTTAGCAGTTCATTGAAAGGGATGGGAATTTTTATTTTTGATATCTCATCTTGCATACTAAAGGAAGAAACTATTTTTTCATTTTCTTTTGGTATTTCATTTTTATTTTCTGGGAATTTCCTTACAATGTCATCTTTTTGTTTTTCTTTATTTTTTTACTAGTGGAAGGATTATTTGAAGGAAACCTTCCTTTATTTACAATTACATCTTTGTTTCTCAGATTCAATTTCCTTTGGATATCATTCACAACATTTTGATATGCTCTTTGATATTGTTCTATCTCCAACTCAAAATTATTACACTCCTCCTCTTTAGAAAACATGTTATGTTCTTCTTAGGTGAGATAGATCTCATAATCTACATCATCAAAATAATGTATCAAATTATCCATATGATCATTTTCCTCTTCTTCATCCACATTGTTATCTGAGAAAAGGGGTCTTATTTGCTGGTCTTCTGCATTTCTTGGATTCCTTTGATCTCTTTTCCTAATATGTGGGGGAGGAGGTCTCCTAAAATTAATGGATTCTGAGGTCTATTATCCAAGGATAATTTTTCCATCAGTCTCTTAATGGTTCTCATCATGACATCAAATTTGGAGTCTGTTGAAGAATAAGTTGAGTGTTTATTTTATTTTATGACATTTCTCCTATCTGCCTCAATTCTTTGTTTCATTTTACTAGAAGCCATCAAATTAGCCTCCACTTCTAATGCATATTTAAACATTGTAGGTAAATTAGCCGAATTTCTTTCCCTCAATAGTAAGGCAAAATCACTTTCAAAGGAATCAACATAATGTAGCTTTGCAACTCTTACAGGGGGTTTTATATCAGTAGGAATTGAATTGTAAACCCTCATAAACCTACTTGAAAACTCATGCATATACTCAAAATTTCCCTTTTTTTAGATTAGTATATTGAACCAAAATTTGCAGAGGAATATTCTTATCTTCCAATCTATCCAGAAAAAGAATTTGAAAATCATCAAAATTAGGAATAGATCTTGTAGGAATATCTTTGAACCACTTCTTTTTCTCTCTAGACAAACTCTGGGAAAATAACCTCATTTTTGCATCATCATAATCTACCTCCTCTAGGTGAATTAAATCACTAAACCTGTCAACATGTTGTTGGGCTGTAAAGTTTCCCTCCCCATCATACAGTGTAATTATTTGAGCATAGTTTTGTGGAAGGTCACACTGAAAAACTGGTAAAGAAAGTGGAGCAAACCTAGAATCCATATCTCTATGAGGGTTTGCAAGAAGACTATGGATTTATTGTTGAGGGTTTTTAATTGGTTGTTTCCTTTCTTCTCTTTTTACAATCTTTTGCAATTTTTTCCAAAGTGAGTCTAGGAGGTAAGACTGAAATCTGTTCTGATCAACTACAACTTGCTTTAAATCAGTTTTAGATTTAGATTTTAAAAGAGATTGCTCCAATTTTATATCCAAATAAAGATGTTGCAAACTCAATAATTCTTCTTGAGATGAGAAAAAATCCATTTCTAACTAAGAAGTACCTTCTAATTCTCTCCATTTTCCTTTCCTTAGAATTGTTTCTGGATCTCCTACTACATCTAAAGCTTCAGGATTAGAATTGCCTCTTGTATGAAGTCTTTTGAAATCAACGATATCATTTTTTAATCAAATTTATTATAGTTTCAATGTGAAGTCACCAAGGAAAAAACACAACCAACTTCAAATGCTAGAACTCATGTTTTCCCACAGAAATGCCACTTTCCTTGAAAACACTGTCATTTTTCCCAGGGTGTATTTGAACTTTCGTTCCTCAACAACAATGCCAATATGTTATCACTCAGTATTTTTATCCTTTGGTTGTGGAAGGATCTTTCCAAGGTAACCTTACAAGCTAATCTTTAGGAGGAAAGTTGGCTTATTTACTACCAGAGAAGGATCTCTCAATAAATAAATGCATAGGCCAAATACATTTTTAAAGAAACATATTTAGTGATTGTAAATGATGAAATTGATGGGTATCATTGGGCATTGAGTCGAAATCATGAGTTACAATTAATTACACTGCTTTGCAATGAAGTTTCTTCAAAGAGGTGGGATAATCACTCTTTTACAGTCAATTTCTTAATTGTCTAGTGATAGGGAAGAAAAATGAAAATTCCATTAACATGGGCATCTAAGGATGAATCCAATGTTAAATTTAAAGGAATCTTGTTTGTTGATCATTTAAATAAAATATCCAGGGCATATGATTATGAATTCTAATTAAATATACAATTATTCAAGCATGAGAGATAACACAATGAAAAGGAAAAACAAGAAGCGCATTCACATAAGAAAAAGGAAGTACATACTGTAAAAAGAACAACACAAGAATCTCTGATACCGAAATTGCCTACTTGCCTCTGCAATTTTTTATTATTATCTTGAAATCTCTATTACAAAAAGAGTTCTTTCTCAACGGTTCGAACCCCAGTTACCTTAAAAAAAGTGCTTTTATATAACAAAAATGCTTCTAGATTTTATCGCTAACTACCTCTATTCTAAAAATAGGCATTTGTAACTGCCTTATTACATTTGTTAGGACTCATAATCGCACCCAAGGTTGTGGAAGGTGGACCCCGAGGTAAAAACATAACGAATTTAGGAAAGGGATATGTATTCTCTATTTCCAGAGAGGGATCTCTCACATATATATAACAAGTCTAGATACAAACATGAAATGAAATTCAGATATTGTTGTGGATGAAATAGGGTAAGGGTGGATTGTCTTATTAAGTCAAAATTATCAAGAAACACGGAGCAATTTGCATGGGAAATGTCTGTAAAATAAATGTAATACTTTGGTTATGGTCAATATTTTTTTGGTCTAGTGGAAAGGAAGAAAATATGACAGTTCATTAATGCAGAGCACCAATTAGATGAATTTCGCATTAACTTTGGTAGAAACAATTTGTGAATATCTGAGATGGTAGAGAGAGCATAAACAAGTATGAATTCTGAAAAATACGACACACTTATCTCATATATGAGATAAAACACAATGGAAATATTAACAAGAAGGACATGCACATAAAGAAGCGAAATCACAGAATGTAACTTAGAAATATGCATGAATTTCTGCATTCAAAGGCTAGCATCCGGCTTTGCAACTTTTATTAAAAACAGATCTCAAAACTACATAATGCAAAAGAGTCAAAGGTTTCAACCTTTTCTTCCTTTGTTGAGGGTATACTTATAGTGTCTTAGACCCCCGAGACCAACCTTGAAAGAGGGCCAAAATTAGTTACAATATTGGGAAACAAACTTCTAACAAACTCTAGCATGGCACATTTGCCACGATTTACATAAAATAGAAACTATGATGCGGTTTGCGCATGACAGATTTAAAATAGTAATGCATATTCTAGATTCTGACTCGTTTGATCCTCCTACAACCGTCCTTTTGATCCTGATCACGCTTAGGCATGTCCTCATTGGTGCAACCTGTATTTGATTTTCCCATAATTTTTAATTGTCTTCCATTGATCAGCAGTTGGAAGATCTAGACTGATCATCTCCTTAGCCAATACCCTAAGCTGCAAGTTTTCTGGATAAGATAAATATGGAAATTTGGCACATGTAGCCTTGAAGTCAAACAACATTTCAAAGTCTCAAGTTAATTTTTCAATCACAGTTCTACCCAACAAGGATTGTTGTTTCATATCATCAAACTGTCTGTGATATACTCTACAATTGATTAACCTATCATTATACTCTTCCGGAGACAACATTCCTCCTTTCTCTTCCCAGAAGAAAGGAATCCCTATTTGGAATAAAGGATTAAAAATTTGAATAAATTCCTTAATTTGATTATGCATAACATCTATTTTTATGTCTAAATCTTTGATACTGACCTAAGACATGGCTTAAGAAAGAGAATATGTACCAGATTGTACAAAAGATGAAATAACTGGCACTTTCTATTCCTTGTCTTTTTGCTTTAGTTCATTTTCCAACTCTGCTTGTTTTGTTTAAAAATCCTTTTCTTTTTCAGCCCATAGTTCTGCATCTTTCTCCCACTGTTTTTCCTTCTCTTTAAATATCAGCAACTCTGCTTACAATCAATTACCTCAGTATTCAGAGCTTCCTTCTTTTTTTTCAAACTTTGTCATATCAGAGGTTTGTATGAGCTGAGTAGATGGGATATTTACCGTCTTTTAAGAAATTTAATTGCATTTTCTTTTTCTTTTAACAGCTTCTGTGTAGAAGCTCCCTTATCATCCTGATTGTCAGCCACCAGTAATTCCACTTGAAGATTCTTTATCTATGCTTGGTGGGCCTTATTCTTCACCTTCTCCTTTCTGAGTAGGTCTTCAAATATTTTCTTGTTATACTACAATTTTGATACCTACAATGTTTCTTGTAACAAATCAGTATAAACGATATCACATGTTTCTCTGTGTAAATGGATCATATCAGTAGTAGGAATGTTCTTCAAGTTCATCCTTAATTCAACCACTTTATTTCCTGTAGTCACTGCCAAATTTAAGATGTCTTTGTCTTGATCCCTAACAGTCACTAGGGATACGACTTAACCAAACAATTTTATTACTTCATCATATAACTTCATATTTTCATCAAAAGTATTTTCACCTCCATCTTTATATCTGTATAGCAATTAATTTTTGGACTTGTACTTATCTGCAGTTCCTTCAGGAACATTATCAAATTTATATTCCTAGATTTCAAAGGTTGGGCCTTTGACCTTCACATGTTTCTTTCTTCCTTTAGTATTTGCAACCTGTATAAGTTTTCATGTATTTTCAATCTTTAGTTTCTTGAGAATTCTAGCATTGTCTTCCTCATCTACATCCATGGCTTTTGGGCAGTCTCTCTTATTCACCTTTTCAGAAGAGCTAGCCAATGGAGTGATATGATTAGTTCTAGCAACAATACTAGAAATATCTTGTTGAGATGGAGAAACCCCTGGTGTAGGTGAAAGTGAATCCTCTTTCATATCCTCATCATTATTACTATCCTTGGGATTGTCTATCCAATTTTTTGCCTCATATGGTCCTTCCACCTTAGAATGCTCAAATGGTGTGTTTTTATTTGCTTGTCTCCTATCTGATATGATATGGTTAGGGTCATAATTGAGTAAATATTCCATTGAAAATACCATTTCTATGAGCATGATTTTGATCATTGAAAGGGATGATTTACTCTTAATGGTAAGAGTTCCAACTATCCATGGAAATTTGATTCCTGAGGGCTTCTTATAGTTCAATAAATTATCATCTTCAACTATTATCCTTTGTCTAATCAATTCTAATGAAAACACCTTCACTGTTAAAAATGCTAGAAGGACATAAGACTGGTGAGAAAATCCATATACCCTAATCATAGTATTATGTTTTGAAAGGAAACCATTCCCTATTCTTCTTTCAGGTGAGAACTGTAATAACTCTTTCATTTCTGGTAGGAATCCAGGTAATTTTTCTTGAAATAAAACATTATATACTGGGGCCATAATGAAATTCACAAAATTGCAATAATATTTACTCATCTCATTTGTTGTAACCATCTCTGGAAGTTGTAGGTTATCTTCATTGAATGTTAAAAACATCCTCATCAAAAAATATTGAAACCTAAAAGTTCTTGTCATGTGGAAGTTTATTAGCTGAGAACGAATGTTCTAGCTAAAAACTCATCAAATTTAAGGCATGGCGATTGCATGGACTGAATCAGTGGCTCAAACCCTACTTGATCTGTGCTAAGGGTATTAGTCTCAACAAGGGTTCTGTGATGAATTTATTTATATCCATACCCAAAAGATGACTTTCAAGGGTTATCAGAGACTGTGTTTCTTCATTAAACAGGTTGTAATCAATGGGAAAAGGGTGATTTATCAATTGACTTTAGGTTTTGAGAATGTTTTGAGGAAATATTCTTTTTGTTTGGCTGAGGATTCTCAGAAAAAATGGAGTAGGTTTTCTTCTTGGTATTCTTTAGATGTTTGGACAAAATCAGTAGAGATTAACAGAGTGTTTTGGATGACAAGGGAATTTATTCGACACAAAATATTAGACCTAGATACATCCATTATTAGCCCCTCAGAAGGAGATTAGTTACTGACACACCAGTCAAGGAATTTTGGGCAATTAGGGGTTTGTTCAATAGAAAAATAAAAGAAATATGAACTGAATACTCCATGAGTATCAATTCCCTTGTCTTTTAGGTTTTTCAATTTGTTTTTGGTGGTTTCTACATTATCATTTAGTAGGATAGTATCAAATATTTCAGAATATTTATCCTCTAAGGGCTTCTTCAACATTTTGGTACTCGATATTTTGAGCTTCTAAATCCTCCATTTCAGCCATGAAATACTAGTATAGCAGAGAAGTGAACCTACCAGGTCAGTTGACATATTGGTTGGAAGGTTGTCCATGGTGGCGCCTTCCACATAGTTCGAAAGCTCATTTTCCAACACTCCAGAAAAAACAAATGGTTTGAATCCACGTGCTAGCCTTTATATTATTTTATTCCTCCTATCAACCATGCATATTTTCTAATCAAATGGAACTTCATCCGTAGAACTAGCACCTTTTAATATGATCTCTTTAATCTTGATATTCGGTTACTTGTATTGTCCCAATCCCGCTATATCACCCTTCAATATCCTCCTTTGATCTGAAAAAATCCCCAAATCTGAACCATTCATTTGTGGCTTCCAAACCCTCACCAAAATCCTTTTTCCTTGCTCTTTGAAATGGCAGAATCCCTGTCAACCGTTAATCTTGACCATACCTCATCTGGGTTATCAAAAAGTGGGACCATTTTAATATTCTGCTGAATTCTAGACTATATTCTTTCATGCATCTCTAATATGTGGAATGGATCTCAACCATCGATCAAAATCCACCTTACATATCTATCGTTCAAACTAGAAGGGCCTACGAAATTCCAAAAAATTCCAAAGTGATTCCCTTCACGCATGTTCAATAAGTGGAATCGTTCTCCACCATAGATTTATTTCTGAATCGATCTCCACTGTTGAAGCATGCCCTCTCTTTGAAAAATTATGCATATTTGAAATGTGATATTCCATGAGCACTTTGGATCAATGAAATTCATCTTCGTCGTTCATCTAAACCATCTTCGATCTTGACCCTTGAAACTTTTGGGTGTTTAAGCGATTCCAAAAATCCAAAAAGTACTTTTCATCATGCACTTTAGATTTGCGAAATATATTTCCTCCTTCAATTTGATCTGACCATTGATCACCGCCATCGAAATAAAACCCTTTTTACATGATTTCACTAATCTAAAAATTTATTTCTCCCTGTTGTAATCTCACAGATCACATAGGGTTACCAATAATACACATTAATAATAGACATACATAACGAAGACAAGAGACAAGAACAAGGAAGAAGAATAACAGATTATACTATAGTGAAAGGGTCCATATGCTACAAAGAACTGAACTGAGTTCTCATCTAGCTCAACAACCTAATATATATGAATTACAAACAGTTACAAATAACTACCTGTCGGTTCGGTGAACCGACACAACCTTATGTGGATGACCTAACCTCTAATTAGTCGGTTGATTGACTTAGTCGGTTGATTGAATAAGTCAGATATCGTTCAAGTCGGCTTACCGACTTGCTCCTCCAACATCTCCCCCACAAACAAAATGTTTCTTCGTCCTGAAGAAACAAGGAGGTACAAAAAAATTTCTTTGCCTATCATTAGGTGGTTATTTCTATGTTGGTCTTCATGGGCTATGAAGTCTGATTGTTGGTATTTTCTGCACACAGACTTCGACAATTGCTTCAGCTCATTGCCAGTGGATGTTGAAATGCTATTCAATTTTGCAGTATTTTTTGGATGTCGATCATTAATGTAGTCAGACTTGATAATATCGACATCTTTTCTTGAATGGAAAATTATGCTATCTTCTCCATGTCGGGAGCCATAAACTAGTCCTTTTCCTCTGCTGTCTCAAAAATTCGTCTCATCTGCGGGCAGATGATGTCTAATTTTTCTAGATTTGGAATTGCTTGCTACACCCACTGGTGTGCTTCTCGCTTGTGCTTCTACAATTTGGCTGTTTCGAGCACTATTTGATTTTCAATTGTGCTCGTGAGTTCTACCTCTGTTCTTTTTCTCTTTTTGAGCACTTGGATTTCCTGTCGGGTTTGTCGAACTTGCTGATAGACTTTTGCATAATATGTAGGCCAATCTCTCAGTATTTTTTATGTAATGACCAACTCCTCCATGTCATCTCGTAGTACCTTGTATGCTTTTGCAAAAGCTGTGTGTTGATGTGTCAGCAGTTGAACTATTTATTCTTTTTTCTCTTCTTTTGTATCATGCCTTTGTGCCTGTAGTGCTGACACCACACTCTCAAGTAGTTGATAAGCCTTTTCTAACGGCTTGTCGGTGTCAACCTCTATCAGACCTGGTATCACAGATTGTACCAAGTTTCTGCATTTGTTAAGGAACTCGACTTGTTCTTTTTCGTTCTCATCGAGATCCCTATGTCTGTTCTGGCTCCTTGTTTTTGCTTTGATTGCTAATGATTCCAAGAGTTTCCTTAATTATCCATCCCTCAGTTAAGTTGGGTCGACTACAGTGGTCGACCCAAGTTACTGAGGTGGACCATTGTCATCTGGCTTTGATGGTCCTTCTTATTTTTGTCTTTCTTTCTTTTGTGCTTTTGATGCTCTACTTTCTTTGGCACTTGTGTACCTGCAACAGTCAAAATTGGACTGTCTGGTTGCTAGATAACAGTGGTCGATGGTATTTTTAGTTGGGCTAGCTGGATAACTATTGCAATTGGTTGTGCATCTGGTTGGTCAAGTTCATAGGGTCTAGATGTGGGTGCAGTTGGTGCTAATGGTTGTGGTGGAGGTGGTTCAGGTGCAGCTAGTTGGATTAGAGACTCTGAATGGTGAAGCGGTGGTGATGGTGTTGGTGAATGGTCTGGTGTGATTGGATTAGTGGAGATATAGTCGGGTGAGGGGTTGTGGATTTGTGGAGGTGATTTTTCTTGGAGGTCGGAGAATATTTCCTCGATTTCTCTACTTACGTCTTCCATGTCCTCTCCTTCCTCATTTCTGGTTGGTTCATTGGCTGGTATGTTGGGTTCTGGGTCGGTCAGAATGATAGATGTGGTCCGACTTGTGACAAATTCAATTTCTTTGTCGGGGTTTCTTTCAAATGTTGAACTTGCAATTGCAAAAGCCCTCAGCCTTTGGAGTATTTGGCCAGGTTGGGGAGCGGTCAGTTTGGATCCACTAGCTTCAAACAAAGGGGATCTGGTGGTGAGCTTTTGAACCGACGTGAGTAACTCAGGCAATTTTTCAATGTATGCCTAGAGGTCTCTGTCACAGTCGAACTTTTCCTTCACGATATCTGACATACCATTCTTGCATATGTCGAGTGGGCTTATGGAAGGCTGTTCTGTAATTAGCTCTTGTGTGATTTTGGTCGGGGACGGGGGTGGAGGTGTAGACACAAGATTCACAACATTTTTAGCCATCGAAGTGTTTATGCTTTTCACCCTCTTTGACCGACCTTGTTGTGCCCCTGCTTCGACAAATAATTGGAACTGTGTTTCCACCAGCACTTTGTTTGCTGTGACATCTTCTATAATGTCACATGCCATGGCTGTCAGTTCTTCCTCGTCTTCTGAGGATTCTAGAATGATAAGATTATGCTTACCTTTCCCTTGCTCATGTTCCTGTGTTTTCTTCCTTTTTCTTGAGGCTACTATCTCCTTCGACAATTTCATTATTTTTTTTTTGGTGACAGCATACTCTAGATCTTCAGTGTCTATCTCTCTCGTTGGGTCTTGGGTTGAGATGATGCTTCCTTTAGCTGGATTGGTTACCTACTATTCTATTTGTGTCTCTTCCCTTTCTGCTATCAAAGGTTTGATTATGATTTGTAGTCGGTCGGTGCCTTCGACCGGCATCTCCTTCGACAGAAATGTGTTGATGTATAGGTTGAGCTCATAATATTCCTCCTTCTCCTATTCTGTCAGCAGCTCTTCTATCAAGATATCTATTTTTTTCTCCCTTGCTGGTATTGATAGTTTTGAACCTACCTGTCGAGCTAGCTCTTGAAAAATATCTTCGACTATTGGGTAATAGTCAAGAGATCTCACCTTTGCCTTGGTGCCTTGCATGTACCATACCGCGATATGGTTGAGTTCTAACTGGATGCGGGCATTTTTGGGTAGACTTTGTCGGATGTTCTGGGGCACCCTCCATCTGGTCGTGCGAACTTTTAGCTATTGAAACCAATTTTTGAACAACACTTTTCCATTTGCAAGTTATTTTAGTGTTCCATTTTGGGAGAATGGTTTGAATCTCCACATATGAAATTTTGTCGGTTCTTGAAATTGCTTATCACCGATAGGGCATAAGGAGTACATTACTATCCATAACATTATGGATGGAAACTTGATAATTCCTCCTAACTCCTGACATTTTTTGCAGATTCCTTTGAGCATGTCAACTACATACTCAACCCATCTGTATATCTTTCCTGTGTGGGAAAAGGTATCCACTGCCTCCAACATATCTAGTCTGAGGTCGCTTCCTTGACCTGTTGGTGTAAGTGCAGTGGCTATGATTTTGGCCACTATTCGCAGTGTCTGAGTTTTTATTTGGCTAATCATTATCCCTTTGGATTTTTTTCCTAATGTTGATCCTGTTAGCTCTTCTACCAACCCTTCCTTGATTTCAACTAGTACTGGTTCACCTTGGTTTGATAACCTAGTCAATTTGGAAATTACTTCCCTAGAGATTTCAACCAGTCGGCCGAAGTAAAATCTACCATTATGATACTGGCTTATGATAAATTTCACCATTGTTTCCTTCGTACCTCCAAAACTGGCCATGATTGGTGCATTGATGTAGTTTACGATGGTACTGTGGTTGATTTTCTCTACAGCTTGTGTAGGCCTTTTGTTGACATAATCCCACTCTTTAATCTCAGCCCATAGTTTCACCCATAAGCCCTCATGAACCTTAGCGTTCTTGATGAATTTGAGTCTCCTCATCAATGGTGTCTCCGTGGTTTGTAGTTCTTTAGCCTTGGCTGCAGCTCTGGTTTGTTTAGGTGCCATCTTGTCAGTCTGCTGGTCAATTTTGCTTCGGTATTCTTGGTTTTCAGTCGTCTGGTTGCTAAGTTTCTCTCTCTGTTCAGAATGTTGTAAATGATCTTTTAGCGGTTCGGTATTTATAGTTGATTCTTTCGACGTTTTTGTCGATGGGTGTATTAATGGCGGACATGATGGTACAGCATGAACATTTGAGTTTGTGTTAATGGTGATTTGATTTTGTCATCCAAAGTCATGAAGGTGGGATGGGACTTCCAAGGTTGTACGTTGTTCAATGTCGATTATGTGAGCGGTCGATGGTGTTATGTCGATGGGCATGATGTCGGTTGTCATAGTGGTGATTTCCTGTCATACTGTTTTATGTTTTTCGATCTTATTTTAGTTTTTGGATTTTCAGATTTTTATAGCTTTTGTTTAACCATTATGGTCCATTTTTTTCTTTTTTTTCTTTTTTTCTTTTTCGAACTAGTTTAGTTTCTGTACCGCTTTAGTTGGGCACCATTAACAAGTTTTTGAAATACTATGCCTTCTAACGTCCTTAGTTGGACTGATCCATTCGCATGTACCTCTTCGACAACATAGGGTCCCATTCATTCTATATGGAGCCTTTTGGGTTTTCCTTTCACCCGACTATTGTATAGTAAGGCAAGGTCTCCTACCAACAAGTTTTTGTTTTTGATGTTTCGGTCATGCCATGCCTTCTGTTGTTGTTTCTGGATTTCCTAATGTTGTAACATGATTAGTCGATGTTCTTCAAGATTAATTAGTTGCAATAGTCGGTCCTTTATTCCTTGTTCGACATCGACATCCAAAATTTCTATGATAATAGGTGTCTATTGACGAAAGTGTAGAGCAACTATTGCTTCCTGTCCATAAACTAGTTGAAACGGTGTTTGGTCGGTTGAACACTTATATGCCATTCTATATGCCCATATTAATGCAGGTATCTTTTCATCCTAGTCGTCTTTGTCAATGTTACATATTTTTTTTAATCCTTTTGTTAATGTTTTGTTAAATGCTTCAATTGCTCCATTCGACTAAGGGTGGTAAGAAATACTCCATCGATGGTCGATTTGGAACTGGTATGTTAGTGTTTTAATAGTTTTATTGATGAAGTGTGTTCCCTGGTCACTGATTAGGGTTAATGGACATCCAAATATAGTAATGATATTCTCATAGATAAACTTAGCATCTATCTCACTGGAACATGTGTCGACTGGTTCTTCCTCTGCCCATTTGGTTACATATTCGACTGCAGTTATTATGTACCTTGCACCTGTTCTTTTTGCTAATATAGGAAATCATCCTATGAAGTCGATGGCCCAAATTTCAAATGTCAAACTTGGGTTTACTGATATCAGGGGAATTTCTGTACAAGGCAAGGGTCGACCCAGACGTCGACATCTATCACATTGGCTTACAAAAATTTTGCAATCTTTGTGAAGTGTTGATCACCACAACCCTGATTGTTGGATTTTTTTTGCAGTTGTATCTGCTTGGAAATGTCCTCCTGGAAGTCCATAATGTGCTTCATACATAATATTATTTATTTCATGTTCCAGTACACACCTTCTAGGGATGTCACCTAAACCCATTTTATATAGGAATCCATTTATGAGACTATATGGTGCAGCTTTCATGGCTAAGATTTATTTCTTCTTCGTACTCATACCTTCTGGTGCTTGTCCATTTTCTAAAAACTGAGTTATTTCATCTAACTCTGTCGGGACTATGTCTATTAGAAATAAATGTGCATCTGGTAAGTCATCTTCGACTCCCATCGGTTCCTCCCCTGTGTCGATTCGGGATAAGTGGTCAGGACTGACATTTAGCTTACCTGGTCTGACAATGAATTTGAATTCAAATTCTTGGAATAGAAGTAGCCATCAACACACTCTTCCATGGTTTAGAGGCTTGTTTACTAGGTATTTTAGTGCTTCATGGTCAGCGTAAAAGATAAATGGATTAGCTAGTAGATAATGTCGATATTTTTGTAGTGCAAAGACCATTTCTAATGCTTCTCTTTCGCTTTTCGAATAGTTTCTTTCAGCTTTATTTAGTTTCCTGCTACTGTAAACTATAGGATAGTCCATTCCATCATCTCCTGGCTAAGTTAGGATTGCTCCTATTTCTAACTAATGCATCAATGTGAACATGGAATTTGATCAACCAGTTTGGAAATCTTAGGATGGGTGCTTCAATTAGCTTTCTTTTTAGTTTTTCAAATGATATGTTGCACTCCTCTGTCCAGTTAAATTCCTGATCATCTCTTAGCAATTCTTCCAATGGGTATGTCATGTCTGAATAATGCCTTATGAATTTTCTATAGTATCCTATATGACCAAGTAGTACACTAATTTATTTTGGATTCGTTGGAGGTTTTAAGTCAAGGATGATTTTTATTTTTGCGAAGTTTTCTTTAATACATTCTTTACAGACAATCTGTCCTAATAGTATTCCTATAGGAGTTAGAAATATGCACTTCTTGATGTTTAGTGATAGTTGTATCTGTCGGCATTGTCCCAGCATAAGTCTTAGCCATTTACAATGGTCCTTTAGTGTAGAGTATATTCTCGAATCGTCAAAATATACTACCATTGTTTTATAAATGTACTCCTGAAATGTTTTAACCACAATCCTTGAAAAGACTGCAGGTGCATTTTTAAGTCCAAAAGGCATAACCCTGTAAGCAAAGGAGCCAAATTCACATATGAATGTTATCTTTTTCTGATCTTCTTTGGCTATTGGTACTTGATTATAACCTGAGAATCCATCTGTAAATGAATCGCATTCATGCCCTGCTACCTCATTTAAGATTTCATCTGCATAAGGAGTTGGAAATGGGTATTTTAATGTAACTTTATTGAGTTCTCTGAAGTCGACACAGATCCTTAGCTTGGTTGTATCATGTTTCTTTGGTTGAACCACCATTGGAATTTCCCATTCTGATTGGTCAACAGCGTAGATGATTCCTGCTGCAAGCATGTTATCAATCTCTTTCTTGACTATCTCTTTTTATTTATGAGCTAGTTTATATGGTCTTCTCTATCAGGAACTTGAACAACAAGTTCGGTAAGGAACAAAATAATTTTTGGTGAGGTCCATGTAGAATTTATTCTGGATAGTTTCCACCAAAGTTCTTTCCTCTATGGCTTGCTTCTCGCAGAATTCGTCGGCGATATTTTCGAACCACTCCGATAGGTTTGTCCTCCCCCCTTGAATTAGTTTGTCTAGCAGTTGTTGGTCTTTAATCGCTTCTGGATTTTTCATCCAAGGGTTTCTTCAAAAGTTGGGGCACTGATTCTACAAACTTCTCATGAGTCTTAGTAAAGAACCTTTCTTTCACTTGAGTAGTTGTTAATCTGTTTCTTCATTCATAATTTTGCAAGTAGTTTTCTAATTTACGCTCCCACTAGTCCTTAATCTCTTGTTCTGATATCATCTGCTTGTATACATCTCAGACATGTACTACCGACAACGGAACCAATGTTGTAATCTCACAGATCACATAGGGTTACCAATAATATACATTAATAATAGACATACATAACAAAGACAAGAGATAAGAACAAGTAAGAAGAATAACAAATTATATTATAGTGAAAGGGTGCATACACTACAGAGAACTGAACCGAGTTCTCATCTGGATCAACAACCTAATATATATGAATTACAAACAATTACAAATAACTATATGTCTGTTTGGTGAACCAACATGACCTTCTGTGGCCGACCTAACCTCTAATTAGTCAGCTGACTGACTTAGTCGGCTGATTGAATAAGTCGGCTATCGTTCAATTCGGCTTATCGACTTGCTCCTCCAACACTCCTTGTTCCCTCTTTCACCAAAATTATTGAACATGTTCACTTAAGCCTTTCATTTCCTGTCAACATACAACTAGGAACATATTCACTTATTCTCATACATTCTCAAAGATGAAAAACTGGATTTTCTTCTATTATTATTAAATCTCATCTTAGAAATGACCCTTAAGGTACCTGTAGAAACTCGTTAATATCCTCCAAGGTCTATGATATTAAAATTTGACAGACCTTATTTCTTCTTTCACAGGTCTAATCCCCTCCAAATATTTAGCACAAAAACATTGCTAACACGTGGCTCTAACTAGGGATGTGATCCTCCATGTGAGGTATCAAAGAAATCATAGACCAGGTGTTGAATCCATTGGGCAGCTCCCAATATTATAGACTTCAAAACTTTTTATTATTTTTGTTTCTGTAAACAAAAAATAAAGAAAAAATAACATGGATACCCTTCTAGATATTATGACCTTCTCTTCAGGATTCAAATCCTATGGGATCACCATTTGTACTATTTGAAAACAAATAAATATATACAACTATGATATAGAAGCTTACCTCTTCCCTTCAGGTCAAATAATGCTTGAGAAACCTTCCATTTACCTGACCTTCTTCTAGTAGAGATCCATCCTGATCATGCAGAATGAAAGAATTCTCTCCTCTATTTGCTGCAATGATATAATTACCTATCCACATATGATCAAACTTTCCATGTTTCCACTTTTCTCCATGAGGTGCATCCCATTTCATAAGCAAATCATCAATCAAGAATTTTTCCTCTTTGAGCTTCCTATCAAAAGTATTCTTCATTTTTTCTTGGTGTATCTGTACTTTACCAGAGGATTTATTTCTTAACTCATTCAATTATATGATTTGATTGATTCTTCTCTACACATGATTTGGTTCATTCTGCTGCTCTTGCAACAGGCTCATCAATGGTACTCCCAAGTATGCTGGAAAGACTACCTCAAATCCATATACCAACTGGAAAGGTGACATTCCAATTGCCATTTTTGTGTTGATTATGTCATCCCACAAAGCATATTTCAGCTTTGTATGCCAAGCTCTCTTATTATCTTCCAACAACTTATTAATAATCCTTACCAAGCTTTTATTTGAAGATTCTGCTAGCCCATTCCCCTGTGGATAATAGGTACCAGAATGGTTGAGGCTGATATGATATTTATGACAAAAATTAATCATCTTCTTAGAATTGAAAGTTGTTGCATTCTCTGTCACTATTCTCCTAAGGAAACCCAAACCTAGCCAAAATGTTTTCTTCCTAAAAACCCATAATTACTACATTAGTAGCCCTCCTGGTAGATATTGCTTCAATCCACTTTGTAAAATGACATGTGGTTGTCAAGATCCATCTATGTTGTCCGAAAGAGTTTGGGTTTATTTCCCCAATGAAGTCTAGTCCCCACTGTTGAAAAGGTGATTCTACATGTTAACAATAAAATTAACACCCTTGAGAGTGTTGGTCTGAGAACAATATGTTGGTTGTGGAGCCTAATCTTCCAGATGCAGAAATATCATTTAGTTGTGTTTGTACCCCAGGTGTACTGTACACTCATTCTCTTCTCGAATTTTTTTGGGGATGTGTGTTGACCAACAGTTTTGCGGACCCATGGTATTGGGTTAACCGTAGTATTTTCACATGTTATTTCCCCTATAAAATAAATCATTGTAACATGACTGTGTTTAGTATTGTATTGTATTGGAAGAGAGACTGTGAGAGTGTGAAGAGGAAGTGCAGCGGTTTTGCTGCGGGTTGTATCCATTCATCTTTCTGGATTGTAATAAAAGGACTGGTAATTTCTTTGTGGATGTAGCCCATAGTTTGGGTGAACCACGTTATATATGTGTCTCTTCGTAATGTTTTAATGTGTTTTGTATCTTCTTTATAAATTTAACTATATATCTTTTATTGCTCTGTGGTTTTGTTTTATAACACAATATATTACCTCTACTGCAACATGAAGATCAATTTTTTTTGAACAATTGATCACTGCTTCCACAAAAGAATAAATGTTTGAAGACAAGGTGGATCTAAAGAGGTCAAGTCCATGACCAATTAAGGGTTGAATCCCTGATCCTATAACTCACACAATGGAAAATGCCTAACATGGGCATTAATTGTCCTAGAAGTATTGAAAGTCAAGTTGAAATGCCTAAAAACTAAGGAAAGTGGGTTTTTTGAAGGAAATAATCAAAACCTTCAAAAATACTAAATTCCACATTCATTATGAAAGATGGGATTCTCAAATCCCAATCCTATAAATGGAAGGTGTGTGAGGTGAATTAAAGAGGAAAATCTAGAAAAGAAAAGGCATGCTATATAATTTGGAGGCTAGAGATAGAATCTTTTTCACATCATAGTTTCTTTGGTGATTATTGGCATTGATAGAGAAGGATAGTTTAGAGCAAGCGAGAAGGGGATTCACCCAATATTGGGATGTAATCACCTTCCTCTCAATTTAATATGATGAAATTCAAATTTCCCCTAAATATTGTGTTTAAATCCATATTTGTTTCATGTATTTTTGCAACATTTATCAAATATATTTCATGCTTTATTTGAATTTTTTTTAAGTTAGCTACTGTTAATGGAGGCCTAAAGGCCACGAAAGCTGGAGCAAAGGGATCTTCACCAAATGAGATGCTACAAGAGGTAACCTCCGCCCTTCCCTCTCTCTCTTTCCTTTGAAAATAGTGTAGAAATTTTAGGAAATTGTTCATTATTGCATATATTTTTTCAACAGGATTCACCCTTCCTATATTTAAGGATAGATAGGCTGTAGACAAGTCCCTACCGTTGAATATATCAAGAGAATGAAGACCATACTGGGAGCTAAAGGGATTTTCTGTTGAAACACATTTTCTTGAGAATTTCTCCTTGTTTGGGTGTTTATTTCCTTTTAAATCCTTTGATGCATGCCTTATCTTGTCCTTAGCAGGTTTTTATTCAGTCTTGGAAGTCAAAACCAACCTAGATCTAGATTTTCATAGTTAAAATGCTTGAAAATTTTGAGGGTTTTCTCACGAGATCTCATGTTTCTTGATATACGTGGGTACAAGGGTAAAAAAAGCATATACATGATGGTTTTCTCTGAAAATTCACATATATACACTGGTTTTCTTTGAACAGTAGCATATGGAACAGAGTGTGGTATTTTGGGCATAAAATCCTCAATTCTTGTCCATTTTGAGTGATTTGTTTTGATGTGGAAAGCTTAGACAACCCTATATATGATTTTAAATTCTTATTTCATCTATTTTTATTAAGATTTTGGGAAATTTTGAAAATTTTTGAAGTTTTGTATGCATGTGAATGGAATTTGAAACATTCATGATTCTTGAAATTTTTTATGGTCAGATCTGCAATTTTGGGCCATTTTGGTTGGTTTTTGTTGTTGTATATGTCTTAGGAAAATCATAACTCAGGTTTGAGATAGTACTTACATATATTTTATCAAATTTTAAAGATTTGTGGAAGGATTTTTGAAGTTTTGTGTGCATATGGTTGGAATTTGATTCTTTTTGCAAACTCTATTTTTTGGCTTTGAATTGAATCCTTTTCATACCTTGAAGAACCTTGATTGAATTTCAAAACATTGATTGAGTATCCCTAATATATTTTAGGATCATTTTTAAGGCTTTAGGACCTTTTTCCTTCGAATTTGGAAAGCTTGCAAACCTCCTTGAAAAGCTAGAAAAAAACACTTTAACTAGTAATTGTTTTTAGCATTGGTCAAATTTACTTAAAAAAAATGATCAGATATGCAAGCTTGTGAAATGATTTCCATTTAGGTTCGTTATTTTGTTATTGAACATCTGAAATTTTGTGTCATTGTCTCATTTTGATCTCATACTTGCATAAGTAAAATGTTGGAAAATTAAAAGACATGACACATTATTTCAATGAATGAACCTTTGGGCCCCAAATTTTGAAGTCAAATAAAATTGTTAATTTGCCACACAACATGAAATCCTAACTAAGAAATTTCAAATACCATTAGTATCCTCTTCACTTGCACTTTCGGGCGGTTCTATGAATGAGAAAGTGGATCTCAAGTGTAATAAGAATCCTTTGAATTTTTTGAAGCATATTGTTGAGCAACAAGTATCCTCTTCACTTGCGCTTTTGGGTGGTCTTGTGAATGAGAAAGTGGCTCTCAAGTGTAAATGCTTGTCATGGAAAATCAAAATTCAATCACGTTCTTACATGTACACATAAATTTAAGAGACTTATTGGAAACAAGAAAAAACATTGAATATTCAAACATTTTTGGTTTCTAACTAGTAATAATTGAAACTAACCTCTTGAACCCTTGCTTGAAAATGAAAGTGATTTCAAAATTTTGAAAGTGATTTTGCAATACGAACATGTAAAGGATCTCAATGAACCTCTTACTCTTCTATAGTATAGAATTTCATCAAATGAAAATATAGGATTAAAAGCATCTGTGCATTGGTTTGGTTCAGTAACATAAGTCGCAACATCATCAGTTTCACCACCACTCCCCAAAACTAATCGAATTTCATTTAAAATAAATGCTTAATATAAAAACAACCAAGATTTTATCTTTGATATCACCAACAATATTAGGCTAAGGCTTTGGGTTAATATAGTGAGTTAGGACTCCACAGCCACAAAAATTTGAAACTAGCATTGATTAAAGAGGCTTAAATCCATTAGTAGCAAAGAGTGCTAGCCGGGAAAGCGCTTCTAACACAAGCATCAAGCATGAGGTAAATTGTAATTAGTAAGGGTGGTACCCCCCGTCTTGCTTCTTTGGTGGGATATGAGCACATTACAGTGTCTCGGTTAAGTGACGAGTCCTTGGCATGACATCACTTTTTTGAGATAGGTAGCCTATGTGATTTATCCTCGACTGACAACTGTCCTCCTCGGTCACCAATTGTGAAGTGGTAACCGTAGTTTCTTGTCCTAAGGAATCACACAGGATGTTGTGAGTGGGGGACACTTACAATACTTGAGACAAACACAAGGTTGTTTCAGCTCCTTGGGAGGGTGAGTATCCTAGAGCTAACACTTGGACCCCTGGCGATTGAAGAATAGTGTAACTATTTCTTGTACCTTCACCATATAGTAATTCTTGAGAGTTAATGCTCCTCAAGGGATACTAGTTTTGGAAGGCCCTTTAAAAATTCAACTTTCCACTAAACCTCGGTTTTTTGGGAAAGAAGCTTGATTGTTGCTTCCTTAGAAACTTTTTTAGTGGTGTGGACACTTTGATTTTTGTTGATTCTAGTTGCCTTTAGGCTTGTTTGACTGTATTTTTATATACTCTAATAAACAAATCCTTTTATTAAACTTCAAAGTGATTAATCGCTCAATCCACCCATTAAGGTGGAAGTGAGGAAAATTATCCAAGTTTGAGGGTCCCGCTACATTGTGGAGGCATATACATGAAACTAAACTACTTATAAACCCAATCAAATATTACTAGAGAAGAAAAACATCAAATCAATTATAAAAATTTGTCACATCATGGACAAAACATAGATAGAGTTTATGATCTTACTTTAGTTGAGATTGAAAAAATAAAATATCACACATTTGCACATCTAAATCCACACTTAGAATATCCTTTAAAATCAATCATACTTACCGAAAGTGAGTCACTGGTTAGTGTTTTTGAAAGTTGTGATAAAATTTAGAACATTATACTTGACCCTTTGGCTTCGTCAGAAGTTGAAGGGACCATATCAATGCAGCCTCAAATGGTTACGAGAGGTTATCAAAATCCTCTTAGCACACACAATAGTTGTCTAGGTTCTAATTCTGGGGGAAACCCTTTACCATGGAATGTTCATATTCCTGGTGGAAATAATGCATCCTGGAACACAAATGCCAATTGGAATCATCATTCACCGATGGGGGGAAATGCCCATAGGGTCATCCTCTGATTTATCCTAGCACAATGCCTAGGGGAAATCCACCTATCAACCCCATTCCACAATGGATTTGTCATGTTTCCAAAAGTAACCAATATTTTTGGATCCATCCTCCATAAGGAGGAAACATACCTTGGAATTCCAATCAAAACCAAGGACATAATCAATGGAATGGTTGGGTTTTAAGAAGTAACCAATTTTCTTGGGACCCAACTGCATCAGGAGGCAATCCACCGAGTTGTGTGGATTTAGGAAGTAACCAATATTCTTGGGACCTAACTCCATCAGGAGACAATCCACCCATTTATCATGTTCTAATAAGTACCCAATCTTCTTGGGGGAAGCCTTCGCAAGCGGGAAACCCGCCTTGGAATACTAGTCAAATGCAAGGACCACTTAAATGGTGTGGTCATATTCTAGGAAATAACGAATCTCATTAGAGTCTAACCCTACAAGGGGGAAATTCATGCATTCATCAATGGTGTGGTTAGATACTAGGAAATATCCAATTTCCTTGGATTCTAACCCCGCAAGGGGGAAATCCACCCATGAATCCCATTCCACAATGGAGTGGTGAGGTTTCAGAATGTAACCAATATTTTTGGAACCAGCATGCAATACCCATGTTTTATCTGGCTAATCAGCCACATGGACCTTATTCCAATGGAATGAGTAGTTCCATCAACAACCTTGAGTAGATCACCCAACAAATGGGACAAATTATCTGTTCAAACTTCAGAACCTATAGCTAGTCAGGAGATGCAGCAGCATGCTAAGATTTCCTCAAATTTTTAAAACCTCATAGTTCAATCCATGAACCTTAGGGGGAAGAAGAAGAAGTACAAGGGTAATCATAGTGTTAATCCTTCCCAAGCTCTTGGAAAACTCATTGTTCAATCCATGGAACTTAGACGGAAAAAGAAGAAATACAAGAGTAAGAAAAATGCTAACTTTGGGAAAGAAGATGCACTGAATCTATCTCAATATAGTGGGAAACAAAAATCTATTGTATTAATGAAACCTTTTTTGCAACACCATCATCAAATGGTTTCTACAACGTTGGAACCTCCGCCAGGAGGAAACCAGTCAAAATCCCCGCAAGAGGGAAATTATCCCAATGTCAATTTCTTCATGCGTGATCATGAGGTGAACATTAAAATGAGATCTCATTCTTATGATGTCCCTCCTAGTACATTGGATCAATTGGAATCACAGCCAAATTCTTCTCTCACCATTGAGAAACCAACCATAGACATAGTACCACACCCCCCCAAAGGTGATCTATGTGGAACAATGCATAATCCTAATGCACGAGCTGCTCATAATGAAACTATTATTGAGGAAATAGCTCAAGCACCATGTGCCATGTCCGTCATGGAGGTATTGCAATATTGTCCTACACAAAGAAATGAACTATTGTCTTCAACTAGAGCTAATGATCCATTCGATGCAACATTGATCACATTAGACTTAGACCAATCAACCTATAGGATTCCTTCAAAAGTTGCTTTTCAGATTAAAGTAACATCTCATGGAAAGAATATATTTCAAACCATTGTTTATGAAGGGTCCTCGACCTGTTTCATGTTATTTAAATGTTGGAAAGCATTAGGATCACCCACCTTAGTCCAATCCTATATTGTGTGTAGAGCATTTGATGGACATTCGTTCTCTCCTCGTGGACTCATTATATCCTGCCCGATTGAATGGGGTGGAAAAATAGTCACAATAGATATTGAGGTAGTAGATGTACCTATAGATTATAATTTCTATTATGACATATTTGGATACACGCTGAGATAGCTATAGTGTCTTCATATTCCTGAGCGATTTGGTTCCCTCGTTGGGGGAATATTGTTATGGTCAACCAATTAGATTATTACATGCTTGCAACTGCTATCTACTCGAATGTTATTCTCATTAGGGATGTTCTAAATTAAGTTCAAGACATTAGGGTCAGATCATTCAAAAATGATTCCCTCATGGGAAACGTTATGATCCCACAACCCTTATTTGCTGTAGAAGTGTCATACCAAGATATTAAAATGGCTTCGACAGATTTGGATCAAAATATTCCCTTGATGGAGGAATATGATCCATTTACTTGGCCCATTTTGGCTGTGAGATATCCCAGCTCACTTGATTTCTTGGATAGAATTTTATCATCAGATGAAGCAATCTTTGAAGTCATAAACATTTGGTTTCACCCACCTAAGGACATATTTTGTGGGGCCACTGGGAGCTTATTTGATTTAAATCCACCTAAGTATAGGAGCATCCTTTGTATGTTCCTTGATATTATTATGTATATTTGGAAGCATCCATATAGGTTTAGGTTATCCCTCTATGAAGATGCATTTGAACCTTTTGCAACCCAAAATTGCCATAGGGTCGAACCTGTTGGAAATTGTTGGGTCAACCCATCATATCTGTATTTTCCACTATTCTGACAAAAGAGCATACCGAACATGGGGCACCCTAATTAGCACCCCATTTCCATTTTGGTGCCCATGCTGAGTTATTCTCATAGGCCTGGGAGCCCAATTAGTCCCATCATGACCTGGAGTTTGAGACCACATACTTCTCTTCCATATAGTTCTGGCCATTTCCTGATGGGTTCCCTATTTTGTGTTCATTTCAATAAGAATGTGTTAAAATATCTGCATGAACATTTGTGTTTACTGCTTTGGTTCTTATTGCTTATGTTGCATATATGCCTTTACAGTCACTTTTTCCTCAAAATTCCTATAAACCATTGCTTTTGTTTTAGTTGACCTATACATGTGAGGACTATTTGATTCAGGTAGTTGATGGACCATGATTCATTGTGATTTATGATTTTGGTGTTTTTCGTAAGAATTAGCATGAAGTAAACCACATTGCCCCGTTCCTACTTGTTCATCGCATCAAATTGGATAACCACAGTTACTTGGTTCTATTTCACCATCTGTTGACACATAATCCTGCTTCAGATAGCCAACCAATGGAGGGAATGTCCATAAGAGTGTACACAACTAGCTCAACCCTTGTTTGCAATATGCATCTTTTCCTTGGCCTAACCCATGCTCTTGAAAAATAGAGTACGCCCATGCAACACTCTTTCCTTCCCATGTACCATGGAATTCTTTATTCTTTTTTCAAGCTAATAAATGTAAAAACTACTAAAATTTTAAAAAACATAAAAATCCAAAAAAAAAGGGGAAATTTGTATCGTATAACATTGAATCTTTGAGATAAAGGAAACATTCAGTAATAGTCACCCTTGAACATGAGACATAATTTTGTATCCTCTTTCAGTACACCATTTACATTTTCCTTAGGAAGTTGTACCAATAATTTGAACATATCTCCATCAATAGGTTATCCTTCCTGTCATCTATGGAGCTTTCGTTGATTCATCTGGACTTGACGAATTTCACAATGGTTGGTTACTCGAGTTTTATGTTGCCAAGTGTCCATTTTGCATCATGTTATGTGTTCAAGGGATGTCAAACCATTGTCGACCATTCCTCAAATATTCCTGACCAATCATGTCGGCCTTCCTTGTGTCAGTATACAGTGTTGGATCTCATAGCTCTACCAAATCATATCATCCTACTAATCTTAGTTTCATGCCAGTTGATGTGGGATGCATTAATTCCCTCCTTCTGATGGATCCGTTCCTATCAACGCCAAATCATCATCTAGGAAATGGATCTAGGAACCCCACTGAGTACCTTGTATCTTGCAGTCATTAGTGGCAGGATTCCTCGCAAACGATAGTGGGTATACAGCAATGACCCTTGATTGTTTGATTCTACAAGTGTTCGACTTCAAAACATCTATTCACACTTGTCAATTTGTACTCAAGTACCTTGGACTCCATCATCCTTATCGGTGGGCCTCCTCGCATCTGTTAATGGTATACATCAATGACTAGTAATCAGATGGTGTTTTATTATGCTTGACATCAACTCATTTATTCACATGATATAAAATTGTACTATCGTTGGTTAGTATTGAAGACCTTGGGAAATATAGTTGTATCACTCATCGATGCACTTCCTGAGTTGCACAATATTAAAATACTGTGTCAAGGTACCATGAAGACCTGGATATGTTTCACTCACCAAATGTCCACTTATATGTTTTTACAGAATTTACTTTTGACATGGATCCAATATGTATTTTTTGTGGCCATTTTTGTTTACTGCTAAGCATGGGTATACCCTCCTCAGGAAGATATCATATATTTGGGAAATTTCCTTGTTTGACTTCCAGGTGTTTCTCTACCTCATGCGTTCATAAGCCATCATTTTCCATCATGCCTTGATCATTAAAGAGTATAAGTCCAAAGAGTATCATAATGAAATATAAATCAATGTATTTCAACCCTCAGCATAGCTTCAGACCTCACAAATTAGGGGGAATCTGTTAACAATAAAATTAACACCCTTGAGAGTGTTGGTCTGAGAACAATATTTTACTTCACCCGCAACATGAAGATCAAATTTTTTTGAACAATTGACCACTACTTCCACAAAGGAATAAATGTTTGAAGACAAGGTGGCTCTAAAGAGGCCAAGTCCATGACCACTTAAGGGCCAAATCCCAAATCCTATAAATCACACAGTGGAAAATTCCTAACATGGGCATTAATTGTCCTAGAAATATTGAAAGTCAAGTTGAAATGCCTAAAAACTAAGTAAAGTGGATTTTTTGAAGGAAATAATCAAAAACTTCAAAAATACTAAATCTCAAATTCATTATGAAAGATGGGATTCTAAAATCCCAATCCTATAAATGGAAGGCATGTGAGGTGAATTAAAGAGGACAAGCTAGAAAAGCAAAGGCATGCTGTAGAATTTGGAGGCTAGAGATAGAATCTTTTTCACATCATAGTTTCTTTGCTGATCATTGGCATTGATGGAGAAGGATATTTTAGATCAAGGGAGAAGGGGATTCACCCATTATTGGGATGTAATCACTTTCCTCTCAATTTAATATGATGAAATTCAAATTTCCCCTAAATATTGTGTTTAAATCCATATTTTTTTCATGTAGTTTTGCAACATTTAGTAGATAGATTTCCTTATTTATTTGAAGCTTTTTAAGAGCTAGAGGTAAGGAACTAGCTAGATGCTTCTAATGGAGGCCTAAAGGCCACGGAAGCTGGAGCAAAGGGATATTCACCAAACGACACGCTGCAAGAGGTAACCTCCTCCCTTCCCTCTCTATCTTTCCTTTGAAAAAAGTGTAGAAATTTCAGGAAATTGTTCATTATTGCATATATTCTGTCAACAGGATTCACCCTCCCTATAGTTAAGGATAGATAGGCTGTAGACAAGTCCCTACCATCGAATCTATAAATAGAATGGTGACCATACTCGGGAGCTAAGGGGATTTTCTCTTGAAACAAGTTTTCTTGAGAAATTTGCCTTGTTTGGGTGTTTATTTCCTTTTAAATCCTTTGATGCATGCCTTATCTTGTCCTTAGAAGGTTTTAATTCAGTCTTAGAGGTCAAAACCGGCCTAGATCTGGATTTTCATAGTTAAAAAGCTTGAAACTTTTGAGGGTTTTGTCACGAGATCTCTTGTTTCTTGATATATGTGGGTACAGGGGTAACATAAGCGTATACATGCTGATTTTCTCTAAAAATTCATGTATATACGCCGGTTTTCTTTGAACAGTAGCATATGGAACAGAGTCTGGTATTTTGGGCATAAAATCCTCATTTCTTGTCCATTTTGAGTCTTTTTTTTTTCCGTGGAAAGATTAAAAAACCCTATATCTAAATTTAAAGTCTGATTTTATATATTTTGATTAATATTTTGGGAATTTTTGTATGCATGTGAATGGAATTTGAAAAATTCATGATTCTTGAACTTTTTGATGGTCAAATCCTGCAATTTTGGGCCATTTTGGTTGGTTTTTGTTGTTTTAGATGTCTTAGGAGTATCATAACTTAGGTTTTAGATAGTACTTACATCTCTTTTATCAAATTTTAAATATTTTTGGAAATATTTTTGAATTTTTGTGTGCATATGGATGGAATTTCATTTTTTTTGCAAACTCTATTTTTTGGCTTTGAATTGAATTATTTTCCTACCTTGAAAAACCTTGATTGACTTTCAAAACATTGATTGAGTCTCCCTAATATATTCTAGGATCATTTTTGAAGGCTTTAGGACCTTTTTCCTTCAAATTTTGAAAGCTTGGAAGCCTCCTCGAAAAGCTAGAAAAAAAAACACTTTAACTAGTAATTGTTTTTTAGCATTGGTCAAATTTCCTTTAAAAAATGATCAGATATGAAAGTTTGTGAAATGATTTCCATTTAGGTTCGTTATGTTGTTATGAACATCTGAAATTTTGTGTCATTGTCTCATTTTGATCTCATACTTGCATAATTAAATTGTTGGAAAATTAAAAGACATGACACATTATTTCAATGAATGAACCTTTGGGCCCCAAATTTTGAATCCAAATAAACTTGCTAATTTTCCACACAACCTGAAATCCTAAATAATACATTTCAAATACCATGAGTATCCCCTTCACTTGCACTTTCGGGTGGTCCTGTGAACGAGAAAGTGGATCGCAGGTGTAATAAGAATCCTTTGAAGTTTTTGAAGCATATTGTCGAGATATAGGTATCCTCTTCACTTTCGCTTTTGGGCAGTCCTGTGAATGAGAAAGTGGATCTCAAGTGTAAATGCTTGTCATGGAAAATAAAAATTGAATCACATTCTTATATGTACACATCAGTTTAAGAGACTTATTGGAAACAAGAAAAAACATTGAATATTCAAACATTTTTGGTTTCTAACTAGTAATAATTGAAACCAACCTCTTGAACCCTTGCTTGAAAATGAAAGTGATTTCAAACTTTTGAAAGTGATTTTGCAATACACACATCTGAAGGATCTCAATGAACCTCTTACTCTCCCATAGTATAGAAGTTAATCAAATGAAAAGATAGGATTAAAAGCATATGGGCATTGGTTTGGTTCAGTAGCATAAATCGCAACATCATCAGTTTCACCACCACTCCCTGAAACTAATCGAATTACATTTAAAATCAAACCTTAATCTGAAAACAACCAATATTTTATCTTTGATATCACCAACAAGATTAGGCTAGGGATTTGGGTTAATATAGTGATTTAACACTCCAAAGCCACAAAAATTTGAAACTAGCATTGATTAAAGAGAGTTAAGTCCATTAGTAGCAAAGAGTGCTAGAAGGGAAACTGCTTCTAACACAAGAGTTAAGCACAAGGTCAATTGGAATTAGTAAGGGTGGTACCCCCCTCTTACTTCTTTGGTGGGATATGAGTACATTACAACGTCTCGATTAAGTGACAAGTTCTCAAGGTGACATCATTTTTCTGAGATAACTAGTCTATGTGATTTATCCTGGACTAACGATTGTCCTGCCTGGTCAGAAGTGGTAACCATAGTTTTTTGTCCTATGGAATCAGACAAGTTGTTGTGAGTGGGGGACACTTGCAATACCTGAGACAAACACAAGGTTTTTTCATCTCCTTGGGAGGGTGAGTATCCTAGAGATAACACTTGGACCCCTGGCGATTAAAGAATAGTGTAACTATTTCTCGTACCTTCACCATATTGTAATTCTTGAGACTTAATGTCCCTCAAGGGCTACTAGTTTTGGAAGGCCCTTTAAAAATCCAACTTTCCACTAAGCCTCGATTTTTTGGGAAAGAAGCTTGATTGTTTCTTCCTTAGGGACTTTTTAAGTGGTGTGGACAATTTGATTTTTGTTGAGTCTAGCTTCCTTTAGGATTCTTTGACTGTATTTTGATATATTATAATAAAAAAATCCTTTTATTAAACTTCAGAGTGATTAATCTCCTGATCCACCCATCAAGGTGGAAGTGAGGAAAATTACCCAAGTTTGAGGGACCCGCTACATTGTGGAGGCATAGACATGAAACTGAACTACTTATAAACCCAATCAAATATTACTAGAGAAGAAAAACATCAAATAAATTCTAAAAATTTGTCACATCATGGACAAAACATAGATAGAATTGATGATATTACATTAGTTGATATTGAAAAAATAGAATATTGCACATTTGCACACGTAAATCCACACTTAGCATATCCTTTAAACTCAATCATACTTACGAAAAGTGAGTCACTGGTTAGTGTTTCTGAAAATTGTGATAAAATGCAGAACATTACACTCTGGCTTCGTCAGGAGTTGAAGGAACCGTATCAATGCATCCTCAAATTCTTACGAGAGGTTATCAAAATCCTCTTGGCACACACAATAGTTGTCTATGTTCTACTTGTGGGGGAAATCCTTTACCATGAAATGTTCATATTCCTAGTGGAAATAATGCATCCTAGAACACAATTTCCAATTGGAATTATCCTTCACCAATGGGAGGAAATTCCCTAGAGGGTCATCCTTTGATTTATTCTAGCACAATGCCTAGGATAAATCCACCTATCAGACCCATTCTAGAATGGAGTGGTCATGTTTCAGAAAGTAAGCAATATTTTCAGATCCATCCTCTACAAGGAGGAAACATACCTTGGAATTCCAATCAAAACCAAGGACATAATCAATGGGATGGTCGGGTTTCAAGAAGTAACCAATCTTCTTGGGACCCAACTCCATCAGGAGGCAATCCACCCAGTGGCTAGGTTTTAAGAAGTAACCAATCTTCTTGGGACCTAAATCCATCAGGAGACAATCTAGCTATTGATCATGTTCTAACAAGTACCCAACCTTCTTAGGGGAAGCCTTTGCAACGGGGAAACCTGCCTTGGAGTACTAGTCAAATCCAAGGACCACCTAAATGGTGTGGTCATATTCTAGGAAATAACATTAGAGGAAATTTCAATTTAAAATGGGCCTTCCAAAAATAATACAAATTTCATGTCATCATGTATTAGCCAATCAAAAATCTTTAAAATTCAAAAAGGGACACCTCTTAAACAAATTTTTAATATAAATTTGGGGATAGGTATCATAAAAAAAATACTTTTTTTGTTCATACTTTCGACATATCTCCCTATGTTTTTACTCAAATTTCGATTGGGAGAGCTAATTGGATGCGGATTTAAATTTTGCATCCAATGAGTACCCACTTGACATACTTTTTATGGGCCCCTATACCCCGAAAACAAGAAATACTTGAAAAAGTGTGATGATGATGTCAACATCATGTTTTTCAGGTATTTCTTGTTTTTGGGGTAGCAAGGCCTGTCAAAAGTATGTTGATTGGGTACTCATTGGATGCGGAATTTAGATCTACATCAAATGAGCTCTTCTGAGTGAAATTTGAGTAAAAAGAAAGGGCAGTATGTCAAAAATACGAACAAAAAAGTAGTTTTTTCTTTTCTTCCTCCAAAATTAATAAACATTATTTTATTATTTTAACTATTATTTTATTAATTTTCCTTAGGAGGCCCATTATGAGTTGAAATTTCCTCTAATGCAAATCTCTTTGGATTCTAACCCTGGAAGGGGGAAATACACCCATTTATCAATGGTGTGGTCAGATACTAGGAAATATCCAATATCCTTGGATTCTAACCCCGCAAGGGGGAAATCCACCAATTAATCCCTTCACCATCAACATAGTTTTCAGGGAAAGGTGGTTCTATATGATGGTCAATTGGATTTCTAGGATTCCTTACATCCCTTTGTCTGATTTGGTGGGGTTGAGGAGGATTGGGTCATAGCAAATTAGGATTTCTGATTTGAGGCTCAGCTTGTTCCTTGTTTAGTGGCATGTTATCTATAGTCAGTTTATCCATCATTTTATCCATTTCATTCAATATCATCTCAAATTTTATATCACTAGAAGAGGTAGTAGCAGAAGTAGAAGGTACAAGCTCTCCCCTGAATTTTCTTTTATCAGTTTCTATTCTATGCTTCATCTTTCCACAGGCCATCATGTTGGATTCTACGTATAATTCATCTTTAAACATGTCAAGAAGACTAGCTGATTTCCTCTCTCTTAATAAAAAAGAAAAATCACTTTAGAAACCATCAACATAGTGGATTTTTGCAGCGCCTACTAGAGGTTTGATATCAACAAGGATGGAGTTATATACTCTCATGAAACGACTTGAGAATTCGTGGACAGAATCAAAACCCCTTTCTTGAGACTGTTATACTGAGACAGTACTTGTAATGGACTCTTCTTGTCATCCCACCTCTCAAAGAATGCAGCTTGGAATGCTTGGAATGTACAAATGGATCCAGCAGGAAAGTCCCTAAACCATTTCTTGGCTTCCCCGGGCCAGATTTGTGCAAGTAGTCTCATCTTAACATCTTCATAATCAAATTCTCCTGGATCAATGAAGTCATCAAACCTATCCACATGTTTTCTCGATGAGAAATTAACTTGCCCATCATATAAGGTAATTCTTTGGGCATAATTCAGAGGGACGTCATGTAAGGCAGCAGGAAAGGCCAAAGGGGAAAATCTAGCTAGCATTGGTCTAGGTGGATTTGGAACCACAAGAGGATCTTAGAAGGTTGGAGGGTTGTGAACAACTGGTGGGATATAAGGATGAATGTTTTGAAAAGTAGGGTTTCTTGCACCAGTTTTCTCTAAGTTTTGAAGTTTCCACCAGAGAGAGTTAAGCAGATATGACTCTAGCCTGCTAGGATTTAATTATGTGTTCTTAAAGTTAGACTTAGACTTAGAATTTAATAGTGATCTCTCAAAATTAGTTTCAAATTGAGGAATATCTAATTGGTCCTTTCCTTTATTTCTAAGCAATTTATTACGATTATCCACACCTTGCAAGATTTCAGCCTCAGGATTACCTCAAGTATGTTGCCACCTAGAAACCAGGATGCCTTCTGCAATCTGGTTAGAACCAATGTAAATTCACTAGGGAAAATATACAACCTTATCCAACTACAAGATTCTTTGTTTTCCCATAGAAATCCTTTCTTCCTCTAGTCTTTGTTGTTTCTCCTAGAGATGATTTGCACTTTCGTGTCCCCGGCAACGACGCCAATTTGTTAACACTCAGAATCACACCCAAGGTTATGGAAGGTGGACCCCAAGGTAACATCAGAACCAATTTAGGAAAGGGAGTTGGCTTCACCATTTCCATAGAGGGATCTCTCACAGATATATAACAAGGCCAGATACAAACAGGAAATGAAATTCAAATATTGTTGTGGTTGAAACAGGGTAAGGGTGGATTAGGTTATGGAGTCACAATGATCAAGAAACACATAAAAATTCACATGGGAAATTTCTACAAAAGAAATATAATAATTTGGTTACAGTCAATATGTTTTTGGTCTGGTGGAAAGGAAGAAAGATGACATTCCATTAACACATAACACCAGTTAGATGAATTCTACATTAACTTTAGTAGAAACAATTTGTGAATATATGAGATGATAGACATAGCATAATCAAGTATGAATTCTGAAAACTACCACACGCTTATCCCAGATATGAGAGAAAACATAATGGAAATATTAGCAAGAAGGACATGCACATAAAAAAAAGAAATCACAGACTAGAACTGAGAAATACACATGAATTTCTACATTCAAAGGTAAGCATCTGACTCTACAACTTTTATTAAAAACATATCTTAAAATTACATAACGCAAAAGTCTCATAGGTTTCCTCCTTTTCTTCCTCTCTTGAGCGTATAATTATAGTTTCTTAGCTCCCCGAGACCAAACTTGAAACATGGCCAAAATTTGTTACAATATTGGGAAACAAACTTCTAACAAACTTTAATGTGGCACATTTGCCACGATTTACATAAAATGGAAACTATGTGTTGAAATATTGTAACTTCAAAGAATATTCTATATGTATTTCTTTGTGGTCCTCGATGGTCCTACCAGGAGAACCACTTGTATTACTTTGTACCTCTATGCTCCTAATCGAAAGAACTAATAAGAGTCATGAGGCAGTCCCCTCTAATTGTAAAGGTGGGTCATTAGCACCCCAGTGTGGTTACTTGAGCCTACATGTGTAACTCGATCCTACATGATTAACTCGAGCCTACATGACAGATGAGTTAACTTAAGTGAACAGATGAATATAAATAGAGGTGTAGTGCTCCTCATTTATGACACACACTCTCACTTGTGTAGCACATTAGTGGAGAAGAGAAGTAGCTGGAGAAGAAGGAGGATCAGGCTTTGATCTCCTTCCTGGTTTTATCTTTTATATTTTTGGGGCATCTATATTGAGGAAGCTTTTGCTGGATTTTTCCCTTTAGGGTTTTCCCAGGATAAATGTTTTTGTTCCTTTTGTATGGTTGTGCTTGTCTATCTTTCGGTGATCCTGTTTATATGCTTTTGTTATGAAAAATGAAACGAAATACCGATGTCTTAGCTAAGCATATAAAAATTTAACATGGTATCAGAGCCACCCTGAAAAGAAGACAGTATGCAGCTATAGAATCTATGGATTCTTACTTTTTATTTCTCTCTCCACAATCGATCAGCAAAAGAAGGCTAGGCTGACTCTCCATTGAAGGGCGCATCTTTCTGTCAAAGCGGAATTCGATTCTGAGCATTTTTAGTTTTCCGTGTGGGAAATTAGGGCTTCTTGTAGAAGAAGAATTTTTGAGTGAGCCTAGAATAGGATTTCTCTCCTCATCAAAATCTAAGTTTAGAGACCTGGATCAATATTTTTGGTTCGGTGAAACTCCGAGAAAGTCAAACCCTAGTTTGACCTAGAGCTAGAAAAACCCTAAATACTAAAACTGCTAAGTTTTGGTATATTCGCTATATCCAAATATTTGCAAAGGTTCAAGAGTTGAAAATTTCAGAGACCAAATATACAAGCTTGATGAACGCTATGTCCAAAATTCAACCTCCTGTTCGCTATATTCTAGGAGATATGATCCCTCCAAGTTAGGGTTTCAGCCTCTTCGAGAATTCATACATAAACAGGACACCTAGGGAAAATTGCTATAGCTTGGGATATAGAGGTCCAAATGGAATTCTTGAAGATTTTCCAGAAATAGAATGGACTTTAATTTCTTTGATCTGAAGTTTAGAACCTGAAGATGAACCACTGACACGTGGCATGTCGTACAACTTCACTGTTCTGAACAGTCATGTAACAGGTCACCTTGGGAAAATGATCATAAATCCAAATTGGTGAAACAAAATCTGATGAAACCTATGGTTTTGGATTAGGGACCTGTGAGGTTACCTCAGTGCAAAATTTCAGACATAGAGGAGTACTAATTTCTGAGATATCATAGAAACAGTAATAGGAATTTCTGCAGAAGAAATTGGAAAACTAGGGCTTCCTTCCACTATTTTCAAAAAAGGAGTACATTGGACAGCTCCATTTGAAGAGATATATATTTCTATCCAATTAGATCTAAAAGATTCCAAGTTTTTAAAATTAGGGTTTCTCTGACAAACCCTAGATCAGCTAGCTTTGAAAGCAGGATGGACACCTCAAATCGGTAAGATCTAATCTTTTGCTATTTGCATTTGAGGTTCTCATTTCAAAGTGATCTATCACATCAGCTTGATGATAAACTTGGTGAAGTTGAAAACTTCCAAGCATGAAAGTATTTGATCTCTCTGAATATAATGAATTGTACACCTACATGAGTAGAGGGGTTCTAGTTCTAGAGGGAGATGAGCCTCAAAGCCTTACACAAGAAGAACTTGATCAAGGCCAAGAAGGTCACTGTTGATTCAATCACGAATCAACTTGTACCACACGTGTCTTCCCTAAAGACGCCGAAGATGTTTGATTTCTTGATAAAGCTATTTGAAGATAAGAACATAATTCAGAAGATGGATTTTAGAAAATAGTTGAAGAATGTGAAGATCTAGAATGCATAACATCTTGAAGCAGTAGAAGAAGAAGCGGAGAATGCAGAAGTGGTGATAGCCACCTTGAATGGCCTCCCATGATCATGGGATTCATTCATGCGAGGAATGTGTGCCAGAAGAAAGTGATTACTTTCAGTTGACTTTGGGAAGAAGAAGAAGTTCGTCTCATAAGAAGAGAAGAAGAAAGATGGGAGAAAATTGAAGATCAAGCTATCACCATTCAAAGAAGATCCCTTAAGCAATGAGGAATATGAAGAACTCAATTCTTGACGAACCTCTTATCCATCTTATCATTAGGATAAGAAATGATGATAAAGTAGAATGATCAAGATGGAGTCTACCCACGAAACAAATAAAAGATAAGTATTCAATTGTCATTTCATGATATTGTTTTACATTTGATTATATTCAGTTGATGTGTTATGCATGATAGATTGTTTGCATTAATGATTGTATACTACTAATATGCATGTGATGGGTAAGTAGCTCATGGTGCTATACAACTCTCCATTGCTACTTATCAAACCTCTTTGCTGACATATTGGATTAGTCTAGAAATTTCTGTGAGATATGGATGAATGTTGTATTGGATAAACAGTTGCATGATGCATAAGAATTTGTCGTTATGCATATGATTTATGAAATACTTCTAACCATGCAGCTGGTGCATTTGAATTGTAGGAAAGGTCTTGTACAACCTCCTACAAGAAAAGAAGGATGAGACTTGTTCCAAAGAACAAGTGATGACAATTCAATAAACATGAATCTGAAGCTCCTAGGGTCAGAGACACCATGTCGGAAGAAAGAGCTTCAAAGAGCAGTAGATCCACCTCAAAGGATGAAGACTATCATGGGTATGAGAGATAACTCAAGATGAAAATAATGCTATGAAAGAAGCTATGATAAAAGAATAACAGTTGATCATGGGGAATGGTGTATACGATATGATTTCAAGACATAAAGCAAAGTATGTAGTATCCTCCATATGGATATACAAGAACAAGTGTACAAAGCAAGGTTCATGATTTGCCTCAGAAAGAATAGAATATGACATGACATACTCTATTGACCAGTATATATCAATCATAGAACCACATGTACATAATGAAGAAGGAAGATAATACTCCACTTCAGGGGGAGTGACTATAGAAGATATCTGAGTTCGACACGATACGACATGATGGACAACTTCCTGATGGATCGAGACTTTTGGGTTCCAATCTTCAAAGTTGAATGCAGAAGACTAGCATATGTTGATGATTTGACAAGATGAAATTATGGAAGATGTTATTGTTAACACCCAAAAAGGGTTCACTACCTCATCTACCCCATTACATGGCTCATTTGTCCATTTTCTCACCATATTTCCATCAAAAACCCATAAAACCATGCAAAAAGCCTCCAAAAGGCTTAAAATGCCTCCAAAAGGCCATAAAACCCTCTTTTCCTCTAAAAATATCCAAAATTCCTCCAAAAAAGCAAAAATCTCCAAAAAGGAATAAAAAATATAAAATAATGAGGAAAATGAGGAAAAAACCCTAAACAGCTGAAACCCTAACCCTAAAACCGCATGGTTTCCAACTATAAATAAGTGATGGAGACCCCTTATTCAATATCCACAATCACAAGTATCCTGCCTCTGCCAAAATTGCTCGTGAAACACTAGCTCACCATTGAGCTACTTTCACCATAAGAGCCCCCTTTTGGCCCATTTCCACCATTGGAGAAAGAGAAGAAGCAGCTTGAAGCTCGGAGCCACCGACTCAGATCACCGCAAAGGGCTTCACCAACCTTCACATTGAAGGTCAGATCAATACAAAATTACTATTTACTTTTTACTGTTTTGTTTAATGAACTTGTTTAGATTTAGTTTGTCATTTCAGTTATAGCTTTTAATTCACATATCATTGAACTGCTACTAAGGAATCCATTGTCCTTAGTAGGTACTCATTCGTACAAGCTAGGGAGAAAACCCTAGCAACAATTTTGGCGACTCCGCTGTCTTTTAATTTATTTTATTTTTCATTTTGTCCTTTCAGCTGTCGTTTTCGGCCGACGTAAACCGTCGTTTTTTGCTTCAAACCCGCGGTCCGCCCATGTCTTTTCAGCCCTTAGCTGCGACCCGACCGCGCCTTTCCAGCTGAAACCCGCGATCTGAGCGTGGCTGTTTCTTCCAAACCCGCAGTCCACCCGCGTTTGTTCTACAGAAACCCACGATCTGAGCGCGGCTGTTTCTTACAAACCCGCGGTCTGCCCGCGTCTGTTATACAGAAACCCACGATCTGAGCGCGGCTGTTTCATCCAAACCCGCGTTCCGCCCACGTCTGTTCTACAAAAACCCACGATCTGAGTGCGGCTATTTAGTCCAAACCCGCGGTCTGCCCGCATCTTTTCCCCTAAAACCTGTAGCCTGAGCGCGTCTGTTTCGTCCAAACCTGCGGTCCGACCGCCATTACGATTCGACTTTTTGCACTTGTTCCTGCTTTTGAACCCAGCCCCTTTGCTTCCATATGTTCTGCACCTGCACATCCATCTGTCCTACCTATAGTCCTACAGCATTTTCTTCATCATTATTCCTGTTATAGCATTGTTTTACTTCAGTTAATTTTGCACGGTAAAATTTTTCTTTTAGTATTATTGATAGTTAGAAAGTTGCCCTGGCACTTCTCTTCTGGGTTCATAACCTCACAAGCACACAATCTGTCACCTAAATCAAGTGAGACTTAAAAAATACTTAACTCAACCAACATTCTAACCCCACTTGGGGAACACAAAAGAATTTTTGTAGTTAGGTAGGATCGAGGGGATAGGCTTCCAATAACACCCCTTGGTTATTTACACTTGAGACATAGTTGTTGTCCATTAGGGAACCAAAATCCCCTAGGATTTTTTGACACGGTCACAACCGGTTTATCAGAGGGCCTCTCCCTTAGGAGGGTTGAAGTCGTGAGATTGGTTCCGAAAGTCTGAGTGGAATACCGAACTCCATTCAGTAACTGAAGGGATACCTTTCGCAGTTCTCGGGATATCCCTGTATAGGGGTATTGCGGTTAAAGGACCAAGCGACAGATTTACCTTTCTGGACGTGTCATGAATGGGGTATATTAGTTGCCATTCTTCTAGGATTTGACTACCTGGTGTCCCTCCCGGTAGGGGGATACCTTAGCCACTTGGCTTTCCTCTTCATATTGTCTGACTTGGATTTCATCACCTTGTAGAGGATATGTCTAGTTGAGTCATAATACTTCTAGTTAGGTTTTTGCATGCTCCCTTACCTCCTTTTGGTCTAGTGAGTCCACCGTTTTATTTATTTTTAGGCAACCTGCTGTTTCTTGGTATTCTGACCATTTCTGTTGACACTCCGCCTATTGTAGCACGCAGTTACAATGGGTGTTTTGAGTTGGTTGTTGTCCTGAGCGCCCTATTTTTTGAGCTCTCCTTCTGCACACTCGGTTGCATTAGAGTTTTTGAGCTGATTTGTAGTTACCTCAACCCACAGAGATTTGACTCCATTTGTCACCATTGAGTCTCCGAGACATTCTCGGCGCCTCAGAGGCGAGCCTCCACAGCACAGTTCACTTGACACCACCTGTCATCGACACAGGTCATCATCACTTGAGACCGTTCATCATATATCTCGAGCGTTGTCACTTGACTCCACTCATCAGCGGCATAGAGCTCCATCACCAGATACAGACGCCCCTTACTTTACCTATGATTCTGAGCGAGACTTCGAAAACCCCCTTTACACCGCCCCTACTAGCCCCATGGCTGGCGTGACTCCCACTCCTATCTTGGTAGGGACCGTTGGTGGCACATCCACCACGACACCACTTACCACACCCACTTTGGGTATGCCCTCCATGGGGGCCCCCTCTACTGTCCCTCTCACAGCACTGATTCCCGCGGCAGGAATACCTATCCCTGCTCCATTAGTGACCCATACTACCCATGGTGGTGCAGGAACTTCCTATACCACCTTAGTTCCCCCACTTGGGGGAAACCTCCCTCACATGACCCCTCCACTTGGGGGAATTGGCCCCAACTTGGCCCAACCCACTACCGTGTCACATCATTCGTCCAGTTTGCCATTCATGGCTAGCCTCAACCTGCCTGACCTAGCTAGATTAACCAACGACCCCATCCGACACGACCCTGCGTGGCCTCACATGCCCACCAAGCTCCCCTCTGACATCCCTAAGTTCAAGGCAAGGCAGGTGAGGACCCACAGAATCATATCATGTCCTTCCATCTATGGTGTTCCTCCAACTCCATAGTAGACGATTCTATTCGCCTCCATTTATTACAGCGCACTTTCACTGGCTCTGCTGCCAAGTGGTACATTGAACAACCCCATGGAACCCATGCCACCTTTATTTCCCTTGCCTCGACCTACCTGCAGTTCTTCCAGTTACCTGTCCGCTATGACACAGGCGTTGAGATCCTACTATCATGCAGACAGAACACGGCTACCCACATCACGGACCACATTCATGAATGGCGTCGACGCCGTAGTTTATGCAAGATCAAGTTAGACGACTGAATCTTCCTAGACTGGTTCCTCAAATCCCTCCTTCCTATCATTGCTAAGGATGTAGCATCCGAACGACCCCAGTCTGAAGAAGAGGCCATCCTTAAGGCCCAGCAATTCGATCTCATTTATGCCCAGTCAGGTTATCTCTATACCATTATACCTGACGCCCCTCGCGAAAATTCCTCCCAGCACGATGCGCCGGGGTCATCCCATGCTGCCGACAGCATCATTGGCCGTGTCTCTTCACAGCCTCAACCATTTTCCATAGCCCGTCCTACCCCTAGCCCTGACCCTTCACGGGCTACCTCACAGATGGGAGCAAACAACCCGTATGCTCCCATGACCCATCAACACCATACCCATGGACCCTCATGTCCACCTCGGTGTTTCGGTCATATGACTCTCGCTTATGCCCCCCCAGTCGCATCTCAGCCTTACTATCACCAGCAGGCTGCACCAGCTCTCGTGCCGTCACAATCCTAACCCGTTTACTACCCACCATAGCCAACCCCTGCGGCAAACCCACAACCCGCTCCACAGCATTATCAGCAACACCCTCAGGTTGCTGCACCTACGCAACCTCCACCTACATATCATCCACTGCAGCCTACTCCACCCCCTGTGCAACCTCAGAATCCACCTGCTGTCCAAGGGCAAGTTTATGCTCAACAAAACCCGCAGCAGAACCAGAACAACCAACGCAACCAGGGCCAACAAAACCGTGGCAGAGGCCGAAATTGTGGGAACAACCAACCGACCGAACAAGCTGGCCAACATCCTAATCCTCCCGCTAATAATAATGCGGCCCCTGCTAGCCAAAACCCTGATTGCCCACCCAAGCAGGATAAAAACCCTCATTTGCGAACAAACTACCCTTGTTCTGTTTGCGGGGTCTATGGCCACTACACACATTTTTGTCCACATATGGAACGGGCTCAGAAACTTTTGGCTGCTGATGTACAACGCCAAGGGCAGACGACTCCTCAAGCACCGCCCAACCTGCCACAACCTCAGCAGCCACCTTTGGTGCTGCAAAACCCCTTACCAACCCAAGGCGTGGTGAACACCCAACCGTTGGCTCCTCCTCAAGCCAACGCACAAACCCAACAACTCATCACATACGCTGCTCCCGATCAACCCACGCTTGACTTAGGTACCCACCACTTGTTGATGATGTCCTCCGATGAGATCAACCTCCAAACTCGTCGGAACCAATATGGCTCCACCCCTGAAGTCCCTCCCGTCGATACACCTACTAACGCTCATCCCACTAATCAGGCGTTACGTATACCTCCACCTCCACTAGATGGCACTCCCAAAGAGCCCCGTTTCCCACTTCGTCGTATCAACAATAACCCCAATGCGCGGGCTGCTTCCAACTACAACATTGTTGATGACTTAGCCCAATCCCCCGCAGCCATGTCTGCGTTAGAAGTCTTAAAAAACTGCCCTTTGCAGCGCAAGACTTTACTCTCATCCATTGGGGTTGTCGATCCAAACGATTCGCAATTAATGGCATTTGATTTGGACCAATCCGAACCTCACCTACCTTCCACTTTGGCATTCCAAGTTTCTGTTTCCATTCGGAATTTTGTCGTCCAGAGATGCATTATTGATGAAGGAGCTTCTACATGTGTCATGCCCACCTCCATCTAGCAAAAAATGGGATCCACCTCTCTCCAGCAGTCCTCTACTGTGTTGCAAGCCTACGACGGCCATTCATCTCAACCACAAGGCCTATTAACTAATGTCTCCCTCCAGCTGGCTGGCAAAACCGTCCTCGTTAACATCGAGGTTATCAATGCACAGCTTGATTATAACCTTTTACTTGGCCGCAGCTACATGTATGCCATGCGAGCAGTTGCTTCTACTGTTTTTCGCACCATGATGCTCCCCCATGAGGGACGTGTGGTCAAGGTTGACCAACTCACTTACCATGATCTGAATGCCCCCGCGGCACCTGAAAACGTTCTCCCCATGATTGAACAACCTGTTTCAGATGCCACCACCTCATTTGTTTCTTCTTTGGGGACGGGCGTTTACTCCGATGCACCAATGACCTCAACCACCTCAGTCGTTTCTTCTATGGAGCACGGAGTTTACTCAAACGCACCAATGACATCAACCTTCCCATCTATTCCACCCCCGTCACCGGATAATGAAGTATTCGACTTATGTACCCTGTCCCATAACAAGCGAACTCCTACTAATCAACCGCCCTTGTTGCCTCAACCCCCTTTGGTACCTAGTCACATTGGTGCTACACCCATCCATACCATTCCTTTCCTCTTTCCTCCCTCAGGAGTAGTTAGTGCCCCATTCATGGCTACCCTCAGCCTTCCTGGGTTAACCTTAGGATTACCCGTTTGGTATCTTTCACCTCCCGTTCCCCCGCCGACACCAAATGTCGTCCTGCAACCAGTGCAACCCATTGCCACTACTAGTCAACCACCTCCCATTATCGCTACCCCATCGTCCTCCACGAACCTCCCCCCTCTTCTTACCAAACCCACTGGGGGCAGAGGCCCCCAACCTTACACTGCTATCCCACCTCCTAAGACAGTAAAAAACCCCCCTGTGTTTCGTGCTCCTTCCAAATGCGCGTTGTGCGACGAATTGGGCCATGCGACTCACCTATGTCCTCACTTATCGGATTTACAAGAATACATGAAAATGCTTGACGACGACCCCACTATCCCAGTTGTCCATCTAGATTCAACCCCTATGCCTCGTGACAAATCCCTGCGCACTAACCAATCCTGTGCCTTATGCGGTGTCTACGGACATTACTCACATCACTGTCCCGATCTCCACGAGTACAGAATAACTCTCTTTGAGATGAACAATCTGGATCTTGAGACGGTACCCCTCACCATTGAGGAAATCCATTCCCCAGTTTCTTCCCCTTCTGGAGAGGTCAATACCACTCTCTTTGAGATGAACAATCTGGATCTTGAGACGGCACCCCTCACCATTAAGGAAATCCATTCCTCGATCTCTTCCCCTTCTGAAGTGGTTCATACCATTTATATGATCTCTTCGGTCACTATTCCCTCGTCAACCGATTTGACGACACATATATTCCATACTGATGAGGAGATCCTCGAGGCTCTCACTGCCCCAGATTATCCCTGGGATGACATGCACCATCGTTCCTACTTCCTCCCAGATGAATCTTCCTCTAAAACTGCTACCCAATTTGCAGTTGAATCCAAAGACTTCCTTCCCCCCAAGGTCAACTGGTTCAAAGACCCTATTCCTGCTCCTGATGCCTTCGAAGAGGGTAACATGGCCAACATCTCACCTGTCATCAAAATTGATATCGCTGCCCCCGGAGACACCCCCGAACTCATCGCTTTAGGAGCATCTTGCACTGAGCAGGAGATTAAGGAATACAAAACACTTTTCAAAGAATTCTGTGATGTCTTTGCCTGGTCCTATACCGAAATGCTTGGTCTTGACCCTGCCATTATAGAGCACCACATTGACACATGGCCTGATGTACCCCCCGTTCGTCAGAAACAGCGTCCCATTCATCCCTCAAAACTCCCAGTTGTCAAAGCAGAGATTGAGAAGCTTCGCATGGCAGGATTCATTTATCCTATTGCCTATACCACATGGGTTTCAAACCCTGTTCCTGTCAACAAGAAACAAGGCACCATTAGAGTATGCAGTGACTTCCGAGACTTAAACCGCACTTGTCCCAAAGACAATTTCCCTAGACCATTTATTGACCAGCTCATTGATGCGTGTGCGGGGCATGAAGTCCTCTCGTTCATGGACGGTTTTTCCGGATACAATCAGATCCAAATCCGCAAGGAAGACCAGTACAAAACCACTTTTACTACCCCATGGGGCACATTTGCCTATCGCGTCATGCCTTTCGGCCTTAAACATTCTAGCACCACATTTTAGCGGGCCATGACCTATTGCTTTCATGATTTGGTCCATATCCTACTTATCGACCTTGATGACCTTACAGCTCGTTCCTGAAAATGATCAGACCACCTTACTGACCTTCGGCAAGTTTTCTTGCGTTGTCGCAAATATCAGATCCGCTTGAACCCACACAAGTGCGTCTTTTGCGTTCCAGCAGGCCGTTTGTTAGGTTTCATTATTTCCCAGAAAGGAATTACTGTTGATCCCCTAAAAGTCCAAGCCATCTTAGACCTTCCCTCTCCTCGAACGCTTCGGCAACTCCAAAGTCTGCAAGGGCGATCCAATTTTATTCGACGCTTTGTTCCTGATTACGCCACAACTGTTCACAGTTTCTTACGCCTGCTCCATACCCACATACCCTTTATCTGGGACACACAAGCAGAAGCTACCTTTGAAGACCTCAAGAAATCTCTCACACAAGCCCCCTTAATCTCCCCTCCAGATTTCTCTCAGGACTTCATCCTCTACGTCTCGGCATCTGAACATGCTGTGTCCGGAGTCTTGGTTCAAGAAGACACCTCACGCCAAGAGCATGTCATTTACTACGCCAGCCAGACCTTGTCCGGTCCACCCCTACATTACCAATATGAGGAGAGACTAGCCCTAGCAGTAGTATTTTCCGTCCAAAAATTGCGACACTACATTTTGCTTAGTCATACCACAGTCATCGCTGATTCTAACCCCATGGTATATCTCTTAAACCGGCGGCTCCTACAAGTCCGTGTGGCTAAATGGGTCATTATCCTCCAGGAATATGACCTCACGTTCCCAACACCTAAGAGCACTAAAGCCCTTGTGTTTGCCCAGCTCATCACTGATCTCCCTTCATTTATCCCGGCCCCACCCATCTCCGAAGAGTTACCCGATAATCACTTGTTTACTATCTCGTCTGATGACCCATGGTACGGTGATATCTTTTTATACCTGCACACGCAGAATTTTTGACCCACCGTCACACGTAATGGGCGTCGTCGTACCCATCACCAGGCCACTCGCTACCTCCTCATAGGAGATGTCCTTTACCGACGAGGAGTCGACACAATTCTTCGTTGTTGCCTTACACACGAGGAAGCGGAACAGGTCCTTAATGATTGTCATAGCGGTGCCTGTGGCGGCCATTTCTCAGGGATGGCCACTGCCCAAAAGGTCATCCGCGCCGACTATTTCTGGCCCACACTTTTTACCGATTGCATCACTGCGGTCAAGCATTGCCATAACTGCCAACTTTTTTCCCCCAAGGCCCGGACACCACCTGCTTCGTTACACCCTGTCATCACCATTGGTCCCTTTTGCAAGTGGGCCATCGACTTCATGGAGTGTAGACCCCCATCTGCGAACAGCCATAAGCACATTGTTGTCGCTGTTGATTACTTCACCAAATGGGCGGAAGCCATGCCCACCTTCAACTGTACCACTGAAACTGCTGCCCTTTTCTTTTTCAACCATGTTATCACTCGATTCGGGGTCCCTAAATAGTTGGTCTCAGACCATGGCTCACACTTTGAAGATTCCGTTTGGCGCGAGCTATCCACCTTTCTCAAGTTTGAGCACCAATTTTCCTCTGCTTACTACCCTCAAGGGAGCAGTCAAGTAGAAGCTGTTAACAAAATACTGAAAACCATACTCCAATGCACTATTGATCAGCATAAGTCCAATTGGCACCATATGCTATTCCCTGCCTTATGGGCTTACCGTACCTCCACCAAGACTACCACCGGTTTTACCCCGTTTCATTTAGTTCACGGTGTAGAGTCTATCCTCCCCATCGAGTGTCAGATACCTGCCTTACACATTGCCGTCGAGCTTCTCCCCGATACCTCCCCCCTAGAGCAACGTCTTCTGTCCCTCGAACAAGCCGATGAAGATCGTCGTGCCACTCTTCAGAATATCGAAGCTGCCAAAACCCGCTCCAAAGCCAATTATGACAAACATGTTCACCCTCGAACTTTCCATGAAGGGGACCTCGTCCTCGCCTATGACCAAGCCCATGACAAAACCGGTAAAGGAAAGTTTGAGTCCATGTGGCAAGGCCCTTACATTGTGCAGACTTGCCTCGGCAAGGGGGCATACATTTTAGCTGACCCTGAAGGCCACCCTTTCCGCAACCCCCGTAATGGGTTGTATCTTAAACGTTTTTACCCATAACTGAAACCGCGACCTCATTGGTCCACATTGTACAGTTTGCTCCCTTTGTGTTTTTTACCTTTTTGACCATAATCTCACATTCATCGTTTTTTGCATGCCCACAGACGGACCATTTTCCACCTCATTACATTGGCTTCGCTAATGGCGCAAGCCGCTGGTCTCCCAACCTGGCTTCTGCAGCGTGGGTCTTGTATTCCCCTTCCGACGAACTGATTCACCTTGATGGAACCTGTATAGGCGCTGCTACCAATAACCAGGTGGAGTATGATGCTGTGACCGGTCTCCTAACTGCTCCCATCCAGATGGGCATACGTCACCTTCATGTGTTCTTGGACTCCCAGCTCCTTGTCTCCCAGATCAACAACTGCTACCAGGTGCGCGATCCTTGCCTATTTAGAAAATTCCTGCGTACGAAACAACTTAGCCAACAGTTTGAATCCATCACATTCACACATGTCCCACGAGCTCAAAATAGTGTCGCAGATCAAATGGAAAATAACATCCTAGATTGGCATATCAATCACACCATATAAACATCCCCGCCATACATCATAGCATCTCATCCAACTAGATAAAAAACCAAAAAGACTGCATTGCATAAACATTTGCATCCATAGGGGCATCCACGTACCTAGACATACATAAATCATGTCACATCACATAAAATACACAAGGGGCGTCTACATGCCCAACATCCTAGACTACTTGCATCCACGTGCAATACAAACATACAACACATCATCAAGCGCATCCACGTGCGTACAAATGATAAAACATCATAAACAAAAAGTGCATCCATGTGCATAAATATATAGATATCAAAAATATACATGAGATATACATGTCCTGAGTACCCCTGTACTCAGCTGTACAAAAAAAAATGTATGTACAATCCTAAAAACCTCTAAGGTACAGGCCATAGCTACAAAAAATTAGGGGGATCCCTCTACTCTCCCTAATGAGAATCGTACCCTGCATCACTATCAGTGTCCGCCTCCTCTAACTCCTCTCCCCGCTCCTCCTCAGGCAAGTCCTCATCTTGTCTGGGCTCCAGTGCCCGTGCCCTATCTGCCAATAGGGCCACTCGGATCGCAATCGATCTAAAATCCCAAGGTGGCCCCAAACAATCCTGGACCACGGCCGGATCCAAGTCCCTCCATCCCTCCTCAGTCACTCCTACCAGCAGACGGTAGAGCAGTGCCCGTACGGACTCCAGTGTCCCTGCTGCATCTAGACGACCAATGTCCACCCGCCCTGGCAACGCTGGAATGGCCACAGTCCCTCTGTGCGCCACATGTCCTGGCGGTGGCCTCGGACCCACATCTGCAAAACACCATTTTTTCAGTTACCATATATCCACGATATATCATGTACATAAAACTAGACAAAGCAACAAAACCATACATACCGTCTGGCCCCCATGCCTGTCCTGGTGGCCGTGGAGCATCTGGATCTCCTGTGAAGTCCATATCCCTGTATGGATAGTCCTCCAGCGTCAATGGTAGCTGGAGCCACTGCACATACAGCTCCTGTGTGAAGTATCGCCCTACATCCCCGCCCCCACGGCGACGCATCATCTCTCCCCACTGCACCATCCGAGGCTCCCTTAAGCCTCTTGCCCTGATCGGCACCCATAGCCGCAGTGTGGGGACCTCTCCATGAAGAAGGCACACAAAAATGAACCATAACAAAATCCCTTACAAGATTCCTTCACCACGGTCAGCTGTCGCTGCACGCAGGTCAGGAACATCTGGCCCCATGCAAAATAGGTCCCGGCCAGTACATGCTCCACGAGCTGCATCTGAACCCCAGACACCTTCTCAGGTGACTGGGACCCCAAAATCCACACAATACATGCAGCCATCGCTTGTACTGCCGGCTCCCATAGATCCCTCACCAAGAGTGCATTCCGATGCACCCGAGCCCCCGACCGATAGAACCGCTCCACCATATCCTCCATATCCAAGTCCGCCGACACCCGTGACTGAGTATCTGCCACCCTCCCCAGGAAGGGCAGCCCCGTCAAGAAATAAACATCAGTGAGGGTGAGGTCCACCCTCTCTCCCTGCACTCGAAATGCCAATGTGCCTGGCTCCCAGAATCCAACCAATCGGTTCAGCAGCAATCCTGCTGACTGCATCATCGACACCTCAGTGAACTTCAGCAGTCCGAAGAGTCATAGTAGTGACCGCACCCGGCGATCCTCTCGAACCACTGTCACTATCTCATTTGGGACCTCTCACTCCCGCCATAGCACCTGCGGCATCCTGTCAATCACACAACGAAGTCTCATCAGACTCAACCCAAAATAATTGACCTTCCCTTTCCAAAAAAAAAAAAAAAAAACCGGAACATCTCTGCCCCGACCGCGGCTGTTCGGCCCATAGCCACGGTCTCCGACTGTGGCTGTCAATCCTACAGCTGCGGTCTCCGACCGTGGCTATCCAGCCTACAGCCGCAGTCTCTGACCACGACTGTCAAGCCCGAACCCGCGGTCCAAGACCGCGGTTTCGACACCCAAACCTGCGGTCCACCCACGTGGACCGTACAAACGACCCCTAGGAATCACTACCCTCCCCCCGAACCCAATTACAATGCAGGCATGAGTTTGAAAAAATACCTGTATCTCCCGAATCTGAAAATGGCCAGTCGGATCGTCCAGAAATGACACCTCAGCTCTGGTCCACTACGATCACGAGTCAAAATCAAATAGTACAAATGACACTTGTGGTGAGCCCACTTACTATTTATAGTCCGTTGACTGTTCTTTCATTTGGCCATTCTGAACCCAGACGGAGTCCGTTTTCAGAACCATTTCCACCATTGGAATCGGCACGACGAAACCATCACAATGGTCACCTCATTGCGTTATTTTGTGCTACACCATTTTTTGCCCATTTTTTCGATACCAATAGCCACCTTGGTTTACGCGCCACTTCGGCCGTTCTCCGTTTTTCACACTGTTGATATCGCCGGATTCATTTTTCCGCACTAGTGAAGATGCTTGAGATCATTTCTCGGTCTCACTTGGCACAATGTCAACATTGTGCCCCAACACCTTGTTGCCTCGGTTTACGAGCCACTTCGGTCGTTCTCCATTTTTCACACTGTTGATATCGTCGGATTCATTTTTCCGCACTAGTGATTATGCTTGAGATCATTTCTCGCTCTCACTTGGCACAATTTCAACATTGTGTCCCGACACCTTGCTGCCTCGATTTGCTCGCCACATCGGTCACCATCAGATTGTTCCACACTTTTTACATGAGCCATCCACTCCTGTCATACTGCAAATGTTTCGTTATTTTGCCACCATTCATTAACACCCAAAAAGGGTTCACTACCTCATCTACCCCATTACATGGCTCATTTGTCCATTTTCGCACCATATTTCCATCAAAAACCCATAAAACCATGCAAAAATCCTCCAAAAGGCTTAAAATGCCACCAAAAGGCCATAAAACCCTCTTTTCCTCTAAAAATATCCAAAATTCCTCCAAAAAAGAAAAAATCTCCAAAAAGGAATAAAAAATATAAAATAATGAGAAAAATGAGGAAAAAACCCTAAACAGCTGAAACCCTAAACAGCTAAAACCCTAACCCTAAAACCGCATGGTTTCCAACTATAAATAAGTGATGGAGACCCCTTATTCAATATCCACAATCACAAGTATCCTGCCTCTGCCAAAATTGCTCGTGAAACACTAGCTCACCATTGAGCTACTTTCACCGTAAGAGCCCCCTTTTGGCCCATTTCCACCATTGGAGAAAGAGAAGAAGCAGCTTGAAGCTTGGAGCCACCGACTCGGATCACCGCAAAGGGCTTCACCAACCTTCACATTGAAGGTCAGATCAATACAAAATTACTATTTACTTTTTACTGTTTTGTTTAATGAACTTGTTTAGATTTAGTTTTTCATTTCAGTTATAGCTTTTAATTCACATATCATTGAACTGCTACTAAGGAATCCATTGTCCTTAGTAGGTACTCATTCGTACAAGCTAGGGCAAAAACCCTAGCAACAGTTTTGGCGACTCCACTGTCTTTTGATTTATTTTATTTTCCGTTTTGTCCTTTCGGCTGTAGTTTTCGGCCGCCGTAAACCATCATTTTTTGCTTCAAACCCGCGGTCTGCCCGCGTCTTTTCAGCCCTTAGTTGCGACCCGACTGCGCCTTTCCAGCCGAAACCCGCGATCTGAGCGCGGCTGTTTCTTCCAAACCCGCCGTCCGCCCGCGTTTGTTCTACAGAAACCCGCGATCTGAGCGTGGCTGTTTCTTCCAAACCCGCAATACGCCCGCGTCTGTTATACAGAAACCTGCGATCTGAGCGCGACTGTTTCTTCCAAATCCCCGGTCTGCCCACGTCTGTTCTACAGAAACCCGCGATCTGAGCGCCGCTGTTTAGTCCAAACCCGCGGTTCGCCCGCGTCTTTTCCCATAAAACCCGCAGCTTGAGCACATCTGTTTCGTCCAAACCCGCGGTCCAACCGCCGTTACGATTTGACTTTTTGCACTTGTTCCTGCTTTTGAACCCAGCCCCTTTGCTGCCATATGTTCTGCACCTGCACATCCATCTGTCCTACCTACAGTCCTACAGCATTTTCTGAATCATTATTCCTATTACAGCATTGTTTTACTTCAGTTAATTTTGCATGGTAAAATTTTTCTTTCAGTATTATTGATAGTTAGGAAGTTGCCCTGGCACTTCTCTTCTGGGTTCATAACCTCACAAGCACACAATCTGTCACCTAAATCAAGTGAGACTTAAAAAATACTTAACTCAACCAACATTCTAACCCCACTTGGGGAACACAAAAGAATTTTTGTAGTTAGGTAGGATCGAGGGGATAGGCTTCCAATAACACCCCTCGGTTATTTACACTTGAGACATAGTTGTTGTCCATTAGGGAACCAAAATCCCCTAGTATTTTTTGACACGTCACAACCGGTTTATCAAAGGGCCTCTCCCTTAGGAGGGTTGAAGTCGTGAGATTGGTTCCGGAAGTCTGAGTGGAATACCGAACTCCATTCAGTAACTGAAGGGCTACCTTTCGGAGTTCTCGGGATATCCCTGTATAGGGGTATTGCGGTTAAAGGACCAAGCGGCAGATTTACCTTTCTGGACGTGTCATGAACAGGGTATCTTAGTTGCCATTCTTCTAGGATTTGACTACCCAGTGTCCCTCCCGGTAGGGGGATACCTTAGCCACTTGTCTTTCCTCTTCATATTGTCTGACTTGGATTTCATCACCTTGCAGAGGTTATGTCTAGTTCAGTCATAATACTTCTAGTTAGGTGTTTACATGCTCCCTTACCTCCTTTTGGTCTAGTGAGTCCACCGTTTTATTTATTTTTAGGCAACCTGCTGTTTCTTGGTATTCTGACCATTTCTGTTGACACTCCGCCTATTGTAGCACGCAGTTACAGTGGGTGTTTTGAGTTGGTTGTTGGCCTGAGCGCCCTATTTTTTGAGCTCTCCTTCTGCACACTCGGTTGCATTAGAGTTTTTGAGCTGATTTGTAGTTACCTCAACCCACAGAGATTTGACTCCATTTGTCACCATTGAGTCTCCGAGACATTCTCGACGCCTCAGAGGCGAGCCTCCACAGCACGGTTCACTTGACACCACCCGTCATCGACACAGGTCATCATCACTTGATATTGTTCATCATAGATCTCGATCCTTGTCACTTGACTCCACTCGTCAGCGGCATAGAGCTCCGTCGCCAGATACGGACGCCCCTTACTTTACCTTCGATTGTGAGCCAAACTCTGAAAACCCCCTTTACACCGCCCCTACTAGCCCCATGGCTGGCATGACTCCCACTCCTATCTTGGTAGGGACTGTTGGTGGCACATCCACCACGACACCAGTTACAACACCCACTTTGGGTATGCCCTCCACGGGGGCCCCCTCTACTGTCCCCCTCACAGCACCGATTCCCACGACAGGAATACTTATCCCTGCTCCATTAGTGACCCATACTACCCATGGTGGTGCAGGACCTTCCTATACCACCTTAGTTCCCCCACTTGGGGGAAACCTCCCTCACATGACCCCTCCACTCGGGGGCATCGGCCCCAACTTGGCCCAACCCACTACCGTGTCACATCATTCGTCCAGAGTTCCATTCATGGCTAGCCTCAACCTGCCTGACCTAGCTAGATTAACCAACGACCCCATCCCACACAACCCTGCATGGCCTCACATGCCCATCAAGCTCCCCTCTAACATCCCTAAGTTCAAGGGCAAGGTAGGTGAGGACCCACAGAATCATATCATGTCCTTCCATCTATGGTGTTCCTCCAACTCCATAGTAGACGATTCTATTCGCCTTAGTTTATTACAGCGCACTTTCACTGGCTCTGCTGCCAAGTGGTACATTGAACAACCCCATGGAACCCATGCCACCTTTACTTCCCTTGCCTCGACCTACCTGCAGTTCTTCCAGTTACCTGTCCGCTATGACGCAGGCGTTGAGATCCTACTATCATGCAGACAGAACACGGCTACCCACATCACGGACCACATTCATGAATGGCGTCGACGTTGTAGTTTATGCAAGATCAAGTTAGACGACCGAATCTTCCTAGACTGGTTCCTCAAATCCCTCCTTCCTATCATTGCTAAGGATGTAGCATCCGAACGACCCCAGTCTGAAGAAGAGGCCATCCTTAAGGCCCAGCAATTCGATCTCATTTACGCCCAGTCAGGTTATCTCTATACCATTATACCTAACGCCCCTCGCGAAAATTCCTCCTAGCACGATGCGCCGGGGGCATCCCACACTGCCGATGGCATCATTGGCCATGTCTCTTCACATCCTCAACCATTTTCCATAGCCCTTCCTACCCCTGGCCCTGACCCTTCGCGGGCTACCTCACAGACGGGAGCAAACAACCCGTATGTTCCCATGACCCATCAACACCATACCCATGTACCCTCATGTCCACCTCAGTGTTTCAGTCATATGACTCCCGCTTACGCCCCCCCGGTCGCATCTCAGCCTTACTATCACCAGCAGGCTGCACCAGCTCTCGCGCCGTCACAAGCCCAACCCGTTTACTACCTGCCATAGCAAACCCTTGCGGCAAACCCACAACCCACTCCACAGCATTATCAGCAACACCGTCAGGTTGCTTCACCTGCGCAACCTCCACCTACATATCATCCACTGCAGCCTACTCCACCCCCTGTGCAACCTCAGAATCCACCTGCTGTCCAAGGGCAAGTTTACACTCAACAAAACCTGCAGCAGAACCAAAACAACCAACGCAACCAAGGCCAACAAAACTGTGGCAGAGGCCGAAATCGTGGGAACAACCAACCGACCGAACAAGCTGGCCCATATCCTAATCCCCCCGCTAATAATAATGCGGCCCCTGCTAACCAAAACCCTGATCACCCGCCCAAGCAGGCTAAAAACCCTCATTTGCGAACAAACTACCCTTGTTCTGTTTGCGGGGTCTATGGCCACTACACACATTTTTGTCCACATATGGAACGGGCTCAGAAACTTTTGGCTGCTGATGTACAACGCTAAGGGCAGACGGCTCCTCAAGCACCGCCCAACCCACCACAACCTCAGCAGCCACCTTTGGTGCTGCAAAACCCCTTACCAATCCAAGGCATGGTGAACACCCAACCGTTGGCTCCTCCTCAAGCCAACGCACCAACCCAACAAATCATCACTTACGCTGCTCCCGATCAACCCACGCTTGACTCAGGTACCCACCACTTGTTGATGATGTCCTCCGATGAGATCAACCTCCAGACCCGGTGGAACCAATATGGCTCCACCCATGAAGTCCCTCCCGTCGACACACCTACTAATGCTCAACCCACTGATCAGGCGTTACGTATACCTCCAGCTCCACTAGATGGTGCTCCCAAAGTGCCTCGTTTCCCACTTCGCCGTATCAACAATAACCCCAATGCACGGGCTGCTTCCAACTACAACATTGTTGATGACTTAGCCCAATCCCCCGCAGCCATGTCTGCGTTAGAAGTCTTAAAAACTGCCCTTCGCAGCGCAAGACTTTACTCTCAGCCATTGGGGCTGTTGATCCAAACGATTCGCAGTTAATGGCATTTGATTTGGACCAATCCAAACCTCGCCTACCTTCCACTTTGGCATTCCAAGTTTCTGTTTCCATTCGGAATTTTGTCGTCCATAGATGCATTATTAATGAAGGACCTTCTACATGTGTCATGCCCACCTCCATCTGGCAGAAAATGGGATCCCCCCCTCTCCAGCAGTCCTCTACTGCGTTGCGAGCCTACGACGGCTGTTCAGCTCAACCACAAGGCCTATTAACTAATGTCCCCCTCCAGCTGGCTAGAAAAACCGTCCTCGTTAACATCGAGGTTGTCAATGCACAACTTGATTATAACCTTTTACTTGGCCGCAGCTACATGTATGCCATGCGAGCAGTTGCTTCTACTATTTTTCGTACCATGATGTTCCCCCATGAGGGACGCGTGGTCAAGGTTGACCAACTCACTTACCATGATCCGAATGCCCCCGCGGCACCCGAAAATGTTCTCCCCATGATTGAACAACCTGTTTCAGATGCCACCACCTCATTTGTTTCTTCTTTGGGGATAGGCGTTTACTCCGATGCACCAATGACCTCAACCACCTCATTCGTTTCTTCTATGGAGCACGGAGTTTACTCAGACGCACCAATGACATCAACCTTCCCATCTATTCCACCCCCGTCACCGGCTAATGAAGTATCCGACTTATGTACCCTATCCCATAACACGCGAACTCCTACTAAGCAACTGCCCTTGTTGCATCAACCCCCTTTGGTAACTAGTCACATTGGTGCTACACCCATCCATACCATTCCTTTCCTCTTTCCTCCCTCAGGAGTAGTTAGCACCCCAGTCATGGCTACCCTCAGCATTCCTGGGTTAACCTTAGGATTACCCGTTTGGTATCTTTCGCCTCCCGTTCCCCCGCCGACACCAAATGTCGTCCTGCAACCGGTGCAACCCATTGCCACTACTCGTCAACCACCTCCTGGTATCGCTACCCCATCATCCTCCACGAACCTCCCCCCTCTGCTTACCAAACCCACTTGGGGCAGAGGCCCCCAACCTTACATTGCTATCCCACCTCCTAAGACAGTAAAAAAACCCCCTGTGTTTTGTGCTCCTTCCAAATGCGCACTGTGCGACGAATTGGGCCATGCGACACACCTATGTCCTCACTTATCGACTTTACAGGAATACATGAAAATGCTTGACGACGAACCCACTATCCCAGTCATCCATCTATATTCAACCCCTATGCCTCGCGACAAATCCCTGCGCACTAACCAATCCTGTGCCTTATGCGGTGTCTACGGACATTACTCACATCACTGTCTCGATCTCCCCGAGTACAGAATAGCTCTCTTTGAGATGAACAATATGGATCTTGAGACGGCACCCCTCACCATTGAGGAAATCCATTCCCTGGTCTCTTCCCCTTCCGAAGTGGTTCATACCATTTATACGATCTCTTCGGTCACTACTACCTCGTCAACCGATTTGACGACACAGATATTCCTTACTGATGAGGAGATCCTCGAGGCTCTCACTACCCCAGATTAGCCCTGGGATGACATGCACCATCGTTCCTACTTCCTCCCATATGAATCTTTCTCTAAAACTGCTACCTAATTTGCAGTTGAATCCAAAGACTTCCTTCCCCCCAAGGTCGACTGGTTCAAAGACCCTATTCCTGCTCCTGATGCCTTCAAAGAGGGTTACATGGCCAACATATCACCTATCATCAAAATTGATATCACTGCCCCCGGAGGCACCCCCGAACTCATCGCTTTAGGAGCAGGAGATTAAGGAATACAAAACACTTTTCAAAGAATTCTGTGATGTCTTTGCCTGGTCCTATACCGAAATGCCTGATCTTGACCTTGCCATTATAGAGCACCACATTGACACATGGCCTGATGTACCCCCCGTTCGTTAGAAACAATGTCCCATTCATCCCTCAAAACTCCCAGCTATCAAAGAAGAGATTGACAAGCTTCGCACGGCAGGATTCATTTATCCTATTGCCTATACCACATGGGTTTCAAACCCTGTTCCTGTCAACAAGAAACAAGGCACCATTAGAGTATGCAGTGACTTCCGAGACTTAAACCGTGCCTGTCCCAAAGACAATTTTCCTACACCATTTATTGACCAGCTGATTGATGCGTGTGCGGGGCATGAATTCCTCTCATTCATGGACCGTTTTTCCGGATACAATCAGATCCAAATCCGCAAGGAAGACCATTACAAAACCGCTTTTACTACCCCATGGGGCACATTTTCCTATCGCGTCATGCCTTTCGGCCTTAAAAATGCTGGTGCCACATTTCAGCAGGCCATGACCTATTGCTTTCATGATTTGGTCCATATCCTGCTCGTCTACCTTGATGACCTTACAGCTCGCTCCCGAAAACGTTCAGACCACCTTACTGACCTTTGGCAAGTTTTCTTGCGTTGTCGCAAATATCAGATCCGCTTGAACCCACACAAGTGCGTCTTTTGCGTTCTGGCAGGCCATTTGTTAGGTTTCATTATTTCCCAGAAAGGAATTACTGTTGATCCCCTGAAAGTCCAAGCCATCTTAGACCTTCCCTCTCCTCGAACTCTCCGGCAACTCCAAAGTCTGCAAGGGCGATCCAATTTTATTGGACGCTTCATTCCTGATTATGCCACAACCGTTCACGGTTTCCTACACCTGCTCCGTACCCACATACCCTTTATCTGGGACGCACAAGTAGAAGTTGCCTTCAAAGACCTCAAGAAAGCTCTCACACAAGCCCCCTTAATCTCCCTTCAGATTTCTCTCAGGACTTCATCCTCTACGTCTCGGCATCTGAACATGCTGTGTCCGGAGTCTTGGTTCAAGAAGACACCTCACGGCAAGAGCATGTCATTTACTATGTCAACCAAACCTTGTCCGGTCCACCCCTACGTTACCCATATGAGGAGAGACTAGCCCTAGCATTGGTATTTTCCGTCCAAAAATTGCGACACTACATTTTGCTTAGTCATACCACAGTCATCGCCGATTCTAACCCCATGGTATATCTTTTAAACCGGTGGCTCCTGCAAGGCCATGTGGCTAAATGGGTCATTATCCTCCAGGAATATGACCTCACGTTCCGAACACCTAAGAGCACTAAAACCCTTGTGCTTTCCCAGCTCATCACTGATCTCCCTTCATTTATCCCGGCCCCACCCATCTCCGAAGAGTTACCCGATAATAACTTGTTTACTATATCGTCTGATGACCCATGGTACGGTGATATCTTGTTATACCTGTGCACGCAGAAGTTCTGACCCATCGTCACACGTAATGGGCATCGTCGTATCCGTCACTAGGCCACTCGCTACCTCCTCATAGGAGATGTCCTTTACCGGCGAGGAGTCGACACAATTCTCCGTCGTTGCCTTACACACGAGGAAGCGGAACAGGTCCTTAATGATTGTCATAGCGGTGCCTGCGGCGGCCATTTCTCAGGGATGGCCATTGCCCAAAAGGTCATCCGCGACGGCTATTTCTGGCCCACACTTTTAACCGATTGCATCACTGTGGTCAAGCATTGCCATAACTGCCAACGTTTTTCCCCCAAGGCCCGGACACCACCTGCTCCGTTACACCCTGTCGTCACCGTTGGTCCCTTTTGCAAGTGGGCCATCGACTTCATGGAGTGTAGACCCCCATTTGTGAACGGCCATAAGCACATTGTTGTCGCCGTTGATTACTTCACCAAATGGGCGGAAGCCATGCCCACCTTCAACTGTACCGCTGAAACTACTACCCGTTTCTTTTTCAACCATGTTATCACTCGATTCGGGGTCCCTAAGCAGTTGGTCTTAGACCATCGCTCACACTTTGAAGATTCCGTTTGGCGAGAGATATCCACCTTTCTCAAGTTTGAGTACCAGTTTTCCTCTACTTACTACCCTCAAGGGAACGGTCAAGTAGAAGATGTTAATAAAATACTGAAAACCATACTCCAACGCACTGTTGATCGGCATAAGTCCAATTGGCACCATATGCTATTCCCTGCCTTATGGGCTTACCGTACCTCCACCAAGACCACCACCGGTTTTACCCCGTTTCATTTAGTTCACGATGTAGAGTCTATCCTCCCCATCGAGTGTCAGATACCTGCCTTACACATCGCCGTCGAGTTTCTCCCCGATATCTCCCCCCTAGAGCAACGTTTGTTGTCCCTCGAACAAGCCGATGAAGATCATCATGCCACTCTTCAGAATATCGAAGCTGCCAAAACCCGCTCCAAAGCCAATTATGACAAACATGTTCACCCTCGAACTTTCCACGAAGGGGACCTTGTCCTCGCCTATGACCAATCCCATGACAAAACCGGTAAAGGAAAGTTTGAGTCCATGTGGCAAGGCCCTTACATTGTGCAGACTTGCCTCGGCAAGGGGGCATACATTTTAGCTGACTCTGAAGGCCACCCTTTCAGCAACCCCCGTAATGGGTTGTATCTTAAACATTTTTACCCATAACTGAAACCGTGACCTCATTGGTCCACATTGTACAGTTTGCTCCCTTTGTGTTTTTTACCTTTTTGACCATAATCTCACATTCATCGTTTTTTGCATGCCCACAGATGGACCATTTTCCACCTCATTACATTGGCTTCGCTGATGGCGCAAGCCACTGGTCTCCCAACCTGGCTTCTGCAGCGTGGGTCTTGTATTCCCCTTCCAACGAATTGATTCACCTTGACGGAACCTGTATAGGTTCTGCTACCAATAACCAGGCGGAGTATGATGCTGTGACCGGTCTCCTGACTGCTGCCCTCCAGATGGGCATACGTCACCTTCATGTGTTCTTGGACTCCCAACTCCTTGTCTCCCAGATCAACAACTGCTACCAGGTGCGCGATCCTTGCCTATTTAGAAAATTCCTGCGTACGAAACAAATTAGCTGACAGTTTGAATCCATCACATTCACACATGTCCCACAAGCTCAAAATAATGTCGCAGATCAAATGGCAAATAACATCCTAGATTGGCATATCAATCACACCATATAAACATCCCCACCATACATCATAGCATCTCATCCAACTAGATAAAAAACCAAAAAGACTGCATTACATAAACATTTGCATCCATAGGGGCATCCACGTACCTAGTCATACATAAATCATGTCACATCACATAAAATACACAAGGGCCATCCACGTGCCCAACATCCTAGACTACTTGCATCCACGTGCAATACAAACATACAACACATCATCAAGCGCATCCACGTGCATACAAATGATAAAACATCATAAACAAAAAGTGCATCCATGTGCATAAATATATAGATATCAAAAATATACATGAGATATACATGTCCTAAGTACCCCTGTACTCAGCTGTACAAAAAACAATGTATGTACAATCCTAAAAACCTCTAAGGTACAGGCCGTAGCTACAAAAAATCGAGGGGAGCCCCCTACTCTCCCTAATGAGAATCGTACCCTGCATCACTATCAGTGTCCGCCTCCTCTAACTCCTCTCCCCGCTCCTCCTCTGGCAAGTCCTCATCTCGTCTAGGCTCCAGTGCCTGTGCCCTGTCTGCCAATAGGGCCACCTAGATCACAATCGATCTAAAATCTCGAGGTGCCCCCAAACAATCCTGGACCACAGCCGGATCTAGGTCCCTCCATCCCTCCTTAGTCACTCCTACCAGCAGACAGTAGAGTAGCGCCCGTATGGACTCCAGTGTCCCCGCTGCATCTGGACGACCAACGTCCACCCGCCCTAGCAACGCTGGAATGGCCACAGTCCCTCTGCGCGCCACATGTCCTGGCGGTGGCCTCGGACCCACATCTGCAAAACACCATTTTGTCAGTTACCATATATCCACTATATATCATGTACATAAAACTAGAAAAAGCAACCAAACCATACATACCGTCTGGCCCCCATGCCTGACCTGGTGGCCGTGGAGCATTCGGATCTCCTGTGAAGTCCATATCCCTGTATGGATAGTCCTCTAGCTTCAATGGTAGCTGGAGCCACTGCACATACAGCTCCTGCGTGAAGTATCGCCCTACATCCCCACCCCCACGGTGACGCATCATCTCTCCCCACCGCACCATCCGAGGCTCCCTCAAGCCTCCTGCCCTGATCGGCACCCGCGGCCGCAGTGTAGGGACCCTCTACATGAAGAAGGCACACAAAAATGAACCATAACAAAATCCCTTACCAGATTCCTTCACCGCGGTCAGCTGTCGCTGCATGCAGGTCAGGAACATCTGGCCCCATGCAAAATAGGTCCCGGCCAGTACATGCTCCATGAGCTGTATCTGACCCCCAGACACCTTCTCAGGTGACTGGGACCCCAAAATCCGCACAATACATGCATCCATCACCTGTACTATCGGCTCCCGTAGATCCCTCACCAAGAGTGCATTCCAATGAACCCAAGCCCCTGGCCGATAGAACCGCTCCACCATATCCTCCATATCCAAGTCCGCCGACACCCGCAGCTGAGTATCTGCCACCCTCCCCAGGCAGGGCAGCCCCGTCAAGAAATAAACATCAGTGAGGGTGAGGTCCACCCTCTCTACCTGCACTCGAAACTCCATTGTGCCTGGATCCCAGAATCCAACCAATCGGTTTAGCAGCAATCCTGCTGACCGCATCATCGGCACCTCAGCGAACTTCAGCAGTCCGAAGAGTCCTAGTAGTGACCGCACCTGGCGATCCTCTCGAACCACTGTCACTATCTC
>LPNX010330065.1:382894-438299 GCA_001517045.1 Pseudotsuga menziesii
CTGCCATTTTACCACAACTTGAGTCTCCCTCAACCCAATCACCCTCAGATCCTATACCGCTATGATCCCCTTACCACCAGTCAGTCTCATATGCTGCTCGATCATCCCCTCCATCATACTCCGAACAAAGGAAGTTTGAGTCCACCCACTCTACTTGCCCAGTTATTCCCCCCAGTTTTTCACTCCTACCATCAGTACTATCACAGTTCGGTTTTTCACCTTGCGCTCCCGTCAAGGAAACATCATTGCCTTGATAGTTGCATGTCTCCCTCTGTCGACGACAGCCCCTCTATTCCAAAGGATAGACCCAGAGGCCCCTGCGCCTTGGACCCATCACCATCTATGGTGAGTGCCTACGGACCAGTTTGAGAGGAATCAGCATTGCCTCTCCGAATAGTTGTTTCTCACATGCTCGACTTCAGCACCTTAATCGCATCGTTGAGAAACGCGCAGGATGTATATCCCTTCCAGTATGTGTCGAAGACCCCAGATTTCCCCCGACTCTAGCACATTGATGAGTTACTTTGGAATAGCCAGTTTTATGTTCCCGTGGATGTCCGGGCTGCGTTGGCGATTATATTCAGAAGCCATCCAGTTCCATGCTTCCTCGAGTACCCAGTTCAGTTCCAGATCAGTGTACCATTGCACTTATGACCATTGTCGCTTTGATCCAGCAACTCATTAGTTCCTTTGGAACCACATTCAGGAGCACTGCTATCAGTCCAATACATCAGTTGTTCAGTTCAGACATGGTCAGCCCAGCAGTATGTTCCATATTTGTGTCCCCTCTGGACACTTATGATACACACAGTGGTTTTCTATGTATCCTACAGGTCCCTCTTTTCGGACCTCAAAGTTATTTTTATGAATCTTGATACGAGCATGGGAATGCCCACCTCTTCCAGATTATTAGATGATTCCTCATCCATTATTGAGGTTATGTAATTTTCAGTCCTTGCAGTTGGTTCGAGATCGTTGTTCCAGGCTTCAGTTGGTTCCTTCTCTTCTCCACACCCCAAGAAAAACGAATATGACTTATGATGTCCATCGGCCATACGATGAGCTCCTGCCCTCGCACATAAGGGGGCAATTTGTTAACACCCAAAAAGGGTTCACTACCTCATCTACCCCATTACATGGCTCATTTGTCCATTTTCCCACCATATTTCCATCAAAAACCCATAAAACCATGCAAAAAGCCTCCAAAAGGCTTAAAATGCCTCCAAAAGGCCATAAAACCCTCTTTTCCTCTAAAAATATCCAAAATTCCTCCAAAAAAACAAAAATCTCCAAAAAGGAATAAAAAATATAAAATAATGAGGAAAATGAGGAAAAAACCCTAAACAGCTGAAACCCTAACCCTAAAACCGCATGGTTTCCAACTATAAATAAGTGATGGAGACCCCTTATTCAATATCCACAATCACAAGTATCCTGCCTCTGCCAAAATTGCTCGTGAAACACTAGCTCACCATTGAGCTACTTTCACCGTAAGAGCCCCCTTTTGGCCCATTTCCACCATTGGAGAAAGAGAAGAAGCAGCTTGAAGCTCGGCGCCACCGACTCGGATCACCGCAAAGGGCTTCACCAACCTTCACATTGAAGGTCAGATCAATACAAAATTACTATTTACTTTTTACTGTTTTGTTTAATGAACTTGTTTAGATTTAGTTTTTCATTTCAGTTATAGCTTTTAATTCACATATCATTGAACTGCTACTAAGGAATCCATTGTCCTTAGTAGGTACTCATTCATACAAGCTAGGGAGAAAACCCTAGCAACAGTTATGATAAAAGAATACTAGAATGATGTTTGGGATATAGTACTCAAACCTGAAAGCAAGAATGTGGTATCTTACAAATGGATTTGCAAGATAAAATATGTCGCTGATAGAAGTAAGGAAAGATTTGTGGCTAGAGGTTTCTGTAAGAAAGGGGGAATTAATTCTGAAGAGACACTTACTCCAGGAAGCAAGGTACACTTCCTTCAGAAATATGATGGTAGTTGCTTCCATGATGAAGTAAAGACAATCCTTCCTTAATGGTATGATTGGGGAAGAGTTTTACATCGAAAGGATTTGAAGTTGAAGACAGATGGACTCATATATGTAAGTTGAAGAAGGCCCTCTATGGTATGAAGCAAGCTCCCAGAGCTTGGTATGGAAGGATAGATAGTTTCCCGTCAATTATGGGCTTTACCAAGAGTAAAGCTGATCCTAACCTTTATATCAAGGTTGTAGAAGATGAACCTATCATCCTGTTATTATATGTGGATGACTTATTCTTGATAGGGAAGGAGAAACAGATCATGGAAAGCAAGAAGAAACTAGTAGAGGAATTTGAGATGAAAGACCTTGGGTTAATGCACTATTTCCTAGGTCTGGAAATATGAAAAAGTTTAGAAGAAATCTTTCTCAACCAAGGAAAGTATGCGGTAGAGATATTGAAGATATTCAATATGTTGGAATGCAAATCCATGGCCACACCCATGGACTCCAACCTGAAGCTGTTAGCTGATGAATCATCAGAGTTAGTGGATGTGACTCATTACAGACAGATCATTGGGTCATTAATGTACTGAACAAATTCCAGACCAGACATTTGTTTTGTTGTGAAGACCTTAAGTCAATATCTTGTTCAACCAAGACGGGTTCACCTAGTAACCGCAAAATATGTGATGAGATATCTGAAAGGGACTATAGACTTTGGTCTATACTATGATGGTAGCCATGAGTATAGATTGTATGGCTACACAGATTCAGATTGGGCTAGAAGTATCTTAGATAGGAAAAGCACATTAGGTAGATGCTTTTGTTTGAGGTCTGCTATGAGTTCATGGTTTAGCAGGAAACCGTCCAGTGTTTCTCGTAGCACGGCTGAAGCAAAATACATAGCATATTACTCTTCCAAGTTGTGAATTCATATGGCTTCAGAAGATGATATCAGGTCTCTTTCACCTAAAGATGGATACTACAATGATTCTATGTGATAACCAGATTTTTGATGACAGAGAACCCTGTGTTCCGATTGTAACACATAAAAATTCGGTATTTCTACATACGAGGTAAGATGTAGATGATTATGTTTCAGTATTCCCATACTAAATATATAGATGATGTTTCAATATTTCTATACTAAAGATGTAGATGATGATGGTTTGAATGATGATGTACTGATGAAGCCTCTATCTCAAGTAAAGTTCGAACACTTTCGAGACAAGCTTGGTGTTGTTTGAAAAAACCTTCCTCGAAAGGGGGAGTAGTGATGTTGCAATGGTATTGTATCATCCCTGGGCACTTTCCCTAAAGTGATCCAGAAACCTTGGTCCTCGAGAATGAAGAGGGATTGTATCATCCCTGGACATCTGTCCAAAAGTGATCCGGTGACCTTGGTCCTCAAGAATTAAGAGGGATTGTATCATCCTGGGACATCTGTCCAAAATAGATCTGGTGACTTTGGTCTTCGTGAATGTGGTGGGATTGCATCATCCCTGAACTTTGGTTCAAAATGTATCCGGAGGTCTCACCCTCGTGAATGTGGTAGGATTGCATCATCCCTGAACTTCAGTTCAAAATGTATCTGGAGGTCTCGGCCCCTATGAAAGTGGTGGATTGCATCATCCCTGAACCTCGGTTCAAAATGTATCCGGAGGTCTCGGCCCCCGTGAAAGTGGTAGGATTGCATCATCCCTGAAATTCGGTTCAAAATGTATCCGGAGGTCTTGGCCCCCATGAAAGTGGTGGATTGCATCATCCCTAAAAATTAGTTCAAAATGTATCCGAAGGTCTCAGCCCCCATGAAAGTGGTGGATTGCATCATCCCTCAACCTCGTTTCCAAATGTATCCGGAGATCTCAGTCCCTGTGAATGTGGTAGGATTGCATCATCCTTGAACTTCAGTTCAGAACAGATACGGTGACTTTGGTACTTGAGAACATGTGTTGATCCCGTAATTCCAATAGAAAGGATTGTCTGAGTTCCACATATGTGTTGATCCCATAATTCTGAAAGGAAGGATCATTAGTAACTCCGTAAAGACCTAGATCCTATAATTTTGAAAGGAAGGATCATTGAATTGATCCCGTAATTCCAATAGGAAGGATTGTCTGAGTTCCACAGATGTGTTGATCCCGTAAATCCAATGGGAAGGATTTTCTGAGTTCCACATCTATGTTGATCCCGTAATTCCGAAAGGAAGGATCGTTAGTAACTCCGTAAAGACCTAAATTGCGTAATTCTGAAAGGAAGGATCATTGAATTGATCCCGTAATTCCAATAGGAAATATTGTCTGAGTTCCACAGATGTGTTTATCCCGTAATTCCAATAGGAAGGATTGCCTAAGTTCCACAAATGTATTGATCCCGTAATTCTGAAAGGAAGGATCGTTAGTAACTCCGTAAAGACCTAAATCCCGTAATTCCGAAAGGAAGGATCATTAGTAACTCCATAAAGACCTAAATCCTGTAACTCCGAAAGGAAGGATCATTGGTAACTCCGTAAAGACCTAAATCCTGTAATTCCAAAAGGAAGGATCATTGGTAACTCCGTAAAGACCTAAATCTCGTAATTCCGAAAGGAAGGATCATGTTGATGTTTTGATGATGATGATGTTCTCTAATTGAAAGATCAGAATATGATGATGATGATGTTTCTCTGATCGAAAGACCAAAAGTTGCTAATGATGATGATGTTCTCTGATTGAAAGATCAGAAGTATGATGATGATGATGTACTGATCGAAAGATCAGAATATGATGATGAGTTGATGTTAGAGGATGATGATGTTCGGTTGATGATGTTTCTGATCGAAAGATCAAATTATGATGATGATGTTGTTGCTGATCAAAAGGCCAAAGTGCTGAAGAAGATGTTGCTGATCGCTGAAGAAGATGTTGCTGATCGAAGCGGTCAAAGTACTAATGATGATGAAGACTAAAGATTGAAGATGAAGACTACAAGATGTTTAAAAGCTTCCAATGATTTATAGATGTATCACCCTAATGATTTTGATGATGTCCTCTATATCTCTCCTATTATTGTTGTTGTTGATGTTGTTATAGAATACCCTTCTCATTAAGGGGGAGTGTTGAAATATTGTAACTTCGAAGAATATTCTATATGTATTTCTTTGTGGTCCCCAATGGTCCTACCAAGAGAACCACTTGTATTACTTTGTACCTCGATTCTCCTAATCGAAAGAACTAATAAGAGTCATGAGGCAGTCCCCTCTAATTGTAAAGGTGGGTCATTAGCACCCCAGTGTGGTTACTTGAGCCTACATGTGTAACTCGATCCTACATGATTAACTCGAGCCTACATGACAGATGAGTTAACTTAAGTGAACGGATGAATATAAATAGAGGTGTAGTGCTCCTCATTTATGACACACACTCTCACTTGTGTAGTGCATTAGTGGAGAAGAGAAGTAGCTGGAGAAGAAGGAGGATCAGGCTTTGATCTCCTTGCTGGTTTTATATTTTATCTTTTTGGAGCATCTATATTGAGGAAGCTTTTGCTGGGTTTTTCCCTTTAGGGTTTTCCCAGGATAAATCTTTGTGTTCCTTTTGTATGGTTGTGCTTGTCTATCTTTCAGTGATCCTGTTTATATGCTTTTGTCATGAAAAATGAAATGAAATACTGATGTCTTATATAAGCATACGAAAATTTAACACTATGATGTGGATTTTTCATGACGGATTTAAAACAGTAATGTATCTTTAGGATCTGGCTTGCTTGATCATCCTACAACTATCCTTTTGATCCTCGTCATGCTTAGGCATGTCCTAGTTGGCACAGCCTTTATTTTGTTTTCCCATAATTTTCAATTGCCTTCCATTGATTAGCAGGTGGCAGATCCAAACTGATCATCTCCTTAGCCAATACCCTAAGCTCCATGTTTTTTGGATAAGAGAAATATGGCAATTTGGCACATGTAGCCTTGAATTCGAACAACATTTCAAAGTCTCTAGTTAATTTGTCAATCGCATTTCTACCCGACATGCATTTTTGCTGCATATCATCAAACTATCTGTGATCTGCTCTACAATTGATTAACCTGTCATTATACTCTTTCTGAGACAACATTCCTCCTTTCTCTTCTGAGAGGAAAGGAAGCCCTCTTTTGAATAAAGGATTAAAAAGTTGAATAAATTCCTTAATTTTATTATGCATAACATCTATTTTTGCTTGAACTGTTTCTAAATGATGATAGTTATTCACCACTCTTCTTTCCCATGTGACAACCAAAACTATATCCTGGATATTTGCTTTCTTGATTTCTTCTTCTATCAAATTGTTAAAAAAATGGTTTTCATTATTACTTGTGTCCATGGGATTTTTATTTAAGACTTGCTTCACCATTTGGACATTTTGTCTAGCTGCTTGTGTAACAATATCTTTATCTAGAATAAAATCTAAATAGGGCCTGAACTTGGTTGCTTCTGCTATCAGTACATCCCAGATAAGATTTTTTTCTCCTTGTAAGACTGCCTGCCCTGAAACCTGTTTTTCCAATTTGTTATTCTTTTCTACTAGCTCCTTACACTTATCTTCCAACTTCTTTCTTTCATGTTCTTTATTTACAGCCATATCTTCCAAGTTCTTATTTTGTTTCTTCAAACCAGTGATTTCTAAATCTTTGAGACTGACCTGAGGCATGGCTTGAGAAAGAGAGTTTGTACTAGATTGTACAGAAGATTAAATAATTGGCACTTGCTATTCATTATATTTTTCCTTTAGTTCTATTTCCAACTCTTCTTGTTTTGTTTCAAAATCCTTTTTTTTCAGCCTAGAGTTCTGCATCTTTCTCCCACTGTTTTTCCTTCTCTTCAATTTTCAGCAAATTTTCCTTACAATCATTTAACTCAATATTCAGAGCTTCCTTCTCTTTTTCAAACTCTATCAGCTCATAGGTTTGTATGAGTTGAGTAGATGGGATATTTATCTTCTTTTTAAGCAATTGAATTGCATTTTTTTTCTTTTAACATCTTCTGTGTGGCAGCTCCCTTATCAGCATGACTGTCAGCCACCAATAATTCCACTTGAATTTTCTTTATATGTGCTTGATGGGCCTTATTTTCCACCTTCTCCTTTCTAAGTAGGTCTTCAACTCTTTTCTTGCTAGATTGTAAATTTGATACCTGTAATGTTTCCTATAAAAAATCAATATAAATGATATCACATGTTTCTCTATGTAAATGGATCATATCAATAGTAGGATCTTCAAGTTCATCTTTAATTCAACCACGTTATTTGCTGTAGTCACTGCCAAATTTAAGGTGTCATTATCTTGATCCCTAATAGTCACTAGGGATACATCTTGACTAGGAAATTTTCTTCCTTCATCATATAACTTCATCTTTTCATTAAAAAAAATTCACCTACATCATTATATATGTTTAGAAATTCAGTTTTGGACTTGTACTTATTTGTAGTTCCTTTAGGAACATTATCAAATGTGTACTCCTAGATTTCAAAGGTTGGGCCTTTGATCTTCATAGGTTTCTTTCTGGATTTATTCCTTGCAACCTGTACAAGTTTTCCTACCTTTTCAATGTTTAGCTTCTTGGTCATTCTAGTAGTGTCTTTCTCATCTACATCCATGGCTTCTGGGCAGTCTCTCTTATTCACCTTTTTGGAAAAACTAGTCAATGGATTGATATGAGTAGCTGCAACAACAGTACTAGAAATATCTTTTTGAGGAGGAGAACCCCTTGGTGCTGGTGAAAGTGAATCCTCTTTCATATCCTCAACATTATTACTATCCTTGGGATATACTATCTAGTTTGTTGCCTCAGACAGTCCTGCCACCTCAAAATGCTCAAAGGGTTTTTATTTATTTATTTGTCTCCTATTTGAGATGATATGGTGAGGGTCTGTTGATTCCTAGGAAATCCCAGGTACCAAAAATAGCTATTCTCCCCAATAACCATTCCCAATTAGATCCTTTATCATTTGGAATGGGTAATGTGTCCAGTTAGCATCCCATCTACCGTAGAACTAAAGGAATGTTTAAATCTATTTTACTGGTTATGGCTCAGTCCACCATTTATGTGATTTTATGTTTTATAATTAAATGCAAGTTCCTATACTAAGTAAGTGATAGTGGGTAAAAGCCTCACTAGAGATGCACAGGTCTTCCCTCTGTCTTACCGCTCCTGCCCCACGGCGACTCTACGAAAGAAAAGAACAACTAATCTATTCTAAACTAATTCTAACTATCCCTAGGAAGAAAGGTTTATATAAATGAGTAAATATACTGTATTGTTTGCACACATAATCCTATAGATATCCATTAGATTCTTCATACATAAATACAATAGAAAAATAACACAAAGATAGCTTTCTGAAGTTAAAACATTTATTACTCATTTTATTTCACAAGATTCAAAATAGAATAATGAAACCATTCATAAACTTTCAGAAATAATTAAGTAGGTTGGGATGATCTCACATTTATGCAGCAAGCCAAAATAGAAGAAGTTCACATTCAACAATCCACATAACTATCTTGAATCTCATACAGTCCTTCCTCCAGTGAAATTTTGGTCCTCTTTATTATAAACATAAATAGTTCTCCTTACAAAAAGTTTCAGCATGTGTGCTAGAAAAATTCCCTCTCTATTCTACTCTATCTCTACTTATACAAATTACATATAACCTTTCAGTTACCCTAGCCCTCGAGCTTCCTTAACTCTTCATTTACAAATTCTTTGTCCTCTAGTGTGGTCAATTAGAAAAATTGAATAAAAAAAAAATATTACATAAATCTACCATATGGAGATAAAACAAATTCCTATGTGGGTCTAGTTGGTTTCTTAATAAAAACATCCCATGCTTGAGCCTCTTCACATATGGCTCGATAGTCAACTGGCTCAAGCAAATGTATAGTTATTTCATGTTTGTACAATTGGTATTCTATCTCCCTTACTTTTGGTGAGTTCTGAATTAGTAACTCCTCAAAGAGATGCTTGTGAACTGAAGCTTCTATAACCCAGACTCCAATGGCTTATTCACCAATGCTTTCAATCTTAGCTATTCTATCTTCCCGTGTCTGCAGCCTGTCCTGAAGGTTCTTTAAATGTTGATCTCTAGCTGGGAAATCTTGGACTTGAGTGTCTGCTAAAACTTGGAATTTATTGTGATTCAAACACATTATTTTATAGAACTCATTACACTTTTATAAAGTTTTATCAATGGTTGTGTTCAACCTCACTGCTAATTTGTTGTTAAAATTCAATATTGCCAATTCCATCTTTAGATCTCATGTAGTATTCTAAGGCATGTTCATCGAAAAGATTGAATTGGCTCCGCTCCAAGTCAGTTGGCTCTACACAACCTCTACCACTTCAAATAATCTTTTCCTAAAGTCTGATGAGCTATGTGCTTTCTCCTTTAATCTAGCCTCTATATGTTTAATTCTATACATTTCTTCCACCAACTTCAATTGAATCTGATTTATTTCCTTTTGCAACAAAGATGCTTGATTATGGAAAGGAGAAATATCAAGCCGTTTTTTGTTTTCTACCTTCAGTTGCTTATCTAGAAAATTGTTCTAAATTTCTAGTTCTTTAGCTCTTTCTTTAGTTGTGGATTTCTGCTTCTCTAACTCTGAAACCTGGCTTTCAATATCTCTTTTCTCTCCTTTGAGTTTCTCCAACTCTGTGAGAATATCATCGTGCTTCATGTTTAGACTTCATCCCTCTCCTCTTTCTTTTCTTATAGTTTCCTTAATTTGGCACATCTTTTCCTTATACTGATCAACATCCTCCACCAATTTTTTGACATTATATACATTGGCTTGAGCTACTGCTACACCTGCCATCGCAAGGAGTTTAGGATCTTTATTCGTCCCCTGCAAAATTGTCTTTTTTGTTACCATGATTTCTACAAGTTGATCACCTGTGTTCAACATTTTCTCTGATCTCATCACAATTCTCTTCTTGCTCTTATCAAAGAAAATTGTATCAAGGTTTGCTACAGCCTGTTCATGGGATGGAATAAAAGGTATTAATTCAAGATCTACAAAGGGATTTGGGTTTCCTATCATCATGCTACTTGACAGGAAAAAAGAATCCACTGGACTATTATGGACTTGATCCTTCTCCATATCCTCCCAGTCTCAATCTTCCTACTCCTTTCTCTTAAGTTCTTCGGCTGTTTTTTCTGCTTCTTCTCTTACTCGATCAACCGTTTCCTTTTGTATTCTTTCACTCTCCTCCCTACCCCTCTTCTCTTCTTCTTATTCCTTATGTCGATGTGATTTCTCTGCTAATCGCTACTCTGCTTCTTGTAACAATATGTGGGCTTCCTCTTCCCTTTTCCTTCCAGCTTCTTCTTATTGCTTTTGTTGTTCATCGGTACCACTACTACTTCCTTTTCCTCCCACAGTTGTTATTTTCTTATTGAATCTTCTGCTTAAGGAAACCATGTTGCATGCGTTGCGATATATCTCTTCATCTTTATCCCAGTAATTTGTGTATTCAAAGTGCACTCCCATTGACACACAATACTTCGAAATCTTGGTGTCTGAATCATTTCTGTGAAAATGTTTTCTCGAAAATGAAAGTTTTCTAATTCTTTCACAAAATCTAGTTGACTTTTTACCTTGGTAAACTTATAAATACCTATTCATAAAAGTAGTGGTGGGTATACCACCTTTTTCATATCAAATAAGAAATTATCGATACCATCTATGTAGAACTGTCTTACCACCTCTTTATGAATAACATATTTAGTGGCATACTGTGGTAGTAAGGAAGGGGATTTAGATCCTCTAAACATTCTTAAGTACATACCTTCCTCTGAGAAGTAATAATTCCCATTATCACGCACCATCTCCAATTCCCTTTCAAACATGCAATTGCATTATGTAAGGAAAATTAGCTTGTAAAGTGGTATTAAGAAATCCTCACAGATGCTATTGTAGAAACTATAGTACATGTGCACCCACAAAATCTGATATGCAGAATATACAGGGGTCTTGATGATATCTAATTTGCAATTTAGTGTTGGGAAAGGGTGGGTGCAGAAGATGCAATCAATTAGGAAAGAGCTCATATAAAACTTTGACTTCCTCTAAGTCAAACCCCCAAGTGCTGCACTTATGCATGATGATAGAATGTTTGCTATGATGTCGGCCTAGTTAAAAATGGTGTCTTTTGTAGCTACAAAATAAATAAATGGTACCCAACTTATCTTATAATGCCTTCAATTCCCTCGACCAAAAATCCAATTTAACATCAAGGCTAGAATATGGTATGGGGTATGTAAGTTAGCAGTTTCATATTCTCTTGAAGGCTTCATGCGGAACCACTTCACAAGAACTATCATTCTCCTTACACAATCAAAAACATCTAATTCCAAATCCTGTATCCACTTTTCTTTGATATAGACCTAGGGTGTAGGTAGCTTACATGCTTGAGCTACATATGTCAGGATGTAGGTAGCAAAAACTTGTCCATTAATTTTTTCCAGAATCATCTTACTTGTATCTGCCCTTGGAAGAATCCATCCGATTACCTCAGCATGTGGGAAGAGTTTGGGACACGTAGACACTTTCATGATAGCGGATTTCATTATATTTGCATATGTTGGCATGTCTTCTAAACTTGCATCTGGGAAAAACTGGTCCTTCATCATCTAATAGATTTGACCCCATCTGAATTCTGGCTCCAATGAAAGATTTAGTGTCTTCATAGATAATTTCAATCTTCCGTACTATTTCTACCTCTAGATCATCTCCCTTAGTACGGACCTTCTTCTTTCCCTTTTTAGGAATGGTGCTATATAAAAGTTGAGGCTATAAAACCACCAAACATGTCTTAGATCTATTTCAATCTCCTAGTATGCATATATGAAAAATAAATACTAAAATAACAACTATATCTTAGATTGAAACCAAACTGAAAACAACATGAGGTCATATTTAATAAAAATACTTACCAACTCATTCTAAAACATCTCAACAAGCTTCGTAACGTGAGGGAAACAACCTCCATATACCTTAGAACCCCAAGTTAAAACACAACTACTACTAAATAGTGTCGAGCAACGAACCTCTGATGTGCTATGTTTAAAACAAAAAGTACCCCTGGCTTCCGCTAAAGATTCCCTACCCATTTTGCGACTGGATAACCTTCTTACTTAGAAAAAAAGGATTTTCTCTAAGGAAACAACTAAGATCCTCTACGTGGCTCAAAAATTCAAGAAACAGGTGGGTTTAAAATGACCTATGGGCAGAGAATCTTCCCAAAACTACCTCGGACAGCGGTGATACCCCCTCTACCCATGCTTTGATTATAAGAATAGGAGATGTCAAAGAAGATGAAATGATCATCTAGCCATGGCCTTGCTACTGAACCAAACTAACATAACAACCCCCATGGTGATATAAGAGAGGATGAGTGGTGCTGGGTAGGTAAGGGGAAAACCTATGACCAAGCTAGCAAAAAGCGGAGTAACCAGGGCTCAATGTGCATGGAAAAATAAGACATTTTCAAAGGTATTTGAACCTAAACTCAAAATAAAAAATCCTTCTATGGTCTTAGGATACATATACTACTAAGGACGAGAAAACCTAACTTGCAAGACCAAACCTTGCTTTCTCCACAAAATATGTAAAAATTGACTAGGCAAGGATCCGAATCCTACCTGACAAAAGCAAACTCGACTGTTGGTGAGTGCAAATATTCCGTACCTGGAGAAATCCACACGATGGTTGACAACTCCAAACGGTAATGGGAACGAGCGCTCCAACGAATAAATAACCATGACACAAACCCTCGATGCCTTAAATTAGAAGAGCTATGATCCATAAAAAAGCATAATATGGGTCATTAATAGACCCACGAGCGAAAACACTATTGGTGCCAAAGTCACAGACTTCATCAGTGAGACATCAAGTCGATAACAAACTACAAGCATAAGCGATTGTGTCGAGTGGAAGCTTTGGGTGGATCCGATGCTCATCGAATAGACTCAGACCTTCTTGAAGATGATAAGACATCGACAAGAGCTTAGAATCCCATCAGTGGTGTTATAACTAAAGTTGAACCTAGACTAGTGGAGTTCAATCTCAGAGAAATCTTTAAAGATAATTCAATATTATAAAATCAAAATCAAAACAAAATTGGTATATAATCAAAGATACTCAAAAATCACATAACCATTATAGAGCTGTATGACATAAAATAAAATACAAAATTCAATAACAGGAAGAATATGAGCATGAATTTATGGAATGGACTTGACTCTGTCACTAAATGTTTAAATGATAACTGCATTTTATTATAAGAATCATGTAATGGATTGTAATTGACCATACACAGGATAAATCATAAAAAATACAATTCATAAAAAGAACAAAACTAGCTCATAACCATAATTATATCAAAGTAAAACCTGTATTAAAGATGCAAAGATTTTTATGTCTTACAGTACACATCAAAATTGGATTCCCATCTCCGATTGCCACACCTTCATATCTAGCTACTATCCCTTATATACAAAACTTCTGAGTTTTTGAGATAATTATCAGATCCTATTTTTATGGATCGAATTTCTTCAAAAATAGCAAAGTCGATCTTTTTAAAACAATCTTAATACAAGTGTAATACAAATAGAAATAGAAATAGACATCTATCAAACCCTAATTGCTTTCAAAATCCAACTATCATTCTAAGTCTAAAGACTCTTAGAAGCCTCTGCTAAAACAGTCAAATCACTTAAAACCTGGGATCTTTTTTGCAATCTAGTGAACTCAGCATCCTTGTTCTCCATTTGATTGTGCACCTCTTTACTCTGGGTCTTCATGTGTTCATACTACTTCTGGATGGCTCTCTTCTCTTTGAATATGTATTTAGATATTGAAATTATCTTTTGGTAATCTGCTTCTTTTTCCTCCAAGTCCTCTCGTAAGCTTTTATTTGCAGTCATTAACTTCTCATTGATAATCTGTAAAAACTTGGTTTGCTCCTTACATGTATGTAGAGACTTTTTAATCTGGTTCAATTCTAGAGCTCTTTCAATAGCTTTTTCTTTCATAAGAAATTCATATTCTTGTGGAAACTTTGAGACTAAACAATCTTCCAAATACACCTATTTATTTGTGCAAAATATTTTAGGTATAGATCCCACAACATCCTGAATATCAATGAAATTTTCATTATCTAAACAGTATTGATCCTTGGATGCGTGTATAGTTTCCTCAATGAAAGAATCATTTACCATCACAATCTCTCCACAGTATTCATTTCTATTCTTTGTAATATGCACTAATTCCATTTATGCCTGCATCTTACTCCTTAGCCTAGTCCTAGGCTTCAAAGCAATGCCTTCTGGATTCAAAACCTGAACTCGTTCTTCATTCTTTGAAGTTATATTCTTTAAAATCATACTCAATGTTTTTGGGTTTTCATCTGTAACTGAAGCTTCAGGAAACAAGTTATTTTGGTTTGCCTCTTCTACAAAACCCTTTGCTTCTGCTGCAACATGCTCAGTTCGTTCTTCATGATTTTCCATTTCCTGGTTCAAGTCTTCTGATACCCTTTTTCCCTTTTCTTTGGTCTTTTCTTCAAACCCTAACTCTAACAAAAAAACTTTCCCAAGTTCGTCCTTCTTTATTCAATTGTGAAATCAGCAATAATTTTATTAAACCCTGGTGGTATATAGAACAAGAAGTGTGTTCTAGATGGGCTTCAACCCATGTAACCATCTTTTGCAGGCTTTTCAACAGATAAAATGGGAGATTAATTGTTAAACTTCCATTGAGATTCATTAACAACCTTAAATGACATTTGAGGACCCTATCATAGCGACCTTCACATGTAATATAATTTTGAACCATTTCCAAGTCAATTTTCCAATTGGGTTTTATCTTACTTACATGAATACCATTCTTCCAATCCAGCTTCTCATACCATGGCAACAAGAACTCACCATAGTTTCCCTGAAAATCCTGCTGCTTAAACCACCTTTCTCCTTGTGCTGGAACCCCTATTGCTTCTGCAATAGATTCTTCATTCACCATAGTCTTCAAACTATTGAGTTGAAACACTCCCTCTTTGTAATTTTTTATGAAGGCCCTAGTCACCTGTGTATGATAACCCTACAAATTTTCACAGAAGGAAAACCAACTCACATTTCTCATTAACTAGGCTGACCTTGGAAATTGCAATATACATTGTGTATTATTGGGTTCCACTCTACAAATCAAACCTCCTAGTCTTCTTTTCACCAAAATATTTGTGTCTTCCTCTATTACTACTTTCGGCATTCTGCAAACTCTTCAAAATACAAACTACACATACCTAATGGAAATTCAAAACAGTAGCATAAAACAGGTTTAATGAAATATGGAAAATATCTTTGTTAACTCTGTCAACACTGATACCATTGTGCATCATATCAAATGCCTCGACTTCATACAAAGAACACTTGTGAAAGCAAATGAGTGACACGATCAACAAATTCATCATTTAGACATGCTTGCCTTCAAGGAATAATGATGATGCTTTAAACCATAGTACCAAGCCTATCAAATGTATAATCTTTACCATGTGTTTGAATATATACATATACCTTCGTTTCATTATCAAATTTTAAAATTATTTTTATGAATAAAACCATATGGCAGCGATGCAATAACCTAAGAAATGCTGCTAGTTTATATAACCCACTTTATAATTGATTTTATCATAAAATCTCTTCCTCTTAATACAATTCCATAACTTTAAATAATAAATGATTTGAGCCTTCAAAAGAAATCACAATAAAATATAGAAACCATGACACACAAAGGTATAAAAAAGAAATAAGGTAATACTAAAGATATGGACTCAAAATAAAGAAAAAATATAGAACCCTAGGATAAAAATGAAAAACAAGCATAGGGATAAAAGATGGTAAAAACTTTGTTCATACGCAATGGTATCACTTGAATCCTTGGGAAGATCACTGGTTGAAAAATATGGGTGCATCCGACAGCATTGGTTCAAAGAAACAAGTCTTGTTGATGCAATCGACAAAACCTCTCGAAGCGGCTTGTCGAAAAAATTATCGAAATTTTTCGACACGGGATGGCGGATAAGAAAACGAAACTACCTCCGATGCCGTCAAAAAATTTTGACAAGACGACCCGATGCATCGAAAATGTTCTACCAAACAACATCAGAATAACTCTAAAATCCTCACCGATGTCATCGGCTCCAAAACTCGAGTCTTACCGACAAATCGACAAACTCACATAATTTTTCTGAAAAATATAAAAGGAAACAAAGAATTGGAGGGGAAATATTAGTTCCTTCTGCTAATTTGGCTCAACGCGATGAGTTCATCCGATGTAGCAGATGAAAAACTGAGTTTCAAATTTTAATCGTATGGATTTTTCAATTTCTAAAAGAAAAGTAAGTTATAGAAAAGGGTCCTTAGAGAGAAAAGGTAGTCTAGGAAGGATTAGAATCTAAAAATCAAATGGGGGCCCTAAACAAGAAATTTTTGGGGGTAGTGGTTGTAGCAGCAACAAGGTCATAATTGACTGAAGCTTCCATTGAAAATCTCATTTCTATAAGCATGTATTCGATCATTGAAAGGGATGATTTACTCTTAATGGTAAGAGGACCAGCTATCCATGGAAGTTTGATTCCTAAAGGCTTCTTATAGTTCAAGAAATGCTCATCTTCAATTATTAGCCTTTTTCTAATCAATTCTAATGAAAACACCATCACTGTTAAAAACACTGGCAGGACATAAGGGTGGTGAGAAAATCCATATACCCTAATCATATTATTATGTTCCGAAAGGAACCAATCCCCTATTCTTCTTTCAGGTGACAACTGTAATAACTCTTTCATTTCTGGTAGGACTCTGGGTATTTTTTATTGAAATAAAACATTATATACTAGGTCCATAAGGAAATTCATAAACTTGCAATAATCTGTACTCATATCATCTGTTATAACCATCTATGGAAGTTGTAGGTTATCTTCATTTAATGTTAAAAACATCCTCATGAGAAAAGATTGAAACTTGAAAGTTCTTGTCCTATGAAATTTTATTAGATGAGAATGGATGTTCTTAGCTAAATACTCATCAAATTTAAGGCACGATGATTGCATGGACTGAATCAATGGCTCAGACCTTAGTTGACCGGTGCTAAGGGTGAATGTTAGGCTCAACGAGGGTTTTGTGATGAATTTATTCGTATCCATACCCAAAAATTGACTTTCCATGGTTATCAGAGAATGTGTTTCTTCATTAAACAACTTGTAATCAATGGGAAAAGGGTGATTTAGCAATTTCCTTTTAGGTTTTGAACAGATTTTGAGGAAAGCTTCTTTTTGTTCGGCTGAGGATTCTTGGAAAAATCAGCAGGTTTTTTTGTTGGTATTCTTTAGACTTTTGGAAAACTTAAGCAGGGATTAGTAGAGTGTTTTGGATGACAAGGGAATTTATTGGACACAAAGTCTTAGACCTTCAGGCATCCATTATTACCCCCTCAGAAGGAGATTAGTTATTGGTGCACCACTCGATGAATTCTGGGAAACTAGGGGTTTGTTCAACAGAAAAATAAAAGAAATATGAACTGAATACTCCATGAGTATCAATTCCTTGGTCTTTTAGGATTTTCAATTTGTTTTTGAGGGTTTCTACATTATAATTTTGTAGGATAGTATCGAATATTTCAGAATCTATATCCTCTAGGGCTTATTCAACATTTTGGCATTCGATATTTTGAATTTCTAAATCCTCCATTTCAACCATGAAATACTAGTCTAGTAGAAAAGTGAACCTACCAGGTCAGTTGACATATTGGTTGGAAGGTTGTCTATGGTGGGGCCTTTTGCAAAGTTCGAATGCTCATTTTCCAACACTCTAGAAAAAAAATAGTTTGAATCCATGTGCTGGACTTTATATTATTTTATTCCTCTTATCGACCATGCATATTTTCTAATCAAATGGAAATTCATCCATAGATATGGCACCTTTTAATATGAGCCCTTTAATATTGATCTCCGGTTACTCATACTATGCCATTCCCACTATATCACCCTTCAATCTCCTCCTTTGATATGAAAAAATCCCCAAATTTGAACCGTCTGTTTGTGGCTTCCACACCCTCACCAAAATCCTTCTTCCTCGCACTTTGAAATGGAAGAATCCCTGTCAACCATTAATCTAGACCATACCTCATCCAGGTCATTGAAAAGTGTGACCATTTTAATATTTTGCTGAATTGTAGACTATATTCTTTCGTACATCTCTAATATGCAGAATGGATCTCAGCCATCAATCAAAATACACATTACATCTCTGTCGTTCAAACTAGAAGGGCCTACCAAATTCCAATTTTTTTTAAAATGATTCCCTCCGTGCATGTTCAATCAGTGGAATCGTTCTCTTCCATAGATCTGTTTCTGACATGATCTCCACCGTTGAAACATTCCCTCTCTTTAAACCATTCCATAGATTTGAAATGCAATCTTCCACAAGCACTTTAGATCAGTGGAATTTATCTCCGCTGTTGATCTAAACCATCTTCGATCTTGGCCCTTGAAACTTGCGGTTGTTTAAGCGATTCCACAAATCCAAAAATTACTTTTCATCGTGCACTTTAGATTTGTGAAATAGATGTCCTCTGTCAATCTGATCTGGTCATTGATTGTAGCCATCAGAATACAACCCTTTTTACACCATTTCGCTCATCTAAAAATTTTATTTCTCCCTGTTCCCTCTTTCGCCAAAATTATTGAACCTATTCACTTAATCCTTTCATTTCTTGTCAACATATAACTAGGAATAGATTCACTTATTCTCATACATTCTCAATGCTGAAAAACTGGAGCTTCTTCGATTATTATTCAATCTCAGCTTAGAAATAACCCTTGAGGTACCTACAGAAACTCATTAATATCGTCCAAGGTCATATGATATAAAAATTTGATAGACCTTATTTCTCCTTTCACAGTTCTAATACCCTCCAACTATTTAGTACAAAAATAGTGCTAACACCATCTTTCCACTATCCTTAACAAACTAAATCTTTATAACTACTAAAAATCATTAACTTCTAATTCTTCAATTCCACTTTAAAGTGGTCTTGAAAATATTTTCATCCCGAGCCTTGAAATGAAATTTTCATTGATGTAGCCAATATTTCATTTTGCCAAATTTTTCGATAGTCTTCCATTGATATCAAGATCGCATTTACAGATTTTCCATTTCTTTACACCATACTCTCAGCTCCACATGATCCACATAAGAAATAGGTGAAAAATGGGTCTTGATTGTCCTAAATGACTTTATCAATTCAAAATCCACATCCATCTTATCAACTATTAATTTTGTTAACAAGGACTGAGTCATATCTTCAAAATTTGTATGATCTAATATGAATTTAAGTAGAAAGGCCTGATACTCAAGTTGAGAAATCAGCATACCATCTTAATCCCAAAAAGGAGGTATGCCTTTCTGAAATAATTCAATAAATAGGACTTTGAAATATTTCACCCAATGCAACATTATGTCTTCCTATTCTTACACACTCTCAATGTGTTGATGTTTTCCAAACACTTTTCTATCCCAAGTTATTATTGTAATTCTATTTTTGATACCCATTGTTCTCAACTCCTATTCAGACAAAGTGTTGGGAAAATAGATTGTGTTGATAGCTGTATCCTCTAGTTTTTTATCCAAATCCTCTTTTACCCATGTGGAAATTTGTCTGGCCACATTGGTCACCATCTTTTTATCCTTAATATAATTTAAATAAGGCCTTATTTTTGTTTGTTCTGCAATAATCATGTCCCAAAAAATATTTATGGCACCTTGTACTGACAACTTTCCTATTATTTTCTTTGCTAACTTGTCATTTCTGTCCAGCATCTCCTTATTCTTACTCTCAAAAAGTTTTATTTCCTCTTCCTTATTTTTAATTATTTCAACCACCTTGTGTTTTTTTTTTAATATTCTTTATCTCTTCATCTCTAAAGCTGACTTGTTACATGGCTTGGACAATTGTTTCAGTGTTTTCCTCTATGCTTTGATGACCTGTTTCTGTTTTATTATCTTTTTGTTTCTCCTCTCTCTCCTTCTACAAATCCAACTGGTTTTCATTCAAAAAATCAATTTTAGAAATAAGGAAACCTTTTTTATTTTTCCATTAGTTTTGTTCCCCGGCAAGCTTTAACAATTTGGCCTTACAGTCATTTAATTCCTCGGATAATGCTTCATTTTATTTCTCTAACTCTTTCAACTCAGAGGCCTGAATTAACTGAGTGGATGGAATTTTTAATTTATTTTTCAACAGTTGGATAGTGTTCTCTTTTTCATCCAAAATATTCTTAGTTTCCTTTCCTTTATCCACCTCACTATTCATAGCCAAAATATGACCTTGAAGCTTCTTAATCTACTGTTGATTTACTTTGTTTTCCACCTTCTCTTATTATAACTAACCCTCTATCCTGGATACTATAGATTGAAACTTTGAAACTTTCAATGTAGCTTTCAATAGATAAGTGTAAATAACCTCCCCAATTTGCTTGTGTAAATAAATTTTGTCAGGAATTGGGATCTTGTTTATATTCAACCTCATTTCAACAACTCTGATTTGAGTAGCTACTGCCAGATTTAATGTATTCTTTGCATGGTATTTCATAGTGACCAATGAGGCCTCGTATTAAATATTTCTAAATTTTGAATAAATTTTCAAGGCTTTTTTTGAAGAAGCAGTATTGTATTGTCCAAATTTTGCATATAAATCACCCTTGGACTTGAATTTATCACTTTATCCCCCTTCCCGTATCTATGAAAAATTGTACTCTTTCACCTCAAAATTTGGGACTTGGATTTTCTCTTTCATTTTGTCTCTTTGATGCTTTTGAGTCCTCCTCTTCAACCCCCATAGCTCTCTAAGAAATTTCTCTTACCGGTTATTTCAATTTTACTTGGATTAGGAACAATAGATACATTGGGTTTAGGAATTTTAGAGTAAAATTCTTGCTTTTCTTCATCAGTAGCATGTCAAAACTACTCAATTAGGTTTTCTTTGATGAAATATTCCTAGTTCAAGGTGAATGACATGGGTACTTCAAGTGACTCTTTGATAACTAGAGAATTAATTGGGAAAAGTATCTTAGACCTAGTTGAATCCATGATAAGACACTCATAATGGGAGGAATAAGATGCACAACAAGTTACAGAATAAGGAAAATTTAGGGTTTGGTTTCGAAAAAAATGGTGGATCTAAGACCTGTAGACACCGTAGAGGTCGAATCCTTGTTCTTTAAAGATTTGTAAATTTTTTAACCCATTGACTACACCAAAATAAATTATAGTATCAAATATGTCACCATATTTGTATTTAAATATCTCTTCCAGATTACTGAACTCATGAACATGTGTTTCAACCTCACTTTCACCTTCCATTTTAAACAATTTTGGAGGGTTATCTACATGGCCTACCTGGCTGATGACAGCTAGAAAGGTATAATGTTTGACTTGGCTTACACAGGTTGTAGGAACATTCTTATCCAATGCATAAAATACAAATAAATGTGCCAACACATGCCTTTGCACCTTTATAAAATTCTCTACTAGTGGTTTCGGGATTGGAAGGAGTGGTTTTTCCCTACTGCCTTTCACCCAATGGAATGATTCTCTGTAGTCCATGTGGAAGGTAGTAAAAATTCCACTAGGTTGATACCAATCCACCTCCTATGCATGTTGTAAGCGTGGAACTCTTCTTTGTCATTGATCTCCTTACCCTTTCATCTTCAACCATCAATCATAGTCGACCTTTAACCCTTTGCAATTCGCATTCCACTGATCACTTACCTTTTCTCCCACCATGCAAATTCTCCCAACAAACTCAATTTCCATCATTTATCTCTCCGCTCATTACATCTAAATCGTAAAACCTTTCACATTATACCATGAGCACCTTATCCATTATTTGACCACTTTACACTTCTATCATGTAGTCATCTGGGAAGACAAAAACCTTGGCCTTCCTTTAGAAACCATCCTACCATCCCATCGACATATTTCCAAAATTCAAATGTATAAGATCCTTATCTCACCTTAATCCCCCTCTTCTCACTTGTTCACCAAAAGAGTGCTCATCCATCTTGAGTGACGATGGTTAGTAATAAATCACACAATGTTAATGCTTCGACATAAAATGATTCACCTCAACACATGAGGATCTGTTTTGACACATAAGTCCTTATCCCTGTCCAACATGATTGTACAACATTACCACTTTGACATATAAAATAATTTAACTCAACACATGAGGATTAACATTTACACATAAGGATTAGTTTTTATTGAGTCCAACCCAAGAATTTTACTCCAATTTCCTGAGTCCAACTTAGGATCCCTACCTCAACACATGAGACCCAATCCTGACATAGAATATTGGCTTGGAGAATGAATCATGATGATGTAACTTTAACATTATCTATTATAAATGGAGGCATTATATTCCATGCTAATATTTTCTTATAAGTAACTATAATCCATCACTAACAGAGGCTTAGTCAACATATTTGCAATATGCTCATCAGTAATAATGTACTGAAGTCTTACTACACCTCTCTAGACCATGTCTCAATGTGTTTCGACTTATCATGAAACACGGGGTTTTCTAAGAGATTAATGTAGCTCTAATTATTAGAGGAAATGGTCGTAGTCTCAAGTTTCTCCCCAAACAACCCAGTTAGTATCTTCTTAATCCACAAAGTTTCTCAATAGGACATACTATTTGCAATATATTCTTCTTTTCTAGTACACTGGGTTATGGATTCCTGATTCCTACTAGATCAAGATATCATATTTGTACCCAAGATAAAACAATATATGGATGTACCTTTTTCATCCACAATGCTACCACCCGAATCAGATTTGGCATATCCAAGTAGCATCGCTTCTCCACTAGAGGCATATATGAGTCCATAAGCATTAGTACCTTGAAGGTATCTAAGCACATGCTTTAAAAAAACCCAATCTCCGTGTATAGGCTTAGACATATACTAACTCATGATACTAATAGTATAGCATATATCGGGTATCGCATGTATCAAGTACATAAAGGAACCAATGAGTTGTCTATACAAAGTAGTATCCACTAGATCCTATCTAGAATTTGACTCGTGTATTATCCTCAAATTAGAATCCATCAATGTAGACATGGATTTGAAATCCATCATGCTAAACATTCACAAAACATCATCCATGTTCTTCCCTTAAGAAAGAAATATTTCATCTTTCCTTTTCCAAACCTGAATACCAAAAAAGTAGTACATAAGACCCAAGTCTTTCATTTCAAACTTATAACTGAGCTCCCTCTTGCAAAAAGATATCATATAACCATCTCCAATAAGGAACAAATCATCAACATAAAGAACCAATATCAATGGTTGGTTCTTCACAACTTTGAAGTACAATTTTGGATCAGCTTTGCTCTTAGAGAGGCCCAATCTATGAATATAGCCATCAATCCTCAAAAACCAAGAGTTTAGGGCTTGCGTAATTCCATATAGTGCTTTCCTATTTTTCAAACATGGGACTCTCTGATGAACTACAAACCCATAAGATATTATTTAGACATATTCCTCAACATCATCATTGAGGAAGGAAATATTCACATCCATGTTGTGAATCTTCCTTCTTAGAACATAAGCACATGAGATCATAAGTCAAATAGTGGTGCACCTAGACATAAAAGTGAATGTATCATCATAGTCTATGCCTTCTTTCTATGAGAAACCTCTAGAAAAATATATATATTTATACTTTTTATTACTACCATCAACATCATGCGTGATCTTACAAAGCTATCTAGCAGTTACTATATACTTCCGTTCAGGTTTAGGAACAACTTCCCAAACATCATTCTTAATAATAGATTTGTATTCCTCTACCATTGCATCATTCCATACTTTCTTCTTAACAACTTATTCATGGGTGGAAAGTTTTGAATCATTGTTGTGACTCATCTATGCAACATACCATTAATATCTTTCATTTCTCTTTTTCTCTCTGGATGAGACTAATGATACTCCATGCCTTTTTTCATATTGTAGAATGTCTCAGAACCATATATATATCCTCTTAGTAGGAGGTTCATTAAGTGATCTTTCAACTAGTTCTATTGGTTCTCTAAGAGCCACTGAATATGAGGACTCTTTTTCATTCTCCCTCTTAACATATAAATGGGGAGAACAAGAATATGGATCCTCCATCATGGGAGTCTCATGATCCTCCATGTATGAATCGCACTGAAGAATTTTAGAGCACATAAATGCAGCCTCTTCATGAAATGTTAGATCTTTGTTGACTTCAATGTGTCTTTCACCTAGTACATATATTGTATAGGATTTGAATGATTCACTATAGCGAGAAAATATCCATTTCTTTCTAGATGGATCCATATTTGTCCTCTTCTATTTTGGCATGTGAATGTACATAGGACAACGAATGATTTGCAACTATGTAGTATTTGGTTTTTAACCAATGAAAACTTATTCAGGAATCTTCTCTTCCATAATAACATGAGGCCTTCTATTCTGGATGTAAACATCAATGCTATAGAACTTTTCCCATAAGGAGGTAGGAATATCTTGATCGTACATCATGGATTTTGCAACCTCACCTATTGTTTTGTTCTTCCTTTCTATGACCACATTCTACTGGGGGTTATAAATCAATTTTTTACATATTAATGCATCACTATAGAAATAATTAAATGAATGTTACTCAAATTCATCTCCATCATCATATCTCAAAGCATGGATGTTCTTTCCATTATGATTCTCAACTAGTGCCTTGAATTCTTGAAACTTGTTGAAGGTTTCACTCTTAGTCTTCAAAAAAGAAATCTACGACTTTCTAAAACAATCATCTATGAACAAGAAATAATATAAATAACCACTCAAGGATGGTGCTGACATAGAACCACATACATCATAATGTATTAATTATAAAATCCATGTAGATCTATTAGTACTCTTAGAAAAACTATTCTTAATTTTTTTCCCAAGAGCACAAGCTCTATAGATAGTATCTTGCTCAAAATTGAATACATGTATATCTTTTAAAATATTTTTCAATCCAAATAACGCTTTGAAATGGAGGTGACCAATCCTCCTATGCCACACCTCACATTGAATGACTGTTTTGTGGATGATAGCTTGAATGAACTTACTAGGTACTTTGTAGAGACCTCCCTTTCTAACTCCAACCACAACTACAGATTTCAAGTCTTTGTTCTTCATCCATAACAATGCTTGATTATCCATGAAGATAACTCAGAAGACTTTATCTTCTAGAACCGAAACATATAGGAGGTTATTATTCAAACTAGGAACATATATAATATCCTCCACATATAGTACATCACCTTAGCTTGACTAGAAGGAGGTGGATCCAACTGCTTGGATCAAGTATGTGGTCTTATCTCTAAGTTCCACCTTGCAGGTGAATTTCTTCCTTTAGATTTGTGATAATGCTCCTTTATACAGTCATGTGTTTGCATGTACCACTATCAACTAGCCATTTTTCAACACTAGTGGTGATGGATCTAGGTAGGGATAAGACAATATAGTACTCCTTCCTTGTCTCTTGATCATCAGGCGCATTATTCCTTGGAGGTTCATCTTTTGTAGAAGTAAAATCATGAGACCTACCCTTGAACTTTCTTCTTTTCTTTTCTTGGAACTTTCTTGCATAATGGCCCTTCTTGTTGAATTTGTAGAGTTTGATATTTGAATGATCAAATTTATTATTGTATACCTTCTCCTTTTGATGTGAAATCTTCTTATGAGAGAAGTGTTTCTTTCTTCTCTTCATCCTTGTTGGAAGCAGTCTTGCTTTAGATTTTTCCTTCCTCCTAGAGGTATTCATGCCACAACTTATAAAATTTAGGTTGTACCTCTTGACCATTAACAACATCCAATAATGTCTCCAATGAGGATCAGATACCACCAACAACTATTTGAGTGAGGTCATCATCATCCACCACTACTCCAATGCCAGTGATTTGATCTCTTACTTGAGAGATATTTTCAAACAATGAAGCCACAAATTTGTCCTTCTCCATCTTTAGATTCCGAAGTTTGTTCTTCAATGCTCTCTTTTGACTTAGAGCCTTCTTCTCATAGATATTTTCTAAAGTATAGAAGCATTCCTCGGTGGTCTTCAAAGGATTAATCATCGTCATTAAGTTTTCCTTCATCGTCATCATCATCAAGTTGGATTTTTCTTGGTTCTTCTTGAAGTAAGTGCACCCTGCATTGCTAGTAGGATATTCCACTACAATGGATATGTAGCCATATAAGTCATGCTAGGGAATAAAAGTTTTCAAATTAATAAGGATAGAACTAGGTAAATATATGTCATGGTGTAAAGTTATCATAAAATAAAGTAGGCTAAAAACCATATGTTCTAATGACATAGAATTCCCATAAGAATGTTAATGATAGAAAGAGTGGTTGAGAGAGAAAGAGAGAGAGAGAGAGAGAGAGAGAGAGAGAGAGNGATCTTACCATTTCAAAATAATATGATAATCATAGAATATAATAATTAAATTGCATGGCATAAAAGGTATGACACTTTATTAAAGTTACACAGAGAGATGCAGTAATGGAAGTACGAGATTAAATAGATAAATATTGAGGTACTAATATCAAATCGAATAGGATATGGTCTAGTGGGACAAGTATTGTCTAGTATCTATTGCATGGGAGGACATACAGACTATAAGTCATGATTTTCCCACACTAATTAATTATAACATCGGGATGAAGTTTCCCAAAGGATGGGTGTATTTAATGCCTGATTTTGACCTTATTACATGAACTATCATCGCTTATTTGTATTTGCGTATTATTATGGAATTTCGTCAGCTTGATGACATGATGTATTTATGGACTTGTTATTTTGCAAAATTTATATCATGGATAATTTAAGGGCTATATATATCCCATGGGCTATATTAAGGGGATTACAAAAATTTAGCGGGCCATTTTCTTATATGGAAAGGGTTTTTTCAGTTAAAATATATTCTCCCAACATTTATTAGAAAAAAATAAATCCAAAATGAATAACCTCCCATATATTAATGAGGAAAATGAAAAAAAACTATTCTATCCCTAGCAAAATATCCCTCCAATCTATATTTTGCCCATAATTTCTAAAGAAAATATCATGAAATCACTCCTTTTCCCCCAAATTTAAGTAATGGAGGATCCCAATTGTTATTTTCCCCTCCATTTTCCTTGTAATTTAGGAATATGGTTGCATTCAGTCGTATTTATAGCCAATTTCATGTGATACCTTCTTTGATCCCTTCATTTTCAGTATTGGAGGGAAAATCAGGGTTATTTTGTTATATATAAAGGCTACATTGTTTCATGGTTCACACACATCAAATTGTGCTTGAAGGATGAAGGTTCTGGTTGATGTGATTCTACTTTCCATTCTTAGTTTTCTCAGCATTTTAATTTTCGCATAACTTTTCCATTGCTAAAGGCTTAGGTCTTGAAGGGGCATGTTGCATATGCAATTTATCAGAGAATATAAACTTGTATCATGCTTTTTATCCAATAATTAATGTGGTATGATTTTTTTTTGTATGATTTTTACCCACATTTACAATAGAGTATCATATTGTAAATTTACCTTTTATAATGCTTTTTAGCATGGATTCTTTTTTAGGCCTGTTGAATTTTAGGGCACTCTTGATTCCTATGGCTCATTTAGTGTTATTAGGGTTTTATTCTATCCTAAGAGTATCAGTTCTGTGAAAGTGTTATAGAGATCAAAAGATATGATTTATTTTATGCCTTGTCATGTTTAAACTATCGACTGACATTTATATGTTGTTAGTGGATGCTAGTCTTGATGGAGAGATTCCACATGGTTTTTATATATTCAAACTAAATTTGACCCAGTTGTTTAAAATGCATTGTTATTAGGATCTTGCTCTACAATTATTGTTGGATCTAAGGCATTAATGAGAGTGTGTATGTTCATATTTTATGTTTCTTATTGTTGATGTTTGGGATTTTTGTAATATAAATGAATCCACACTAATTATAATGGCAAGGGTATAGTGGAATGGTCATTATTTTGGATGTATTCATGTAGATTTGTCCAAAGTGTACTGGTGGATTTTTTTATTTGTATTGAGAATTCCGTGACTGGTAGTTTTGTTATTTGTATTTCCAAGTTTATCAATTTTATTTGTGATCTAATTAAATTTGATTGGTGCGATATTTATTTTTACAATATTTTTTTCTAGTAAGGGTCATTCCAAAGTTAAAAAACGGTGATTTGTTTTGATGTTTAATTGGTATCATCATCTAGAAATGAATCTAGTTATGTATGATAAATATATGGTTTAGTTGGAACATGATACTTCATTTCCATCATGATTGTATATAATATGTATAGGGCCTGTTTGACCTGAGATGTATACATTATGTTATTTGATATCTAGTCTTTTGTATTCAATGAGGGTGCTAAAAAAAATTTACCACATTTTCCATACTTCCAAAAATTTCAAGGACATGGATACAAACACGCCCTTAGTTTATATGAGGAAAAACTAGTCTTTAACAGAGTAGCTCTAATGATATGTGTGATGATGCATTAATGTGCTTTCTATTATTGTTAGTGTATGTTCTTATTTCTAATACCCATTGCAAGTTTCTAACTTAATCTAAAAATTATAAGTCATTTAATGACTTAATTCATATTTTGATTGTCAACAAAAGAAAGGAAAAAGTGCCATTTGTATATATAAACAGATAAGAAGGTTATATTTTCATAAAGAGTAGCTTAAAAATAAGAGATTTGTAAAATAAGATAATTGGTAATTAATACACTATATTAAGGTTGTGGGTATTGATAATAATCCACATTGTAATAATGGTTTGTGGGTGCCATAATCACTCCATAGTGTAAAGTGTTCAATTATCTAATTTTGTCAGCCTGTCAATATTTGGGTCTCCACATGTCTGTTGGACCATTAAGGGATGAGCTAAAAGAGGAGTCACCACTTCCTTGAATCTAGCTAGTGTAGTTGTGTTTCACCAACCACTTCAGTTGTGAGTGACCCAATACTTCTTGTGAAATGTTTAAATAAATCCTTCCTCTCCTCATTCATGCATTTTTTCATTTGAGGGTCAAAGAGTCGAGAAATTAGAGCTCTAGTATATTATATTCTGTTGTACTACCTTACTAATATGCATAATCAAAAGATGAGTCCTCCTAGCAAAATATTCACCAAGATGTTTCAAAGCGTTATAATATGATGAAAGATTCGCCATTTTTTTACAATATTTTATAATCCAGTGAAATATTTACCAGAATTTTACAATATCTTATAATTTAGTGAAACATTAGCCAAGATTTTAGAAGATTGTATAATAAAATGAAAGGTTAGCAAATAAATCATATATACATATTATATTATTGATAAAATAACCTTCAATGTTTCCTATATATTAGGGAGATTCGCCCATTTATTATACATATAAATTTTGGGGGTGTTCTTAAAATTATCCATGATTTATCTATGTTTGTGTGAAGTTAATATTATGAATAATGTTAATGTTTTGATTATGTCTATAGCATGAAAATTTAATAAATGATGGTCCATGGATACCAATTTAAAGTTATTTGTCGAATAAATGATTATGATGCCATATGAATGATACAAAAACGATTAAATGGTTGTTAGTATTAACAAAATATGCATACATATTAATTATTGCATGACATTATATGACATTTTTTATGAGACTAATCAACAAGTTTAGAAGAGACAAGGAATGGTTGATCCCTACAAAATGGAAGTACATTGAGAATACGAATTCCAAAAGAAATATGGTATGAGAATGAATCATTATTATTATGTATGAATATTGTCATTATCATGATGTATGGGCTAGTGTGGGATTTCAGGAAACTCAACCGCCCAAATTGGTTATTCAATGACAAAACCTCAGTACAACAGTCACAACACAGTCACTATGTCAATGTACAGATAGTCCCTTATTTCATTAGGGGTGGTGGAGGCACTACCCACCATTTATCCCCTAAAATCCAAAGCCATGGGAGGGTTGTGCTACGACATGCTCCCCAAGGTGTTTGATGATGACTAATGGGTTCCTGTAGGGGAATCTTGATCGATGGATTCGACACTTCTACTTACAGGTTCTAACTAGAGTTAGGTCATGTAGTTGATTCTCTAGGGTAGTATAGTAGAGGAAGGATATGATGTGAAATTTATTTGTGAACTAGATAGAAGGAAGTAGATAGATATAAATGTCATGAATGTTTTAGAGGGAAATGTAATTAGTCGTATGTGATGAAACCTCTGTTCATTATTGTGTCATTTTAGTCCTTTATGATTATTCATAGGTCATTATGATCTAAGTTAATGAAAATGAATAAACATTACATATTCATGCTTTAAGTATGTGTCGATAGATAGTAACATATGTGATTATGTGTGATGTTTGGATGAGTACTGTTAGTGTACCTACATGGTTTATGTAAGCATTATATATGTTTGCATAACTCATCTACATATATGCTTGTATAATTGCCTGTGATGTTGTTATAATTGGGCCTTGATGTTTTGTGATTGTGACTACTTACATTATACTTGTTATTTATTAAGTTATGAATTGAAACTAATGCATCGAGTTATTAATGAAATGTTTAGTTGTGATCAAGGTTAATTATTAAGTGTGGTCATCACTAAATAAATATTCATTAGTGATTACTTGGACTATTATTAACTTGATTATTAAATGAAAAATAAGTGTTGATAATGCTAATTGTTGTTAATAACACTATTATTAACTTGAATAATAAATGTCAATTGAGTTCTAATCATAATTAATTAGTATTACTAACATTAATATTAACGCGTTGATAAGTGTTCAATAAGTATAAATGAATTATATCAATTAAGTTTAATTGTAACTAAGGTGAATGTTGAATGCGGTAAATAACTCCATGAATAACCATTAGGATTAATTATAATTAACTAAAATTAAGTATAATTAATAAGAATGTGGTAATAAATAAATATAAATTATTGTTAATTATAATTAAAGTTAAAGTGTTGAATGTTGTAAATAGTTGTGTGAATGATCGTAAAAGTTAAAAGAGTATTAATTACTAGTAAATAAATATTAATGGAGACTTTAAAATAAGGTACAATTGAATGTGGTGTATGGTATTAATAAATAAATGACATTTAAATAATTTTTATTATTTTTATTTTGAACACAAAAGAGTATAGAGTTAGAATACTGATTAAATATATTATTGAAAAGTTATGTTATGTCAAAAGAGTTCTCGGTTGATTGCAAAAGAGAAGTGATTTACATAAATAAATATTATTTTTGGTTGTATTAAATGAATGTGCATTTATATCAGGCATAGATTTGATTGAAAAGAATAGGTAACCCTGACATAGTAGTTAAGAAAATGGTTGAGGCATTAAATGAAAATAGAGGGGAGTAAAGTATCGAGAGGGATTCGGTGATTATGGGTATAAAGTGGGGAAATTGTGGATTATTGGGGGAAGGAAGGAATTTGAAGAAAACAACAAAGGAGGTTTGTTTTTTGTTTCTTTTTTTTGCAAGGAGGGGGGATTAATGGCACTGGTTGGGTTGGTTGTACTCATGTTTTGGGATCGAGAGTCCAAGAACATAGTTCTTGGATCTAGGAAGTCAACGAGACTTTCCTAGTTGGCAGGTTTGTAAACCAATTCAATCGATTGAGGTTCCTAAGGATATGCAACTATTCTACAAGACAAAGCTGCAAAAATAAAGCAAATCTAGGACAAACTACTAAATTACAGGTATTTTAAATTATTGTTTCAAATTTGTGATTCGAAAGAATATGCTATCAATTTGATTTATATTTGTATTTAATTATCTATGCATTCTTGTAAATTTTTATTTTTCATGAATGAAATAGGGTAAGTTGAAAGTTGAATCTAATGTTCATAGAAGAATTGTTTAAAGGTTGGATTCTTATAAATAAATCTAAGAACCTAAACAGGTCCTATGATCAAGGATAATTTTAATAACACCCCCAAAATTTATATGTATAATAAATGGGTGAATCTCCCTAATGTATAAGAAACATTGAAGGCTATTTTATCAATAATATAATATGTATATATGATTTTTTATCTAATCTTTCATTCTATTATACAATCTTCTAAAGTCTTGGCAAATTCTTCACTAGATTATAAGATACTGTAAAATATTGGCAAATATTTCCCTGGATTATAAATATTGTAAAAAAATTGACGAACCATTCATCATATTATAACTCTTTCTAACATTTTGGTGAATCTTTTGATAGGAAGACTCATCTTTTGATTATACAGATTACTAAGGTAGTTCAATAGAAGAGAATATACTAGATCTCAAATTTCTTGACTCCTTGACCCTCAAATGAAAAAATGGATGAAAGAGGAGAGGAGGGATTTATTTATACATTTCACAACAAGTATTGGGTCACTCACAACTAGAGGAGTTGGTGAAACACAACTACACTAACTAGATTTAGGGAAAGTGGGGACTCCACTTTTATCTCGTCCCTTAATGGTTCAACAAACCGACAAGCTGATATAATTAAACACTTTACACTATGGAGTGATCATGGAACCCACAAATCATTATTACAATGTGGAGTATTATCAATACCCACAACCTTAATATAGTGTATCAATTAACAATTAGCTTATATTCCAAATCTCTCATTTTTAAGCTACCCTCTAAGAAAAATATAACTTTCTTGTATCTTTATATATACAAATGGCACTTTTTAATTTCTTTTCTTGACAATCAAAATCTTAATTATGTCACTTGACTTAGAATTTTTAGAGTTAGTTAGAAACTTGCAATGATTATTAGAAATAAGAACATACACTTGCACTAATAGAAAGCACATTAATGCATCATCACACATATCATTAGAGAACTATGTTAAAGACTAGTTTTTCCTTAGATAAACTAAGGAGGTGTTTGTATCCATGACCTTGAAATTTTTGAAAATATGCAAAATGTTGTAAAATTGTTTTAGCACCCTCATTGAATACAAAAGACTAGATATCAAACAATATAATGTCTACATCTCAGGTCAAACATTCCCTATACATATTATATACAATCATGATGGAAATGAAGTATCGTGTTCCAACTAAACCATATATTTATCATACATAACTAGATCCATTTCTAGATGATGATACCTATTACACATCAAAACAAATCACCATTTTTTTAGTTTTGAATAACCCTTACAAAAAACAAAATATTGTAAAACAAATATCGAACCCATCAAATTTAATTAGATCACAAATAAGATTAACGAACTTGGAAATACAAATAAAAAAACTACTAGTCACATACTTATCAATACAAATAAAAGAATCCACTATTACACTTTGGACAACTCTACAAGAATACATCCAAAATAATGACCATTCCACTATAGCCCCACCAATATAATTAGGGTGCATTCATTGCACTAAAGAGGTGCATTCTATAGCCCAGTATGGGAGAGATGTGTAACTCCTTTCATGCTCATCCTAGAGTTGACAAGTGTACTTTATAAAAAATAATAAAATATTATTAAAAATAACATGTCGACTTAAAATAAATTTAAATTATTTAGAATTGCATATATATAAAAAATATAAATTAGATAAACTAAAACCATAAACATTGGATTACACATTTCCCCAATACTTTTACTCTAAAAAGGGTTTACAGTTTGAGATATTTGATCCCTCTCGGTGCTTGGTAGATCCCCTTTTAGATGGATCTATGCTGGTTTATATTAAAAACATCCAAAACATCAACAATAAAAAACATAAAATATGAACATATACACTCTCATTAATTCCTTAGATCCAACAATAATTGTAGATCAAGATCCTAATAACAACACATTTTAAACAACTAGGTCAAATTTAGTTTAAATATTAAAAACCATGTGTCATCTCTCCATCAAGAGTAGCATCCACTAACAACATATAAATGTCATTCGATAGTTTAAACATGGCAATGCATTGAATAAATCATATCTTTTGATCTTTATAAAGATTTCACATAACTAATACTCTTAGGATATAATAAAACCCTAATAACATTGAATTATACCTAAGAATCAAGAGTGCCCTAGAATTCAAGAGGCCTAAAAAAACATCCATGCTAGAAAGCATTATAAAAAGGTAAATTTACAATATAATACTCTATTTTAAATGCGGATAAAAATCATAAAAGGAAAAATCATACCACGTTAATTATTGGATAAAAAGAATGATGTGAGTTTGTATTCTCATATAAATTGAATATGGAACATATCCCTTCAGGACCTGATCTTTCAACATTGGAAAAGTTATGCAGAGATTAAAATGTCGAGAAAACTAAGAATGAAAAGTAGAATCACATCAACCAGATTCTTCACCCTGCAAGCACAACCTGGTGTGCATGAACCATGAAACAATGTAGCCTTTATATAAAACAAAATAGCCCCTGATTTTCCCTTCAATACTGGAAATCAAGGGCTCAAAGAAGGTATCACATGAAATTGACTAAAAATACAGGAGAATGCAACCATATTCCTTAATTACAAGGAAAATGGAGATAAAAATAACCATTAGGATTCTCCATTTCTTAAACTTGGGGGCGAAGGAGTGATTTCACGATATTTTCTCTAGAATTTATGGGTGAAATAATGATTGGAGGGAGATTTTGCTAGGTAGAAACTATTTTTTTTCCATTTTCCTCATTAATATATGGGAGATTATTCATTTTGGATTTATTTTTTTTCTAATAAATATTGGGTGAATATATTTTATCTGAAAAAACCCTTTCCATATAAGAAAATAGCTCGCTAAATTTTAAATTTTTGTAGCCCCCTTAATATAGCCAATGGGCTATATTTAGCCCCTAAAATTATCCATGCTTATGATACTCCATTCCAATACCTTACATAATTCCATATAAATCATTGTATGTGAGAGGAAATATATTTGATGTTGGTAACATAAATTTACCTATAATCTAGAACATAAAATATAACTATTTATTTTAAAGAACATTAATTGTACTAAATATTGCATTCTTATTTTACTTGACATGAATTAACACAAAATAATGGAAAAAAAGTATAAGTTATAACTTTATAAAAATGTAATCAAACATACCTTAGGATCTATGTCATAAAATTGTTTGATAAACGATTTAAAACCTCTAAGTTCACCAACAATAATGTAGTAGACAAAATATTTTCTCTTGAGCCTTCATAAAGTGGTTTATTTTCCTTGTCAAGTAGAGGTACATCATGAATATCATGAAAGTTTTCATGGTACATTCGAACAAACATGTCTTAGATCAATCTATTTGTCCCATCATCTTAAACTATGTTATTATTATCATCTTCTTCCCTAGGATCATTAACTTGATCTTCACTATTCATTCCATGTTTAGCTTATCCAACCTTATATCTACTAGTACTTGGTGCATTCTCCAATGTCAAATTCTTAGGGGGACTTGTCTTTATAATTCAAAACAATCATGTAAAATTAGTGTGTATTAAAAATATAGGATATAAAATTTTACAAATACGATCAATATACAAACATATAATTAATATATATATATATATATCTTACCAAGGGATTTTTTTCATTCCCCCTTCAACTTGTCCATATTACCTACAATTATTTTCAACATTTTCTATCAAAACTCATTTGTACATGAAGCCCTTGCATTAAGTGCAAGTGCAATAACATTTATTATCACCCATTTCTGTGAAATGTGACCACAACCTATCAAGAATCCTTTGTTTTTCTTCTGGACTAACATTATCTGACATTCTTCCTTCCTAAAATAGAGTAATGATTATCTTATAAAATGAAGTGGTCGTGTGGATCTATTATTAGTTTCTAATGTAATTGAAAGATAAAAAAATATGTTTTATGTTAAAAAAAATACCTTATAATGTTTTTGAACTATTGAAATTATAGAAAAATTATCAAAATGCTTATTAAGTATCATATATTTATAGATTTTATATTCGTTAGAATTTCAACGCTTGTTGACATAGTGAACGCTAAATTTTTCAACATTGACCAGAAAAAAATGATCGTTACGTAAGTTCAACATTTACATCTCGCTCGTCGGCGTTCTGATGGAAATCCTTATATACTGGACAGACTTTCCCTCGGGAGGGGAGCCTGTCCAATGCACACCGTCGGATGAGAAATCCGACAGTGTGCATTGGACAGGCTCCCCTCTCGAGGGAAAGTCTGTCCAGTATATAAGGTGCTCCGCATTCTCATGGTATGTTGTCGGACTATTGACTAACATACCTAAGATTTCAGAGGTTCAACGCTCTAGAGAAAACCATCAGAAGATTGGCGATAAGATGTCGAAATATCAATGGGTGAAGAAAAACTATATTTCCACCAACGTACTTGGTCTAATTTTAAAATATATACAAAAAAAGTAGATTTTTAACAAGTAGTTTTTGACAGTCCGTCTATACCATTAGATTTTTTTTCCGAATTTTCAGCCACAATGTTGTAGTGAATAATAAAAAGGTAAATCATGTGAACAGATGAAAGGTAAATCACATGAATCTGCTCATCACATTGTTTCTCATCGTAATATTGGAGTAAATTTGTACTAGAATGTGTTTGGTATACTTGTTGAAATATAAATCTCAATCTTTTGAAACATTTAAAAGTTTTCATGTATGGGTCCAAATTGAATCTCAATCACATAGAACCACTTTATGCACTGACAATGGGGGAAAATATGCATCTAATGAATTTTAAAACTATATATTCCGAGATGGAATTAAACATCAAACCAAAGTTCCATGCAATCCTTAGAAGAATGTTGTAGGAGAAAGGATTAACATGACACTCTTAAATATGGTTTGTTGTATGATGTTTTTCAAAAATGTGAAATTGATGTTTTTGGGTGATGTAGTTATGTGTGTAGTATATTTGTGAAATAGAATTCCATCACATCCTTTTTATAATTTTAATGGCTATATAAGATCTTAAACATTTAGTGATCATTTAATGATAACCATAGCTTTAGGATCACTGGAAGAAATATAAGCACAAAAAGATAAAAGAACACATATTTTCCTCTTGGAAACCATAAGGGAGAAAACCCAGCAACTTATTTAGCATACATTACTCCACTGAGTGCAATTACAACTAGGATACGATAAAAACCAAAGACGAAAGAATCTACTTCTTCTCTCTAGCAAACCTATTCTTTCTCTCTCTTGCACACTTGCTTGAGTTGAGTGTTTTCCCAAATGAGAGGTGCACCCTCTCAACTTACACTCATCAAGTGAGTGACCTTTTTACCTAACTAGGTCCACCTGTTACTCTTATACTGTCAAATTGTATAGGGAGACTAAAAATAACATTTATATAATATTTCTTGTGGGTACTATTGACCTGACTTACAATGGAAGGGTTACCTTGATTCTTGCAACTAATTCTACATGACCAATTACATCAATAACATATCTTGAAGGAGGTACACAAATAATAAAATAAAAGTACAATACGAATATTTTTAAAAGTTACATTCTTCGGAACTCCTTAACAAGGAAGGTATTATTCCATAGCATTCATCATCCTTGAACATTATCACTGGATCTCGTCACTGGAAATCATGAATAGATCTCACCACTAGATATAATCGTTGGAAATCATCCTTAGACATCATAATTGGATCCAATCATTGATGTTACAACTTGGTACAAAACCATTGACTTGTGACATCTCTCAAATATATACATCATAATAGGTTTGTACAACAACCCAACCCTTTTTCATGTTGGGTGTAACTCTTGTCTTGGTACTACACCATTTCTGTTTCATGTTGGGTTCTATCCTCATCCCAATGTTACACCATCCCAGTTAGGTTCTACCCTTATATTGGTGCTACGACATCCAATTTGGGTGTTTCCCTCATATCTCGGTGCTACACCAGCCTAGTTGGGTGCTACCCTTATATCTCGATGAGACACCACCCATTTTTCATGCTAGGTGTTACCCTCATCTCTGTGATGCAACCATGTCATTTTGGATCTACCCTTCTCTTAATGATACAACCATCACATTTGATATCTACCCATACAGTGGCCAATCCTTTTTCAGACTAGGTGTACCCATGTAGTGACCAATCCTTTTTCATACTGGTGGCACAACAATGCAATTCTAGTCCTAGAGGAAAGTCTCATACGGCTTCCATAGAGCTAACCGATTTTCATGCTGGATGTGAATACCACATGGAATCATCACTCACTCTTACGATGGAAACCTATCTGGAAAAATCCAATCTTGTCCCTGAAGTATTCAAAATTCACTCTCGCTATAGGATTGGTCAATACATTGGGTATATGCTCATCCATCACAATATACAAGAGCTTCACTTCTCATCTCTGCACCATATCTTGGATATAGTGATATCAAATCCTGATGTGCTTCGACTTGTCATGGAACACTGGGTTCTCAAACAACTTCGCACAACTTTGGCTGTCATAAAAAACACAACTCATTTCTAAATTGACATCGAACAATCCTGCAAGTAGCTTTTGAAGCCACAGTACCTCACAGCTTGCTTAGCATTATGCAATATACTCTTCCTCAAATATACTCGGTTCTACACTCACATGATTACTATTGATCCACGAAATCATGCCAAACCCTAAATTGAAGCAAAACCCTGAAGTGCTCTTCCTATTAGTAGCACTACTATCCCAATTTGAGTCTATATATCCATGCAAGCAATGTCTCTGATCTATTGCATATTTGAGGCAATACTCAATAGTACGGTCCAAGTACCTCAATACATTGTTTTCCACAATCTTGTAAACACATCTTACCTCTACTATATAATGACTCAAGGTGTTTAGCGTAAACAAAATATCCAGCCTCATGTTCATTAAGTACATCAACAAACTAATTATCCACCTATATAATGTGGCATCAACTATCTCTAAAGTAGTATCACACAACAGCTTCAATTTACATTCCATCAGTGTGGTCATGGCCTTGCAATTCATCATATCAAATCTTCTTAGAATATCTACCACATGTTTTCCTTGTCTCAGGAAAATATCATTTGGATTTTTCCACACCTAAAGACCTAAGAAATAGTGCATCATACCTAGGTATTTCATCTCAAATTTTGTGGCAATCCTCTTCTGTGTTTATTCTATGATCTTCTCTTCACCTGTCAGGAAAAAATCATCAGCATACAACAACAGTATCACTGTTTTCCCATCCTCAAACTTGAAGTAAATTTTTTGATCTTCTTTTCTCTTGGTAAATCCCAAGCTCATAAGAAACCCTTATATACTATTGTACTATGTACTGGATTCATGTTTCAAACCATACAAGACCGCATTCAATTTACACACATGTGTCCCTCTGTCATGTTTCTTAAATCCTATTGGCTTCTCGACATACATTTCCTCTTATACTACATCGTTCAAGAAGGAATTATTTACGTCCATTTGATGTTCCTTCCACTTCATCGCTGCAACTATTGCAAGAATAGCTCTAATCAAAGTGTATATGGATACAAGAGGAATGGTATCTTCATAATATATGCCCTCTTTCTAGGGGAAGCCACGAGCCACAAATATTTCCTTGTTTTTCTCAATGTTGCCGTATCTTGCATTCTTGATATTATAGATCCACTTGGAAGACACTGTTGACTTCCCTTCAGGTCTTGAAACCACATACCAAACATCATCATTCATGCTCGACTGGTACTCTTTGATCATATCATCCTTCCACTCTTTCTTCTCAGCTTCTTCTTCATTGTTGGAATGATCTGCATCAATGATGTCACAAAATAGTGCCACATAACTAGGTAATGATCCAGGATCCTTGGTTTATCTGGAAGTACGATCTAGAGCACCATACTTCTTTGCATCTTGGATTATCTCTTGTACCCAAGAAGGTATTCTCTTGTATGTGTTCACCTATCAGGGTGGATCTACTAGTCTCTATGGTTCAATCATATCATGGTCCTCATGTTCTTATAAAGTTCTTTCTGCCATTGTTGTATCTCTGATTATTTGAGTTTAGGTTCTTCTTCATGTACTTTGTTAGAGTGAAAATTCCTTGATTTGTTGAAGGATGCATCCTAATCAAAGGTAACATCTCTTTTATTCTTTATCTTCTTGAATCCTAGTATACAGACTATAGAAGCCTTCAATGTATCACTGTATCCAATAAATATTCCCCTCTTTCTTAAAGGATCCAACTTTTCTCTCTTTTCTTTGGGAACATGTATGTAAACTAAATAGCCAAATATTTTGAGATGGATGACTTCTAGTTTCTCTCCTGTGAATACTTCTTCTTTGAATTTGCTAAATAATTCAGCCTTTGTCTTCAAAAAGTAAATCCAAGTTTTGCGGCAGTAATCATCTATAAAAGAAACATAAAATGCATACCCACTTAGATAGTTGGATGAGATAGGTCTGCATACATATGAGTTTATAATATCCAATATATCCTTCGCTTTGTTGCCACTGCTTGGAAATGGTTTCTCCACATTATTCCCTTATGCACATATTTTCAAACACCTTCATGATTTGTATGATACTTTGCTAGACCTTTCACCACTTTGCTTGTGATTGGAAATTCATTGAAGTGTACATTTTCAATCCTCGTGTTCCATATTTCACTTCGTTCTATTGTTTCATGAACCAAAGCTTGTTTTGGTTGGCTCTTCAATTTGTACAAGAATCCATCTTGCACTCCAATTAATACTACATCATAAAAGGTATTACCTTTAGGCCACATGAGAAATTTTCCATCAACAAATGCAACTAAGAATAGAGAACTTGATATGGACAAGACATTCTTCTTCAATCTAGGTACATAGAGAACATCTTTCATCTTGATATAATTTCTTGAGTTTATGACACAGGATCCTTCTCCTGTCCCTTTTATGGGATATTGATAGTCATCTCCAAGTTTCACCTTGTAAGTTGATTCTTCTTTTATCATGTGGATGAGATAATACTTGAAACCAGTCATGTGGTTGGAAGAAACACTATCTACAAGACAAACATTGATACCATGAGTAACCATACCTATGAGTATTGAAATCAATACATATTATTCATCACTTGAGGAATCTTCCTTAGCTTTGTTCTTGACTGGTTCATCATCTTCTGTAATGTGAGAATAGTGTCTCTTCTTCTTTCCATTATTTGGGACAATATCTCCCAAAGTGTCCTTTCTCATCACAAGTGAAGCATCTGAGTTGTGAGAGGTCCTTCTTCGAAAATTTTCTGGGTTTCTTGCGAGAATTTTCTTCATTCCTGGTATTTCCCTTCTTGGAATGAGTTGTTAGGGATTTATTGTAATGTTCACCCATAGTCACTTCCATTTCTATCAGTCGAGGTTCTTCTTATGTACATTCCTCCCATAACCTACTAACTTTGGAAATCCTTCTTCTAGCACAAATTCATTCAATGAAATATTCTCATGATCTCGGGAGAAAATTCAAAGCCGTCATCGCCACTTCTGCTTCTTCAACATTATCTATAATAAATTTTGGTTGTTCTTTTATCTAGGATACCCTTGTGAAGTTATATTGTATGATTTCTAAATTCTACACATTCACACCCTTGAGTTGAGTCCTCAAGGTCATATTCCTAATGATGTTATTTCCTTCATATAAGATGGTTAAGACATCAAACATATCCTTGGGAGTCTTCAAGGAGGATACATGTGGGGTCAAATGATCCTTTATATAGAGTCTACAATAATCCTCTTGTCCTTAACCAAGTCCTTCTTATTCTTAGATGTGTCCTTGTTGGAACAAACCCAGCCAAAAAAACCTCAGTCAATAGGGGTTCCCACTCTGTCGACGCTCAACTCAACATGATCTCCCTGAGCACCGGCCTAGATAGGTTTTACCCTGTCCACAACACCTGCGAAGCAAATGAAGTCTCACTCGAGATGTTCAAGGGAGGGCTGATGGAACCAAGTTTTCGCTGAATAAAAGAGGACTATGGAATCATCGATTCATCAACTTATCTATCAAACCTAACCAATAACTGACTCAAAAATAGCACCATTCATCATTACTTTCCTCAGATTGCATCATTCATTCATCACAGAAATAACCATGATGTTGCATAAATAGATCTAGACAAATAACATCAATCATAAGCAGTAAACATCGCATCATAAATCCATGTTGCAGACATTCACCAGCAGAAACAAAAAAATAGAAAGATACAAAAAGATAATAGTACAACAGTTCATATCAGCATCTCTCTCATCATATTAGCTTCTGCACAATCAACCATGGATTCAAAATAGACAACAATTCAATTGAGCCTTGAGCTCTCAATTATGATTCCATAATATGATCCTGATTGTCCCACCATGACTTGATTATTACATTTACAATTCCTCTTCTATTTATAGGCTTGCACCTTTACATTCATGGTCCACTTCTAACTAAATCCTAACTGATTCTACCAACTAATGACCAATATCCGCAAAATATGGTCAAAAGTACAAAAAGTGACACAAAATATTCAAAAATAGTCTATCTTTTTCCTTGCACACTATCTTCATCTTGCATGGTGTATTATGAGTTTTTGCAGCATCCATGATGTTGTGCAACTAACTAATCCACAACCCCTTTCCAACAGTCCTCGTCTCCTTCTACATTTGAAACTTTTCCTTTGACATAGTGTTCCAACATGCTCTTCTAGTATAAGAAGGACTCTATATTTCCATGCCTGAAAGTTCTCATCTCCTTCAAGCTTGTCCTAAACCTTGTTAGTGTTTGTCATCTTGATGAAATGAGAACTTGATATGGAAATAGAGAGAATATAACTTACCAATAAGAGTCCTTCAATCAACTGCTTTCTTTTATACCTTTCTAGAAAATTTCTTATATTTTCCCTAGGGTTTCATAGAGAAATCCTATTTTTTTAACTTTGGTGACTTGAAACTATTATTGGATATAAATATGTTCCTCCTCAATACGGGTTGAGCAATGTACTCCCTTTCACAAATCTATGCACATAACTGCAAAATATTTGATGCCCTAGTTTTCCATGCAATCGTGTTAGGTCAAAAAATCAAAGTCCACATACCTAGAAACAGCTTCCATATAAATATTCACCCTCCTAAGGATAGTTACATTGTCCTCTTTTTTCAACTGACATGTGGAGGGAGGTTCTCGAAATAGGAAAACCTAGTTTCCAACTTTTGTCAGTTTCAACTGCACAAAGACTTCTTTCAGGGTAGCTCTAATACCATGTTAGATTTTAATTGATATACAAGATATTTAAAAATTTATAGTCATTTCATCATAACTATAGCATTAGTATCACTTAAATAAATACAAGCACAACAATACAAAAGAACACAAATGTTTTCCTCTAGGAAACCACAAGGGAGAAAACCCAACAACTTCTTTAGTGTAGTTTTTGCGACCAAGTGCAATGCCAACCAAGATAAGATATACCCATAGACAAAAGAAGCTACTTATTCTCTCCACCGAACCTCTTCTCTCTCTCTCTCTCTCTCTCTCTCTCTCTTGTGCACTTGCTTAACTTGAGTGTGTGTCCAAATGAGAGGTGAACCCTCTTTATTTATATTCATCAAGCGAGTGACCTTTTTAACTAACTCGGACTTGTTACTCTTACAAGGTTGACTTGTCTAGGGAGACTCAAAATAAAAATTATATAATATTTCTTATGGGTACTATTGACCCAACTTAAAATCAAAGGGTTACCTTGGTTCTTACAAATACTTTTACAATACCAAGTAGATCAATAACATCTCCCGAAGGAGGTACAACAAGAATGCATTAAAAGTAAAACAATAATATGTTCCAAAGTTACATAATTCAACAATGCTCTTGATAATAATACACCTTATGAAATGTATCATGGTCATATTCCTTTGGTAAAACATCTCATGGTTTTTGGTTTTACCTGCTATGCCTTAGTTATGAAGGAACATTGAAACAAATTGGATGCACAAAGTTGGAAGTCTATCTTCTTATGGTACTCAAATTATCTCAAGGGCTGTTGTATTTATGATGAGGTGAATACAAATTTTAGCCTTTTTGGAGATGTGATTTTTCAATTCTCTAGAAATGACAAGACTATTGAGAGACAATTGATCATCTTGACAAATTTACTTGTATAAATATATATCAGGAATTTGATAATGAGATTCCAAATCTTGAAAGGGGGGTTCCTATCTTGGATAAACCTTTTGAATCCTCATTTGAAATTCCATTTTCATCCTCATCCTCATCAAAATAGAAATCTCTACTGGATTATATAATTGAAGTGATTGAACGACTTAGTCTTGGAGAGGCTTCACCATCTCAACCAATTGAACAACTTGGATCATCACATAAGATTTTAAAATGGGCCATGAATACACAACAAAGTGTTCATCCTAATGAGAGTGAAATGACCAGAACTAAGCTCTAAACAAGGAAAGAAGATGGAGGTAATATAGGTAATTCAAATACAAATGACATAAAGGGTATGGATATGATCAGTTGATTATGAATTGAATTTATCTACTAACTATGAACCAAATCCATTCAAAGAATCTATTTCTCATGGTAAGTTAAAAGAATATATGCATAAATAATTTGATGCACTCATCAAGAATGGGACATGGAAGTTGGTGAATCCTTCAATTATAACTAGACCAATTGGTTTCAAGTGGGCCTACAAGATCAAGAAAAAATAATATGGCTCACTCCACATGCATAAGGTGAGGCTGATGGAGAAATGTTATGGGAAAAAAAATGCATTGATTATAATGAGACTTTTTCCCCTGTAGAAAAATGGGATATAATTATTACTCTATTTGCATTGGCAACACAAAATAGATGGAAAGTTCATCAAATGGATGTGAAGGATATTTTCTTGAATGGAGACTTGAAAGAAAATGTTTTCATGTCTCAACCAAAAGCCTTTGTTATGAAAGGACACTAATAGAGGGTGCATAAAATGATCAAATATTTATATGGACTAAAACAAGCACTCCAATCCCGGTATGAAAAGCTAACTAAGCATAAGATTATGAAATTAAATTTTAAGCACTTTAATCTTGATGATGTAAATCTTTTTGTCAAGTATGTTGGAAAAAATATTGCACATCTTATAGTGGTGTATGCATATTATATATTGATGAGAAGAAACAATGAAAACTATATTGCATCCATAAAGAAATAATTTAAGAGAGGATTTGATATGGCATCTTTACTACTAAATAGGCATTGAAGTGACTCAAGATCCAAACTACATTTTCATCTTCCATAAGAAGTACATTGGAGAATTGTTGAAAAAAATCAACATGGGAGAATGTAACCCTCTCTATACTCCAATGGAACAAAATTCAAAGCTCACATTGAAAGAAGGGAATGGATTTGACGATGAAACAAAGTATATATAACTTGTGGTGATGCTTATACACATTACCACCACGAGACCATATATTTGTTTTTTATGGGATCCATTCTAGGCTCATGGAAAAACCTTGTGAAGGACATTGGTCTCCTGTAAAAAGAGTTCTAAAGTACTTGAAGGGAAACCAATATTATGGAATTAAATATTCTAAGGTGAATGGATTTAACTTGATTTGATATTTTTATTCAGAATTTTATGGGGATGATGAAAATGGAGTATAAACTTTCGGTTATATTATGAATATTAGGTCAACAAGAATCTCTTGGAGATCGCAAAAACAATTAGTTCTAGAAGATTACACAACAGTTGTAGAAGCAACAAAGGAGATTGTGTGGCTCAAGAAAATACTCGAAGATTTACAAGAGAAACAAGTGAATGTTAATCCTCTTCTAGATGACAATACTTATGTTGTCAATTTAGTCAAGAATACCATATTCCATAATTGAACCAAGCACGTAAATATTAAGTACCATCTAATTCGACATTATACAGAGGTGAAGACTATTCATTTGATACATTATTCACTCAGTGAGAAAAATGCAATCATCTTTGCCAAACTACTTGGAAGACAAAAAATTGAAAAAAATTGAGTGATGCTTAGACTTAGAAACACCCATTTAGCTTAAGGGGTGGGGTTGTTAGTGATATAATCCTTCGGGATTATTATCATATTATGAAATTAATACATGAGATAATAATTGAGAGTTGTACAACAATTTAATTGTCAAAACCATTTCTTCATTTGTATTTATATGGATTACCTCTTAATAAAATTCATAGTTTTCATTGTAGATTTACTCAATATGATCCTTCAAAAAAGTATAACACTAACCTTTGGTGGATTTGAGGCTACGTTAAGTACTAGGATTATAGGAAAATAATGGTTCCATTCTATTTCTACCTAAGGTGTTCCATATTTTAGAAGATCATTCGGAGTTTAATTTTTAAGTATAACATAGGAACTACAAGATCATGTAACAACCATATTAGCCATAATGCACATGGAAGATCCATAGTGAGCGCCCCCTTTTTTGTATTTTCATTTCATAACTAAGAAGAAAATAGTAAAGAATAAGCCTCACCTTCTAGATAGATGTTAAATCCTCAAAATAACATATTGCTTATTTTTATTTTATTCAACTAGTTTTATTACTTTATTAAATAATTGGTCATATATGAAAATCTACCAAATGTCTGCGTAATGGACGAATGTAATAAGCATTTATGGATTAATAAAAACAAGAGAATATTGCAAGACATCTATGCTAAATGAGGAAATCATGCATACAAGAGTGGAAGACAAAAGAAGGTTAAACTCAGTGAAGTTAAAACAAGTGTTGAAAGTGCAATGATGGCACTAGATGCTCCCTAAAAATCAGGAATTTTGATAGCTATGAAAATTCCAAATGGAATTAGCTTCTTGTAAAAAGACCTAGGAAAAGAAAAGATAAAAGGGGGCATATGCAGGAGGAAGGACGCTACTTAGTATGTTGGAGAAGGGAATCTTGTTGTATGGCCACTCTGGTGTTAGGAAAGAAGTAAACTTTGATCGAACTGTGATAGAGTTTGACCAAAACTCCACTCTTGGGATGCAAGATTTATCTCAGGGTGATTAAAGCTAGTAAACAAGTGTTATCTTTTATCTACGATTGGGTGGAGCATGGATGCTCCTACCATATTCTGTGCCACAACTTTGATAGGTTCCAATACTGATTTAGATTTGTTGAAATTGCTTAAAGATTTCTTACGTTGCTTTATTTAGATGTAATTGGAAGGCTTAATAGTATTGAATTGTTTAATTAGTTTCGTTATATCATTTGTTAACTTTTTGTATGCAAAGGAATATAGTGATAAGATTCAATACTTCATGTATGTGTTACTAAGAAAAATATGCTTTCAAAAGGATTATATATTATTAATTTTATCTCCATTCCTGCATACTAGAATGAATAAAGTTGTAATGTGAAGAAGTTATCTTTTCCCATTATCGATATTAATATACATTCTAAATTAAATGGACTTACTTGACCCTGCAGTGGATTAGTTCATCAAATAAGATATTCTACGGAGTTGGTTTAATTATTTAATGGCGATTTGAGAATGTGTTAATTGGTGCGATAACACAAGGGAATTGTTATGTTCCCGACAGGGAATATATATGAATCGGTTAGGTCAATTAATTCGACATGCATATTTAAATTTTTTAGTTTTCAAATGTCTTTAATATAGTTTGATTAAATTTTATTTTTTGAATTATTTAAATATTGATTTAACTTAATTTCTATTTGTCTTTTGTAGGTGACGTTTGCTTGGGTCTTTGTGCCCCAAGACTCAGCGGCGTGATGCTGTAAGTAGTAGTAATGGCCTAAGTAGTAGCATTGGCATGTCTTGGAAAATGGTTTTCATTTATTTTTGGGGGGAAGAGAATTCCTTATCCGAGGCCCAAGAAACACTTCAAGTAAGACACAGTTATATATGTCTATTAGTTGTCTTCATCTTGTCATTTTTTATACACGTTAAAATTTTAGGGTTTCAAGGCACTGAGATAGGAGCCCTGCATACAAAGTGAGTAGGTGGAGTAATTATATCCTGCCCATCCATCTAGTATCAATTCCCTATCAACCATCCATCTTGTATCAATTTCGTATCAAGATATTAAACTGAATGCTTCATAAAAACCTGCATTTCTTGGTATGTGAAGTGCCGCCAGCATCTGCCTTGAGTGAGCTCTATTATGGCAATGTACTAACAAAGAGATATTGTAACAACTGGCCAGCTATTTCCTTGTCCTTTCAGTATTCCCATGAACAAATTTTTTAATGACACTGACAAAGAGTTATTGTAACAACTGGTTAGCTATTTCCTTGTCCTTTAAGTATTCCCATGGACAAATTTTTTAATGAAATCGACAGCAACATTTTATAGATGTCGTCAAAATCTTCATTGTTTTGAATTACAAAATAAATACAATTCTTTAATCTTACACCTTTTACATTGTAGGCTTTTTCAGCTTTGGAAAATTTCAAAGCTTTCAGTTTCTAGGATTTAATATTTATTTTACTTTTTAGACCTCAAAAAATCAAAGGATAAACATAAATTTTGAAACTTCATTTCACCATGAGCGCTTGTAATCTAGATCGAAGATGGATTGTGTATAGAGACTCTAAAAATAGTATTCTTGAAACGCAAAGTAAACTTTAAGTTTTATGTAATGAAAACGGGGAAATCAAGATTTAATGAATAAAAATGTCATTAACCTCATTGTTAGTAATATTATAAAATATGGACATCATCTGTCACTAAATTTCCATTAAATCCCATAATATAGAGGAGAATTCTATAGATATAGAGGATAATTCTCATAATATATAGGAGAATTATATATCCTCCTCTGGGATATAGAATTTATTTTGGGCGATGATTGTTTTTTGACCATGCTTCCAGTTTATATCTATGGCCTCTACGCAAATCTAGGGCAAGCCTTTAAAATTGAATACCACGACAACATTAGGAAAGGGAGTGGGTGCTTTTGCAAGATTGTGAGCTACGTTCCTCTACAGATTTATTTATTTATGCATTCTGCATTATGGGGTTGCATTCTATAGATTCAGATGTTAAGAACTGTGATAGCTTTGATTTGATTTTTTTTTTTAATTTGATCCATTTTGAATCAGGGAGGGGAGCAGTTAAATTACTGTTCAAATTATGAATTTTTAGTGTTAGTGGCTCGAAATCTCACACTTTTTTTTTGTGGCTAGCTGAAAATTCACATCTTTGCTAATTTTTTCCTACACTTCTGTCAAATCTTTGCAATTTCTTGCAGACATTTATGCCAAATATTTGTTATTTCTTGCTGAAACTTTCATCCATTTAGCAATGTAAATTTCCAAATGCTGAAGTCTTCGAATCTTTCAAAACTATTGATTTAACACTTTACAGTTCTTGGTTAAAATTTAGATCATTATCTGTAAAATTTCTTTAATTATCTAAAAAATTTAAGGCGATCATTTCATTGGCAGGACCGTCGGCTTCCATTTCATAGTCTTGCACATTATTTTTTATGTAATGCAATTGTAATTTCTATGACTTGCAGTGCACAGAAAACTTAGCGACCGGTGTGCCGAAGTATATACAACCTCATGGTGTGGAAAGTTTTGTGTTGCGCAGATGTCCTGCATCTTAAATAGAATATATATATGTTCCATTTTTGGAAATATGTCTGGGAGGTTTCTCAAGTTTACAGTCGGTTGTGTGCATCCTGGATTCTACTTGTGCATGCACTTATTGTTCTCATGAGATGTAACTGTTTACTCCATATTCTAACCTTAATCATTATGTTGATATAAAGCGCCTTTACTTGTTCTTATTTTATGGGATAGTATAAAGCTTAAGGTTAAATAGTAATATGCTTGTAATCTAACCAATATAAGTTGTGTTTATCTTCTTAACCACTGCCCCTTTTGGTAGCTCCTTATTATATTAAACTTCATATTGTTCACTGTTCTTCAAAGTTGGAGTTTGTTTTGAACAATAATTATGGTATCCTTCCAGATAAAACAACACGGCCACAATGAGAGAGGGGATGTGTTATTCAAAAGTTTTAATTATCATATATTAATAGTGTATACATATTTATCGTTTTTTATGTTTTTGTAATATTTTTTTTCTAGCTCCAGGGATATAAATATTTGAGAAACGATCACACCAAGCGGGCGCTTTTCATTTCCTCTAAACGGTTACAAAGTTAGGGTAACAACAAAACCAGGAGGCACTTAGCAGATAAAACCCACAAGGTTTCGCTCTATGACTCTCTGAAAAAAACAAATACAAGAATGATCCACATAGAAGAGAGCGGAGTGGTAATAATGGGGCCCCTCATTTCCTTGCTTGTATGGCGTCTAATAGGTCTTCTGTGGGTTGCAGTTTATATCCTAATTGTAAATAATATGAAATTTTATTTTATTAGCTATAGCTTCATATAAAAATAAATGTTAACACAAGCCAATGTATCTTGTTTATGAGGCAAACCTAGCCAGTGAGTGAAGTGACTGCAAGGCTAGTGACTCCAAGTGGCATGGAAAATTTAACCCTACCTCACCTACATCCAGGCACTGAGACTAGTGTAATCATGGCCCCTCAAACTAGCAGGTGACGAAGCCATGGGAATGCAGATTCGACATGTATGATCCCAGGTATATATGACTGCCTTCACAAAAGGAAATAAATGTTTCAATACATGTTTGTACACCGAAATCCTTTCCAAGTGGAAAAATATTAATTGCATAAGAAGGGAAAATGATGAGAATGAGTTGGGTGAGGAATTATAACCCCAAGCTTTCAATATTGCATTGCCTACGGCTTACTTAGAACATAATTGTTCAGTGTATTATACAAAGAAGAGGTTTGTAGTTGCTAAGTCAAGGACGTGAAGAAGGCAGGGGTCGACTGATGGAAGCCTTGGTAATAACTGATAATGAAAGTAGTTTGAACTGTTGTCCAAGCCATGGTGTGAAGCCTATATTGATGGAGATGAAGGTACCTTGAAGCAACACCTAAGATCCAGTGAACTGGTTTCTAAGGAATGTTTCAGACAACTGGAGTTGAAGCAACGCGAGAAAGTAGGGAGCATCAAGCACAAGAGAAACAGTCTGCAAAGTTGATTGAGGCTGATTGATGCCCTAGGTAGGAAAATCTGGGAGATGGAATAATGAATTGGTCTTATCGAGCACCAACTAAGCAAAAATTCAAGCAATTAGCCTATAATCTTTGGAGAAGACTATTTCTCCATCTTCTCTTAGTTTGGTATATGTTTTGTAAATATCTTTTGTTGTTAAGAGTTGAGACTTCTCTTAGTTTGTACATGTTTTGTAAATCTTCTCTTAGTTTGGTATATGTTTTGTAAATATCTTTTGTTGTTAAGAGTTGTTTCTCAAAATAATAGTAGGTTGTATATTAAAACTACTAAATCTCCCATATAAGTAAGTTTTGTAATTGTAAGTATTTGTAAATGGATAGTTTAACTCTCAGATGGTCCAACTAACTCGATGTAACATTTTTTAATACAAAAATTCAAGCAATCATTACTTATATCATTAAATAAGTCAAATATAATTAAAGTAGATTTGAAATGTATTCACTTCATTGTCATCTTTATTTTGTTATTATTTTTTATATTATTAATACAGCCTGCTTTTACTGTAATTTTAAATTATTAATATCAACATTATGCACAAAATTTTTAAGTTATTTTATGCACAATAAGCACGGTATCCTCCATAAAACACTGCCACAACAATGAGAGAGGGGAGGACGTGTTATTCAAAAGTTTTAATTATTAAATATTAATAATGGATGCATAATCATTGATTTTTATGTTTTTGTAATATTTTTTTCTATATGAAATTTTATTTTATTAGCTAGTTTCATATAAAAACAAATTTTTATAATAATGAAAAAGTTATTTTATGTTGCTCTAATATTAAAAAAAAACAGTAACACAAGTCAATGTACTTTATTTGTTGTTCAAAAATGAAATGACAACAATCTTCATTACTACAAAATTGCTAGTTTACTACAAAGTTAAAGTGCAACTGCATTTGGCAACTGTTAAAGTGCAACTGCATTTGGCAATGGCAAAGTTAAAGTGCAACTGCATAAATTTTCTAAAGAATTATAATATATACTTGGAATGTGAAGAGAGGGTTTAGGATGAATTCATTCTAGTAAAGCTCGACATTTGCTTCAGTACCTTCTCGGCAATCGCCTTAAAGAGAAAATAGAGTTGATGGTTGTGAGTCCTAGTATAAACCTGAAAACTGATGGGAATCACACTGTCGGGTACCCCCTAATGCAGAGCATTATTTAACTTTTATAGTTGTAACCAGATCTTAAATAAAGGACTCAAGCGTAAGTTCCAGTTTGGGTAAAAATCATTGTAAATTTCTTAAGAATGAACAATAACCTTAAGCGTATACACTTTTACTCGAAGGGTTTGAGGGTTAACTCCTACTTTAGTCATATCTCAACAAGTGACATAATATTTACGAAATAAATATCAAAGCATGAACATACATTTATGGATTAACATTGGAAAAAAATGAACCAAGTATAATCTCTAATGTAGATAAATGTTCAATAAATATCATCCAGCCGAGAATTCATAACCTTTTACGCTCAGAGGGTAGAGTATTAAAAGTATCAACTAGCCTATCAAAATATTTCTAGGAGCCTTAGCTCTATACATGAACGGAATATGAATAAAGGATTTTATCATGACTACGTTTCTAATCAAATAAATAAAACAATCCATTAGTATAAAAGCGTATTAACCCTCCGTTGGTTGTGGATCTAGGATGCCTCTGCAAGACGCCTAATTGAAATTTGAAATAACGTTGAGATAAATTATTAGTTATGTAACCTAGTAACAACTATAAAATAATACATGTCTGAATAATAAAATGTATGTATATCCATTGCAAATAAACCAGGCATAGTCCGTTTAACAAAATAACATGAATATCAACTGGATAATGGGCTGTATCACATCTGCCTATTTTGCTGTACTTATCAATGGTACTCCCACAAATTTTTTCTCGGCCTCTCGTGGTATTCGTCAGGGATGCCCTCTTTCGCCTCTGCTTTTCATACTGGTCATTGACGGCCTCAGCTTGTTAATTTCTGATGCTCGTAGTCATGGCCTTATCCGTGGAGTAAAAATCACCCAGTCTCTTGCCCTATCACATCTTCTATTCGTTGATGATGTTATCCTTTTGGGTACTGGAACTCTGCATGAATGGGCAGCATTTGATGTGATTCTGGATACCTTTTGTAAAGCCTCAGGTATGTCTATTAGTCTGGATAAATCTGTTTTTCTGCACAACTGTATACCAACTCCTGAGCTCCTTAATCTCTCGGGTGTGGTCCCATACAAACTATCTCCCCTTGATTTGGGCTTCAAATATCTTGGTTTTTTCCTTAAACCTCTTGGATATAGGACAAAGGATTGGTATTGGCTTATCAAAAAGTTTGAAAAGAAAATCTGTTTATGGTCACATAAGCTACTATCACTGGGAGGTAGATTGGTTTTGATTCAAGCAGTACTCTCCAGCATTCCTGTGTATTGGATGGGTTTAGCCCCCCTGCCGGTCTCAATCATACAGAAGCTGAGAAGTATCATCTTTACTTTCCTATGGGGATCACATGGTCAGTCTCATAAATATCATCTTGCTAGCTGGTCAGCCTTATCACTGCCAAAGAAATATAAAGGCTGGGGAATTAAAAATTTACACTGGTTTAGTATTTCTCTCCGACTTAAGACTTTTTGGAGAGTTCTTTTCAATGATGGTCTTTGGCATCCGGTCATTATCTCAAAATATCTGAAGCTGTCTTCTGTCACTTCTTGGATTAGAGAGAAAAATTTCTGTACGAGGGGTGTTTCGGTTATATGGAGGGGGTTTATCCAACCCTTCCTTGGATGGGACCGCACCTTACATGGCTCGTGGGAAATGGAAATGACATTCTGATTGGTTCTGACCCTGTGATTGGTAACTCTGAGTCATTTACCTTCCCTGATGAACTTAAATCGTATCTGGAGGATTTGGGTATAACCTCTCTGGCACTGGCACACAATATATTATCTGATGCTCAACATTACTGGTATGCTGCCGATGATCTCTATCTTGATGGTGAATGGAAAAATATATGGAATGCATATATTAGATGTTTGGACCTGAATGGCATCAGACTTACAAATGCACTTGATTCTCTGATCTGGAATTATGATAAGAATAAGGGATTGGTTACGGCTGAAAAAGTTTATGAATATATTATCAATACCATCCGGCCTGACCTGGGCTACAGACTTTATGATACTCTTTGGACAAATCGTCTCCCAAGGAAGATTGGTTGCTTCACATGGCTGGCTATCAATAATAAAATACTGACTTGGGACAATTTACAGAAGAAGGGAAAAATCGGCCCTGGCATTTGCTCCATGTGTTGTGCTTTCGATGAGTCTGTTCATCATATTTTTATTTGTTGCCCGATATGGAGAGATATATTGGGGGCTGTATGTGATCAATTACAGATTAGCATTCCCATAGCTACAGAATCTATTTTGGCCTTCTTTGAGCATTGGGCTTCATTATACCATTGCAGTACAGCACACTTTTACATTCCTCACCTCGCGATTTGGTCTGTTTGGAAGGCCCGCAATCGTGCGATCTTTGAGGATATCAGGGTTAATATATGGGTTGTGGTGCAGCAGATTGTTAATGCATTCCATGTCATTACCTCACAGTCAGTCACTAATGGTAGGAAAAAGAAATCTGACAGAAGGATTGGGCATAAACCACATATGATATATCCATGTGGGTATTTTGATGGAGCTGTGAATTCTACTACAACTGGCATTGGATACTGTATCTACCTCAATGAGAATCATCGTTTTGAATTTATGCTGGGGGTTGGAAGGGGGTCTAATACTAAAGCAGAACTTCTTGGACTCTGGGCAGTTCTGCACACATCCCAAATGATGGGTTTACCATTGACCCGCATTTTTGGTGACTCACAGGTCATTATAAACTGGGCAAATGGTATATCTGCTCTTTCCCCACCAGAGCTCTTTCACTGGTGTAGGGAATCACTTCAACTTCTTGAAAGCTTTACTGATCTCTCCATCATTCACATTTATCGGGAATACAATGGGATTGCAGACCGTCTTTCCAAACAAGCACTCATGTATTCTGTTGTAAAGGAAAGTATCCTATGGCTAGGGTTTAAGAGGCCATCAACGTACTGGGGTTGAAAGAGAGATGTACAATGTTCAGCAAGCATATAACAGCAAG
>LPNX010330065.1:441604-473184 GCA_001517045.1 Pseudotsuga menziesii
GAAAGAAATTTGACACCACAGCTTGCATGGCATAGACATAATCACGTCCAAGGAGCATATTAAAATCCAAGGGGTCGTCTATCACCATGAAGTCAACTAAGACGGTCTTCCCACCCAAAGTAACAGGTGTTTGAGGAAGAATTCCCAGGGCTACACAAGTTCTTCTATCAAACACCAGTAAATGACTAGCAGTCGACACAAGGCTGGGAGATCCCATACCTCGCCAAGCACGAGCAGAAAAAATACTAACTGAGGCTCCTTCATCAACAATGCAACGAGCAATTGTATAAGGTTCAACTTTGACCTTTATCTGGAAAGGTGCATGGGAAGGAAGGCGCGGCTCAACTAGGCTATCCCAATCAAAGGAAGCAATCCGAGGGCTTGGTGGGGGTTGATTCGAAACAAGTTCAGTGCCCCCTTGTTCAGTAAGATCTAAACTGGCAGTGAAGAGAATGTGACTAGTAGACACATCACTCTCCAGAGGAAGAGTGGGATTGATCGATACTGGAATCGATTCAACCGCTTCATGAAAGTCACTCTCCGAAGGGAGAGTGGGATTGACCAAAGATGACATTGGTTCAATCACATGAGGAACACTCTCCGAAAGAAGAGTGGGATCGACTAAATCTGATATTCGTTTGACCACTTGATCAACCAAAGGTTGAGTAGGAGGTTGAGAAACTATAGGGTGTTCAGAAGAATGAAATCCATGAGTCTCGGACCACACTCTTCGCACCTCTGGGATAGCAGGGCACAAATGAGTAAGGTGATCTCCCTTGCATAGCACACAAGGGAACTTAAGATGATGCTTCGAACGACCAGTTTTCTCAACTGAGTCAACATGACTAGTAGTGGATGACTATTTTCTCTCAACATGACTAGCAGAGGATGAGAGTTTGCCCCCAGCATGAACAACAGAGGCTGGGTGACTGGGTCCAACCTCACTAAGAGAGGTTGGTTGTTGAGAGACTCCATAATGTTCAAAAACGAGATGACCATGAATCCAAACTCTTCGCACCTCCTCAATAGAAGGGCATTTATAAGTAAGGTGGTCTCCCTCACAAAGCTTACAAGGAAACTTGAGCTTTTGTTTTGAACGGGTAGACTTGTCAACAGTGTCAACATGACTCACAGTGGTTGACGGGTTGTCTTCAGCTTGAAACACAGAGGCTGAAAGACTGCCCCCAGCGTGCCTGGCAGAGGCTGAGAGACTAGGTCCAACTTGACTTGCAGAGGTAGGACGGGCACCATCAACGTGAACAACAGAGGTTGAATGGTAAGGATCAACATGCTTTGCAGCAGTTGAGTGTGTGCCCCCAGCTTGAGCAACAGAGGCTGGGTGAACGGATCCAACTCGAACAACAGAGGTTGGATGGGGAGGTTCAACTTGAAAACCAGAGGTTGAACCAGTGCACTCAGCGTGAACACCAGAGGCTAAGTGACCGGATCCGACATGACCTGGAAAGGTTTGAAGGATCCCACCAGCGTGAACACTAGAGGCTGGATGGATGGATCCAACTTGAACAACAGAGGTTGGATGGGAGGGTTCAACTTGAAAACTAGCGGTTGAATGGATGCACTCAGCTTGAACACCAGAGGTTGAGTGACAGGATCCGACATGACCTGAAAAGGTTGGGAGGATCCCACCAGCTTGATCACCAGAGGCTGGATGGATAGCTCCAACATGAACAACAGAGGTTGGATAGGATGGTTCAACTTGAAAACCAGAGGTTGAACGGGTGCACTCAACGTGAACACCAGAGGTTGAGTGACTAGATCCAACATGAACTGCAGAGTTTGGATGGGTGCCCCCAGCCTGAACAACCAAGGCTGGGTGGTAAGGTTCAACTTGACTTGGGAAGAAGAAGGGCATCACATCTTTATTAATCTTGAAAACAAGTACAAGTATACCTTCTCTTCAAGTTAGGCACCTCACGAAACCTTGATCTGGATCTGCTGCTTCTCTTCTCCAAAGAACTCAGCCTCCAAGCTCTGCAACACAAGGGAAAGACCTCCAAGGCAAAGGTGTAGGCAAAGAGAGTCCCGATTCCTCCAGCATAACAATGCATAAATTCAAAGTCCCCCTTCATGAACCTCCCTACCTCTATTTATATGATGAAGAAGAGTTAGGGGCGAAGCCAAAGTGGTTACAACTGAAGGAGTCAGTTGTATAACTACCCAAACTAACTCAAAAGGTGAGTTTTTTATGTTTTAATGTTGAGAAACAGATGCGCGACTATGAAGAAGAGCAACCCGCGCATGATACACAAGTTTACACAATAGCAACCTGCGAATATATGCATGCGCGACTTGCAAAACACAAGAGTCGCGCATGATGCGTGGGTTGCACATAAGGAGAGTCGCACATACACAAAAAAATGCATTTTTAAGGTATTTCTGGGCATTTTTAGACTTTGGTGTCTTCTGGAAAGTTTTAGCTAACTGAAATACCTTTCCAACGGTGTAGAAATGAGATCAAATGGAGTTATGGAACTCAAGATATGGGTCCTCCAAGATAGGTGTTTTTTCAGTGACTTTCAATGACTTTCAGGAAGTGTCGACATGCGACGAAATCATGGGAAAGTGGTCACAGGCAGAGATGTGTCATTTTGGGCTATAACATATTCCCCTGGTTTTGGATATTATTTTGAATTTTGGAGCGACATTTTGGTCCATAGTGACATATATCAACTTTTCTAAGTGTATATTGGGTTTAAGCCCAGCTTATCTGATATACACCATAGATTTAACTGAGTGCTCCTTTGGACTGCAGTACTGGTTCCCTGTTCTCCTGATAGATGGGAATGATGATGGTTGATCTTCATTATGATGAGGCAGATTGCTGATGGGACACTTGTCTTTTTATCCCCTTCCCCCCAGTTGCTATTCGACATGATTCGCACTATATGATGTATATCTGGATGTTGTACCCCACTTATGGGAGGCTGTTAAAAGGCCCTTTGATTCTTAATAAAGAATACTAAGGACTGATTTTTTCCTCTTGAAAAAAAACATGAATATCAATCCCATTATTAAATAGAGACTGTTTCCGTTCCAGATCTTAGTTTGTGTGGTTATACGAATTAAAATAAATATACATATAGTAGGGCCATTTAGTTCCTTTCAAGTTATTACATATCTCCAACAAAGAAAGTATAGAAACCCTACCATTATCCTATTTTTTCGGTCACGATGTACAACATGTAAACTTCATAAACAAGGACACATCTTCCCTTAATGGTGAATGGGATGGGGAAAACTTATTATATTACGACTTCTTGTTATATCATTAATCCACCTTATTACCATGGTCATACACCTGGGATACATTTTCATTAGTCATTTGCTATGTTATATGGTCCAACACTAGGTTGTATTGGTCAATATTGGTTCCCTTGATGTTTTGGACTCATAATTCCAACCATGCACTCTCTTTTGGTCATTAAAAATACTCACGCACCCTAATTAATGATAGATCAGACCTTGGTGCATTTCCCATCTTTTAAATAAAGGAAATTCTTTGACAATAAGTGATAGTGCATGTATTTGATGGTTTTTAGCTCTTCTTAGACATGTATTGCTTCCCAGAGCCACTCCCACTCTCCCATGTGCTCACCCACATCTATCCTAACATCATTTATGTCCTATCATTCTCCAACCATGTCCACACTAGAATTCATGACCGTTTGGGATGGTTTGGGAGATTATTGGTCCACCTAGGGGGGTTTTGAGTTCCAATCCTAGCCTTACACATGTATGCATCCAGATTGCCTCCAAAGGATAACAATTTATCCCTAATGTAATATAACCCTGATCCATACATATTTACATGTTGGACAATCATAATAAACTCAATTATTGACTACATCTATATATGTTAATTTCAATCTTTCTATTGTTTTGTGCATAATTGTGTGTAATCTTGAAGTGTGAGGATCCCCTTAGATCCTATATCCTACTTTGAATCAATTCTCACATGGTATCAGAGCTCTTGGATCTGAAAATCAATTTCAGAGTGTTTTAGTTGTTATTTAGGGCATTTTCTAGAAACAATCGAGTGTTCCATTGCAAGTACAACCATTTTTTCTATCACTCGGTGTGCAAGCATAAATAGAGAAGAATCATGTATTTCTTACTCCATTCAACTATTTCAAATCGAAGGCTGAAATGGTAATCCAGCTGAGGTCAAAATTCCTTTACAGAGTCACCATGGGGATTCAAACCGAGCCCAACTCTGTTGTGGAAAAAACAATGTTCTTCAACATAATTGATGAGGCATTCATGATGCTTTGTCTCAGCATTTCGAGGGACCTTCTCTTCCATGTAGACGGTATGGAAACACACAATGAAGTATGGCGCAATATCGAGTCATTGTTTTGGAAGGCTGATAGGATGAGAGTCCACCAGCTCGAAAATGAGTTGATCTCAATAAGTCCAACTCACTTTGAGACGATCCAGGACTTCTTCACTAAGTTCAAATCCTTGGTACTTCGACTAAAACAATGTGGCATTGAAAATAAATATGAGCAACTGATCTTGTCCATACTTTCATAGTTAGGGATAGAGTATTTGGTGTTTGTGTCAAAATTCCACTCTAGCAAGCTCACAGCTTGAAATTAGAGGATTCCATCATTGGTAGACTTCATAGAGTCACTGACTCAAGAGAAATACAAGCTGGTGCAAATGGGTACCATCAAATCCAGTAACGATCAAGTGCTTTCTGCAGGATTTTTGAATCCAACCAAAGTCAAGAAGAAAGCCAGATATTCGAACCACCAAGAGAAGAAGAAGCACGAAAAACCCAAATATTCATATGGGGTTTCAAATACTAGTAAGGACAAGGACAAGAATAAGCAAGAGAAGATGAAATGCACTTATTCTCATAAAGGGTGGCATCCAAAGAGTGCGTTCATGAAGAAAACCATTGACATGATGTGCAGTTGCTTGAGAAGAACAACATCCCACTTCCATAAGGTGCAAAGAAGAAAGAGGGAGGTTCAATCTCAAACAAAAAAGAAATATGCCATGCTTTGGTTGTTGGTTCTTCAAGCTCTTCTTCCTTCATCATAGATTCAGGTTCCTCCATGTGATGTCCCTAAACCTTGAAATAAGGACAAAGGTGCTAAAATTAAGACTAAATTAAGTTTAAGAACAATGGATATAGATAAATTACTATTGATCTGACTAACCCTTCACCCAAATAAATTAAATCTTTCAATTCTAGAGATTGAATTATAACTAAAGTTTGTGACACTTAATTATTTAATTACACCACTTGATTAGATAACTAATTGTGATACTCAATTAATAATTTCCAAAGTGAAAGTTTAAGGTCGTAATTGAAACAAGAACATCAATAATACATGATAAACATCATATTATGTGTGAATAGCTAATTTATGTATTTTTGGTTTGTTTGATAGTATAGTTTATAAATAACCAAGTTTTGATGTCATTGATTATTTGCAAATTAATCTACTTTTTCGGTGTTGTTATGTGTGTGTCGTTAGTGAGCAAAAAAAGTAATTAAAATCACATATCATGGAACATCCAAAGGATGCAATCTACAGCCACACCGAAACGATAGAAAACAAAGAACACCGGTTGAAACTACAACCCTCAAAATCGTCTCATGATGACTGTTGATCCAAGTCATTCCCAGGTACACATTGGGGGACAATAGTTGACTGAATGAGTCGAGTTCTATTATGGTGGAATCATATAAAGAAATACAACAAAGTAGGAAAACACACTAGATTGACAAGAATATACACACAAACAATATGCAAGAATTCAAACCAATTTATTACTTCTGCTCCATGACAGATGGAAGAATCAGATGATGATTAGAAAAGATGTCTATATTACATAATGTACATGCTTATATAGAGGATGTTGAGAAGCTTGGGTGACTACCCTCTACATTCAGTTACAAGAAGTTATAACGGTCAGAAGTTAACCTGTCGCAGAGCATGTTGATATGATGTATGTTGTGAACCTATTGGTTGTTCATTGTCAAGGCGAACCTATTGAAGGTGAACCTGTTGGTTGTTGAGGTGAACCTATCGAAAGAAAACCTATCGGTTGTCGGTTGGATCATTCCTCCTTCCTTAAGAAACAATGGTCTCCATTGTGTATTCGTTCAGGTGAGGAAAATTGTGAGTGACTTCATTAGCAAAGTACCATTTTCCTTATGTGGGGGGTTGTCCAGCTTTAGCCACTTGAAACAAGGGAATGGAGTTCGTCCTTGCAAGGCATATGCTTCATCCCACAATGGTGTCATAGAGAAGAGGTTCTTGAACATCTGGATGGATGTATTCAGTTTCTGTTGTCTACAAGTTGTTTTGTTCCAATAATGGTGCATGGTATGGTCGATGCAGATCTACATTGAAAATTGGATGTAGGATAAGGAAGGAAAAAATGTCAATTTGAAAAGTGTTTTCTCCAATCTATTTAAGGATACTGTATGGACCATATTGCAAGGGTTTCATATTTGTGTACGGACCAGTGAAGCACTCCTTCTTTAGATGTAACGAGACCTGATCCCCAATTTGGAATGAGTGAGGAATATGATGCTTGTCGTGTCGGGCCTTTGCTTTTGCATTTTATCATTACAACATCTCCTATGCTTGCCTCTAGATGTTGTAGATTTGATCTCTGAATTTCAATGCTTTCTCTACTTCTCATCCTTTGAAGTCAGTGTCATTCGACTGTGTTGAGGAACTGATTAAGTCGATAGGCGTTGAGGGTTAACCCATAACAGATCTCAAATGGACTCTTGCCTATAGAGCTGTGTTGAGCACGATTATAGCTATGTTGTATGTATGGAAGGCTGTCATCCCATGTTCCACGATGCTTGTGTTTGTACATGTGAAGCAGTTGTATGACTAAGTGATTTACAACTTCTGTATGTCCATATGTCTACGGATGGAAGGTTGTCGACAAAGAAAGTCTCGTGTCGAGCTGTTTCCAGAGAGTTTGCCAAAAGGGTCTGACAAATATATCATCTCTGCCAAAAATAATGATCGTCGGGAGGCCATAGTGTTTCCACACATGCTTAAAGAAGAGCTAAGCAGTTTGTTGTGTTGTTGTAGTCTTCTTGCATGGTATGAGTATAGCCATATTGGGAAATATGTCGACTACTATAGTATCATGTCATGTTGATCTTTGGTAATAGGATATCCTCTCAAGTAGTCCATAGAAATAGATTCTCATGGTCAACTAGGAACTGGAATGTGTGTATACATTCCTTGTCATCGATTCGGTAGTTTAGCAATGGCACAAACCACGTAGAATAGAATGTACTTGTTGACATTAGATTTAATTGAAGGCCAATAGAAATACTTTTGGAGGATAAAAAGTGTTTTTGAGACTCCAAAATGTCCTGTGGTCTTGTTGTAGTCATGTCCCAGATGAGATTCTGTCAATGCTCACCGTTCAATACACAAAGTTGTCCAATCTTGTATAGCAAGGTGTCCTTTAGGAAGTAGTCGAAAGTCGACAACTTGTTGGTCTGAAGCTGTCGATTGATTATAGAAAAATCGCAGTATACCAAATACAATTGCGTCCAAGTAGTGGTGTCATGAGCCTTCATACTCATCACTGTAGATTGTAGAGTAATGGGTGTTCTGTTGAGACAATCGGCTGTGGCATTGGATTTTCCTTTTCGATACTTAATTACCAACTGGAATTATTATAGGTAATTAATCCACTTGAGTTTTTAGGTTGTCTTGTAGTTTCAACTGAGTCAAAGTGAATTGCAAAGGCTTATGGTCACTGAGGATGACTATTTCCCTGCTAAGAATGTAGTCTCTCCATTTCCTAAGAGCATGCACAATGGCATACAGTTATGTTTCATACGTCGATTACCTTCTGACTGTGTCACTGAAATTCTTGGAATGAAATGTGACTAGGTAACCTGACTGGGTGATCACTGCGTCGAGGGCATATTCTGATGCGTCCGTCTCAATCTCAAAGGGTTGATGCAAATCAGGTAACACAAGTACTGGTGCAGTACAAAGCTTGTTTTTTATTTGATCAAAATCTTGTTGTTGTGTCATTGTCCATTTGAAGACAGTTTTCCCATTTCCTTTTGTCAATTGATTCAAAAGCCATGCGATGTGACTGAAGCCAAGTATGAATCGTCGATAGAAATTCGCCAAACTAAGAAAACTTCTTAGTTCATGAATGTTTTGAGGAATAGGCCAATATTTGAGGATCCGTATTTTTTCTGGTTTGACATGAATTCCTGCAGTCAATTACATACCCAAAATACTTAATGCTGGTGATCGCAAATGAGCATTTGTCCATGTTCAGATATAGCCGATGTTGCTGGAGAGTGTCGAAAACTTGTCGAATTTGCTTGACATGTTCTTCCCATGATTGATTGGAAATCAAGATATTGCCGAGATAGACAATGACACATTTACCAATGAAAGGTCATAAAAGGTCATCCATAGATCTCATGAAGGTTGTAGGTGCATTGGTTAAGCCGAAAGGCATGACTAACCATTCAAACAATCCTTACATGGTTTTGAAAGTCCTTTTCCATACATCAGTGGACTCGATTAGAATTTGGTGGTATTTCGACTTGAGGTTGATTTTTGTAAAGAACTTAGCACCTTTCAGATTGTCGATGAGTTCATCAATCCGTGGAAGAGGGTATTTGTTCTTCACTAAAATTTTGTTGAGAGACTGGTAGTCGATGCACATGTGCCAAGTCCCATATTTCTTTGGTACTAAGATGACTGGACTTCCACAAGGAGAGGATTTGGGGTGGATATGACCCTTGTCGATCAAATCCTAGATTTTTCTGCGAATCTCTTCATTTTCAAGAATGGATATTCTGTAAACACATTTGTTAGGTAATGAAGAACCAGGAACAAGTTCAACGAAGTGTTTTACCTGACAGTGCAAAGGTACTATGTCTGGTGCTTGAAATATGTTCTGTTATTCTTCAAGATTGATGTGGATTTGTTTTTGTTGTCGGGAGCTACACTGGTTAGTGAGTCAAATCGTTGCTGCATTCTTCCTAGAATGTTGAGGCTTTATCATGATTAATGCAAATTTTTTAGCATGATTGATAAGCTTCTTTGTTTGTTTGGAATATATCATAGCAACTATTTATGTGGGTTTTTGCTCTGGTATTCCATACCATTGGTTTCGGATTTTGATAATCACCTTCTGAGGTCATGAAAGATATGTACCGTTTCGATCCCATAGATAGGGTTTACCGAATAGGGCGTCAGCTACGGAAAGCGATGCCACATCACGTAGTACTTCATCTTCAAAAGGCTTAATGAAGTAGGTGAGATAGAATTACCATGTGATCTTTAGTTCTTGACCATCCTTCATCCAACTGATATTGTAAGCGTGAGGATGTGGAGTGGTGACAAGACCTAATTTCCTCACAATATCTTCAGAAAAAAAGTTCTTCTAGCTACCATTATCCACAATCATATGTAATGGATTGTTCTGAACCCATATCCGTGTATGGAATAGGCACTCTCATTCCTCCTCATAAACAATGGTTGAGGTCAAATCCAGGAGGGCTGATGCATCTGGATCAGATTCTACCAAGGTTCTATCGAGTGAGTCACATGTCGACAATTTTGCCAAAAATGTCTTCTGAGCTTTGCATTCTGACGTATCATGCCATGATGAAATGTGATAATCACACCATTTCCTGAAAGGGTTCTTTCTGATGTGATCCCTCGTGTCTTTCTAAAAGTGCTTCTTTTGATGATTAGGCTTTAGCGGATTCTACTGAGAAGAATTCTTGAAATTTTTGGAGTCAGCTAGCGACTTCTTGTTAGATGTTCGACTTGTTCGCTTGTTCATGAAAAGTATCTTTCCTTTTTGTTTAGCTTCAAGCTTGCTGGCGTAATGAAATGCTTCCGCAAGCATGCTAACAGTAAGAAAATCCATCCCTTGATGAATGTACGGGGATAAACCATTGATGTACTTCAGGACAAGCAATTTATCTTCTTCTTGGATTCCAAGTCTAGCCATGAGTCGATAAAATTCATCGATGTAACTCTGTATAGACTAGTCTTTCCACTGCCTTAGCTTCTGCTACTTGTTGTACTGTTGTTCAATGTACTTAGGTGGATAGAACTCCTTCTGGACATATTTGACAAATTTTACCCATGTGTTGATGGGGTCTTCTTCGTTATCCATTTTTGTCGAAAGATTCTCCCACCAGCAGTGTACGCAGGTTTACATCTTTAAGGAAACAATGGTGATCTTTTCCGCTTCAGAGAGTTGATTTACTGCAAATTACGATTCCAATTGTTGCACCCAATTGTCTATTAGATTTTTATCATTCAAGCTAGCATTATGATCTTAGGATCTTTTAACTGAGATAATAACATGCACAGCAATAAAACACAAGATACAAGAGACACAAAGAATTTTCCTTGGGGAAACCATAAAGGAGAAAACCCCACAACTTCCTCAGAGATAGAATCAACACCAAAAGTAAAACCCAAATACATAAAGATGATATCCCGACAGCAATAGTCTCTCTCTTGTCACAACAACTTCTCCTCTCACTCATGCGCCCCAATGAGTGAGAGTGTGTGTGATAAATAGAGAGGTTCACTTTCTATTTATATTCTTTCATTCACTTGAAACCCACTCCAACATGCCATGCTCACTTAACAATTACTTACTAGAGCCAACATCTCCAGGAGTGTCTAATAACCCTAGTGCCCCACAACTTGTGGGGACTTTGCATTCTCCGACCAAAAAGGAGGGTTATCCTTAACACAACGGTGGGGACTATTTCCCTGACTTACAATGACTCACCTAGGTTTGACTTCTCTAGGATAGTCTAATAACCCTAGGGCCCCACAACTATGGGGACTTTAACCCTTGACAAATAGGAGGGTTACCCACAATGACTTGACATGACGTGTTTACATTATAGAAACTTCCCAGCATAAACATCGGGGTATGACATGAATCAATTACATTACAGACACATCCCAGAATAAACATCAGGGTACAATACACCTGATATACGGATGAATACATTTCGAAGTTACAATGACATCAACACTCCCTCTTAACTAGGAAGGTATTCTCTTTACACAATTTATCAACACAAGTATTCTTCTCTGTATCATCTAGATCATCATTGAGTTCTCGTCATCTTCATCTAGATCAGGATCATCACTCAATTTGGATCATCATCACTGGATCTAGATCATCACTCGATATGGATCATCATCACTGGATCTGGATCATCACTAGATCTGGATCATCATCACTCGATATAGATCATCACTGTTGAGTCATCACTACTGGATCATCACTGCTAGATCATCATCACATGTGTTATCTCATGATTCTTCTCATCATAGGAATTTCTACAGAGCCAGCCCTTTTTCATGCTGGTTGTAGGCCTAGCCTCCATGTAGGTCTTCTTCCAGCACTTATATCTAACCCTAAGTCAGAATGGCCCACCCAACACTTACATATGATCATGTAGGAAACAATCCTATAGTCATATCAAAAAGGCATTCCCAGTACTCACATCTAAACATGTGGGAACATATCCCACGACCATGTCAGAAAATCCCAGTACTCACATCCGACAACCAATGTCGAAAAGGCTCAGCACTTACATTCGGCCATGCAAGGAACCAATCCTCCATGCCAAAAGGATCTGCACTTACATCTGACAACTAATGTCAAAAGGGCTCTAGGTCTCATCATTTCCCCTTGGAGGGAACCTCGATCTAGAGAACACCAAGATTCTCCCTGAAGTACTCAAACTTTACCCTAGCCAATGGCTTTGTCATCAGCTATTTGTTCATCCGTAGCAACATACTAGAGCTTCACTACTCCTCTCTACACCATATCCTTGATATAGTGATACTTGATCTCGATATACTTCAACTTGTCATGGAACACCGAGTTCTCTGACAAATTCACACAACTCTGGTTATCGCAATGTATACAAGTAGCATCCATCTGGAGATCAAATAAATCAGACAATAGCTTCCTCAGCCATAATTCCTCATAACTAGCTGAACAAGCTGTGACATACTCTGCTTCAGCTGTACTCAGTGCCACATAGGATTGCTTCCTGATAAACCAAGAGATCACACATGATCCCATACTGAGGCAACACCCTGAAGTGCTCTTTCTATCGATGGCACTGCCTACCCAATCTGAATCAACATAACCTTCCAGGTTAATCTTTTGATTCACCTCATACTTGAGCCCATAATCAACTTTACCCCTCAGGTACCTTACTGCATGCTTTGCAATCATCAAGTGAACATGTCTTAATGTGTTCACAGCAAAGAAAATATCTGGTCTCGTATTTTTCAGGTACATCAAGGACCCAATCATCTGACGATACATCGTAGCATCAATCGCTTCTGATGAAGCATCACTCAATAGCTTCATGTTCAATGCCATAGGTGTGGTCATGGCCTTGCACTCCATCATCCTGAACCTCTTCAGGATCTCTACTGCATACTTCCCTTGTCTGAGGAATATTCCATCTGTATTCTACCACACCTCCATGCCTAGAAAATAGTTCATCGACACATAACAAGAGCATCACTGGTCTTCCGCCTTCAACGTTGAAGCAAAGGATAGAATCCACTTTACTCTCAGTAAATCATAGAGTCATTAGTAATATATCCATCCTGTCGTACCATGTTGAACCTCAAGATATTCTGTAGTCACTCCCTCTAAAGCAGAGCATCATACTCCCTCCGTCTTCTGTACTCTATGCACTGAAACATTATGTACCAGAGTGACAAGTAGCTTCCTATGCTACTAATATTCTATGTATCCATATAGTGTATATACTTTCATCTTCAACCTTGTAGCAAAGGTTAAGATCTTCATCAAGCTCATCATGTATGTGTTTCAGCTCCTACTGGCTACAAATGTCTCTTCGTAGTCTATGCCTTCTTTTCATGAGAAGCCTCGTGCTACGAATCTTGCCTTATATCCCATGATGTTTCCATCTAATGCATGATGGAACTATGAACTTCCCTTCACGTATCAATATTGCATCCTAGACATCATTCTTCTTGAACTAGTCTTCCCTTTATTCTTAGAAGGTTCTGCATCAATGATGTCACTGCATTCATCATATTATTTTTCATCTTGAATTGTCATTACTTGTTCTTTGGAACAAGTCTCATCCTTCTTTTCTTGTAGGCGATTATGTATGTGATCTTTCCTACAAGTCAAATGCATTTGTATGGTTAGAAACATTTCATAAGGAATATTCATACTAGCAAATTTTTATGCATAAATATATGAGCATGCAACTACTTTTATCCAATACAATATTCATCCATATCTCACGGAAAATTTCTAGATGCCTTCCATCTCTACTAGGACAACATTGAGATTGTGCACTAATCCAATATGTCAGCAAAGAGGTTTCATTCTAGATAAGTAGCAATGGATACTTGTATAGCACCATGAGCTACTTACCCATCACATGCATATTAGTAGTATACTGTCATTAATGCAAACATTCTATCATGCATAATACATTAACTGAATATAAACAAATGCATAACAAAACAATATCATGAAATGACAATTGAATACTTATCTTTATTTATTTCATGGGTAGACTCCTTCTTGAGCCTTCAGCTTCATCATCTTCTTCATTCATAATAGCATCATTTCTTATCCAAATGCTAAGGTGGATAAGAGGTTCTTCAAGAGTTGAGTTCTTCATATTCCTCATTGCTTGAGGGTTCTTCTTTGGATGGTCAGAGCTTTATCTTCCCTTCAAATAGCTTGGTTAGGGAATCAAACATCTCTTTTGGTGTCTTTAGGGAAGACACTTGTGGTACAAGTTGATTAGTGACTGAATCAGCAATGATCTTCATGGCCTTGACCAAGTTCTTCTTGTGTAAGGATTTTAGCCTCATCTACCTCTGGAACTGGAACCTCTGTACTTATGTAGGTGTCCAATTCATTTTCTTCAGAGATATCATATACTTCCATGCTTGGAATTTGTCAACTTAACTAAGCTTATCATCAAGTTGATGTGATAGATCACTTTGAAATGAGAACCTCAAAGGAAAACAGTAAAAGATTAGATCTTACCAATTTGAGGTGTCCGCCTTGGTTCCGGAGCTGGCTGATTTAGGGTTTGTCAGAGAAACCCTAATTTTAAAAAATTGGAATCTTTCAGATTTGATTGGATAGAAATATATATCTCTTCAAGGAAAGCTTTGCAATGTACTCATTTTCTGAAAATAGTGGAGGGAAGCTCCCGAAACAGGAAGCCCTAGTTTTCCAATTTCTTCTGCAGAAATTCCTGTTACTGTTTATGTCGTATGTATGACATTACTGCTCCTTTATGTCTTAAACATCTCATTGAGGTATCCTTGCATGTCTCTATTCCAAAACCATAGGTTTCGTCAGAATTGGTTTCACCATATGGAACTTATGATCATTTTCCCAAGGTGACCTGTTACAGGAATGTTCAAAACAACTACATTGTACGGACTTCCACGTGTTACTGGTTCATCTTTTGAGTCTAAAACTTGGACCAAAGAAATTAAAGTCCATTCCCTTTCTGGAACAACTTCCAAAATTTCATTTGGACCTTTGTATCCCAAGATATCGAAATTCACCCCAGGTGTCCTCTTTAGGGATGAATTCTGGAAGAGGCTCGAACCCTAACATGGAGGGATCATATCTCCCCGAATATAGTGCATCTAAGGCTGCATTTTGGAAATAGTGTACATTGGGATTCTATATTCGACCTCTGCAATTTTCTACTCTTGATTATTCACCAATCTCGAGATATATTGAATGTACCAAAACTTATCAGTTTTAGTATTTAGGGTTTTTTCAGCTTTGGGTCAAACTAGGGTTTGACTTTCCTGGAGTTTCACCCAACCAAAAATCTTGATCCAGGTCTCTAGACTTCGATTTTGATGAGGAGAGAAATCCTTTTCCTGGCTCACTCAAAAATTCCTCTTCTCTAAGAAGCCCTAATTTCCAGCACCAAAAACTAAAAATGCTCGGAATCGAATTTCGCTTCGACAGAAAGATGTGCCCTTCAATGGAGAGTCAGCCTAACATACTTTTGCTGATGGATTGTGGAGAGAGACCCAAAAATTAAGAATCCATAGCTTTTGCAGCTACATAATGTCTTATTCTTAGGTTAGCTCTGATACCATGTTAGATATTTATCATTCAAGCTAGCATTATGATCTTAGGATCTTTTAACTGAGAGAATAACATGCACAACAATAAAACACAAGAGACAAGAGACATAAAGGAGAAAACCCCGAAACTTCCTCAGAGATAGAATCATAACCAAAAGTAAAACCTGAAAACATAAAGATGATCTCCCGACAGCAGCAGTCTCTCTCTTGTCACAGCAACTTCTCCTCTCACTCATGCGCCCCAATGAGTGAGTGTGTGTGTGATAAATAAAGAGGCTCAATATCTATTTATATTCTTTCGTTCACTTCAAACCCACTCCAACCTAATAGTCTCACTTAACAATTACTTACTAGAGCCAACATCTCTAGGATTGTCTAATAACCCTAGTTCCCCACAACTTGTGGGGACTTTTCCTCCTTCGACCAACAAGGAGGGTTATCCTTAACACAATAGTGGAGACTATTGCCCCGACTTACAATGACTCACCTAGGGTTGACTTCTCTAGGATAGTATAATAACCCTAGGGCCCCAGAACTATGGGGACTTTAACCTTTGAAAAATAGGAGGGTTACCCACAATGACTTGACATGACTTGTTTACATTATAGAAACTTCCTGGAATAAACATCGAGGTATGACATGACTCAATTACATTACAGACACATCCCAGAATAAACATGAGGGTACAATACATAAGATAAATAGATGAGTACATTTCAAAGTTACAATTACATCAACATTGTAGATGGATTCCACGTCGATCTTGGCTTCGAGGTTTGGTATGTCCAGATTCATTTGCACTTTGAAGGGACTGATTTTATCGGAGTGAGATCACATCGAGGATTCCCCAGATTTTGCAGTGACTCTCAAGAGAATCTCACTAAACTGGGAGAACATTTCGGTTCACTGATGGGACAGTGCTTTTTCTATGAGTTGCTCTGTCTCGTCAATTGCATGTTTATTGTCTGTTTCCTAGGTCATATTTTCTGAAGTCGAAGAAAGTGTCTTCTTGTGTTGTTGGACTTGCGAGTGTGTTTGAACATGCATAAGTTAAATAACTTCAATGGAAGTGCTTATGTAACTTAAGCTTTGGAAAAGATCTTGATTTGATACCAATGATCTAGGTCATGCCTAGGTGCACGCTGGGGGAAAACAGTTGATTGAATGAGTAGAGTTCTGTTATGGACGAAGCATATAAATAAATACAACAAAGTAGGAAAACACACTAGATTGACAAGAATATACACATAGACAATATGCAAGAATTTGAACCAATTTATTACTTCTACTCCATGACAGATGGAGGAATCATATGATGATAAGAAAAGATGTCCATATTACATAATGTACATGCTTATATAAGGATGCTGAGACGCTTGGGTGACTACCCGCTACATTCAGTTACAAGAAGTTATAAGGGCCAGAAGTTCAACCGTCTCAGAGCATGTTGATACGATGTCAGTTGTGAACCTATAACACCCCGATTTTGACCCCATGGTATTAAATTGCATATGATGTAAATATTGTATTAAATCATATTGTTGAGCTCAAGGAAAAGGCCCCACCATGGATTTAGTGTCTTATGTATCATCAATTAAAATCGATTCCGATGGTTTATGTGCTAGCTAGGCACAATGTATTTGAGACACCATGTAAAATGCTACATTAATAAAATACCATGACTAGCTACACGTCGTAACATTAAATAGATGGGGGCATGGTTCCACAAGGAATAGGGAGGGGAGAATTATTCAAACCTTTGATCCTATGGGGAAAAGTCCAAAAGTCAAAGGAAAAACCCATCAAGTTGTCAACCACCCTTTTTGTCTTTTACGCCTAGTCATCTAAAATTGGTGAAGGAAGTTATTTCCTTGGGATGGGAAAGGTATGAGGGTCAATTTTGAATTTGGGGGAGTTACCCATTTTTGGGAAAAAAATTTCTTGGCTTCTTGGGCAAGTAAAATGCTGGGAAATGCCTTCCCAAGCCATTATTCACCCATGCGTTTGCTTCCTCATAGAGCTGGAGATAGCAGGGGCATTCTCCCTCACATTTTTTGTTCTTTCCTTCATTTTTCCCATGGCTGGGAATTCGATTTGGGAAATGCTCAGTGGCTGGGATCCTCCCTGAGCATTTTTGTTGTGGTTTTCCTCATTGTCGTAGCTAGGAAATGCCATTTTTGTTTTGTTCAATGAATGTGCAGCATTGATTCAAGTTTTGGGGGTTTCAAGACATTGTTTTTGGTCTTCCTGACGCAGCTAAGCTTGTTGGTAGTTTTCCCCTTGATTTCCTAATGTTTCCCTCATTGTTCCATGCCCATAAATTCATTTTTTTGTTTCTCACTAGTTAGGGAACCAAGATCTTCTGTTTTGGGTGTGAATGATGGTTTTTTTTACTACGATAATGCTCAGAGACGTTTTCTAAGATCAAATTTCGATTTGGGGGTTTGTGGGGGCCAAATCTAAACAAGAAAATTTCCTAAAAGCGTATTTGATGTTCCAGGGTGTTGTTACCCTCATCCATTTCGTTTTGGTTTCCCATAAATGTTTTTCTCATATCCAATAGTTGTGTGTGGTTGTGTTTTGATTAATTGGTTGAGTGTGTGTTTGATGCAAAGCATTTTCTTGGCTGAGTAAGTCCAAGAGACTCATCTATTAGAGGGTATGACATTGTTTTGGGTTTTCTCATTGGCTTGGTTGAGTAATTCCAAGGAACCCTTATGCTATTGGCTTGTTTCCCTCGTAGCCTGATAAACCCAAATGTATTTTTGGCTTGGATGGGTTTGATATGTATTCAACTATGTGTATGAGCCAGTTGTTCCTTAGTTCCTTATGGAACCATGCCTAGCTCATGGGTGGTAGTGGTGTTGAGAGGTTGATGAGCATACTGGCCTATGGTTGGGTGGAACGTTGCAGCGACGTAGCTAGTTGTGGGACAACATCATTACAAGATAAGTATTTACTTTTATTCTTGTGCTTAATTTCTCCAAACTATTTGTTTTATGAATTAATATGATCATGTTGAATGTTTGAATGTTTGAATGGATGTTATTGCTTTCTCTGTATATTGCATGTTTTATACTCCTGTATATGTTATTAATTCAATGATGTTTATGTTTTTATGTTCATGGGGCTATCTTTCCTGTTTGATAGCATCAGTACCATAGTTGCATCCTCTCCATCGTCAATATGAGGGGTGGGAACATGACAGAACTTGTTAATTGTTGGTTGTGAAGGAAAACATGTCAAAGGTGGACCTATTTGTTTTCAAGGCGAACCTGTCGAAGGTGGACATGTCGATTATCGGTTGGATCAACTGTCCCCTACAATCTTCTCTCACTAATAAAAAACAAATCATATGGTTTCCACCCTCCATCCATTGATTAATTTTACATATAGAATACGTATTTCATCCTCAGATATACAACTAAAAATGAATATGCAAACAAATGATTGACAATCAAATGACAGGTGTGCTCATCTTGGCACCGAAAATCTATCAGACCAAAACAAACATATCTTGGTCATTCGAAAATATTTTTCAATGAACCGAAAGGTGTTATTCATTAGAAACACTACTTTGGACACAATGGAACAAGTATCCTAACACCAAAATGATAATATATGGTGTAACCAAATCATATGGTTTTTCCCCTCTCAATAAAATAGAGCCAAATTTACAAATTCTGGTTAACAAGAAGAAGAATAGAAAGAAGGTAATGAGAATAGAAACTCAATTCCATATTATATGATATTCATCCTTCCTCCATGTAGATCCTGACATTAAATACATGAACACTCAAACAACCAACCAATCATCATTGCACATATACCAAATAAAATAATGTAATGAAAACATAACATAAGAGAAATACTTATCTCAAAATATGGGCAAGTGGTTGCAGCAGGAAAAATTTCCTCCTAGCCGTAGACACTGTCAAGCCTTCCTCACTTGAACAGGTCACCCCCTAGATGATACCATGAATCCACAGGTAGAGGCTCCCTTAGTATCACTACTCATGAAACTACCTCTTTCAAGAGACACAATCCTTCCTAGAACTACTTTCATTTCTGTCTCCACTACCTATGGAATGTGACCTAGCTCACCATTCCCATTTCCTAGATTTCTATGTGAGAACCTGGACTAGTAGAGTGATATAATGAAATAAAATGGAAACAAATATTCTAACTCTAAGTCTCAACACACTCAATAATATCAACATTCCCAACACTATAAGATAACACAAGTCACATGGTCCAAAGATCAAGATTAACTTCAACAAGGAGATGACATATGAATTTATAGAATAAAGAAGACACTTATAACCCAAAGGGATCAACCCAAATTAGAGAGAGGTAAGGTTTAATATTCATCATCAAGAATTAACTTGAATTAGTGGAGTGGTGGCTTAGCAAAAAGATTCCCTTTCTTGAATTAGCACCTTGAGGAGGAGTTACCCAAAAACTAAGGAGTGGAACCATGAAGAGCACATGGAGGCACACTAGTGCATGAAGGGGGTTACAAAATATCAAGGAGGGAGAAATAGGTGAGAGAGGGCATACAATAGGGTCATAAATATCATGGAAGCACAAAAATAGGATTATCAATGCATGGTGTAAGAGTGGAAGCTAGAAAAAATCTTACAACCCCTAAAAACTAGGAAAAGGGATCATAAATGATCATAAACACATAAATGTGAGAGAATATTTTCCCAAGGAGGGTGCCCTAGGTAAGAGGGGCCCTCTAAGGTGTGGAAAATATGCAATATTAACTCCATAGTCCATATTTATTGAGAATAGGGTTTGTTGTACAAGGTTTGGCTGACCAACATTATTAATGTCACCAAGTTGCAAATATGAATTGGGATGGGAAAAATAAATCCAACAACAAGTTATAAGGTGATATGGATATCCCCATTCCCTCTCAATTTGTGGAATCCATGGTACTTCATACTCATTTAGTTTCCTTTGCTGAGCCAGTTGTTTATTTAATCAATCATTAACAACATTCAAAGATAGCAGGGATTATAGTAATAACATTAACATTAATAATAGTGCCAAACTCCAAAGTCATGTTATCAAACATTAATAATATGTCCTGAATTAAATTAATCATGCAAAGGATCATAATTCCACAATCATAATAAAATATCATAAGTCCATAATGCAAGAGAACATAAGTCACATGAAGGATCATAAGTCTGGGGATTAAGAACTGGGGTGTTACATGCCCCCCCTTAAACAATGCATCGTCCTCGTTGCATTTTACATGCATGCCTCAAAATTTCAAAATAGATGAGGGTATGCTTCCCTCATGGTATCCTTTAGCTCCAAGGTGGCATCCTCGAGACTGTAATGGGTCCATTGGAGCTTTTACCTACCTTATTTCTTGATTATGAAGCAACTTGAACTTGCTACAAAATGGAAACATGTTGTACTAGAAAATCCCCTTTCGGTTTCACCTAGATCATAATCCATTCAATCACTTGATTAATACCATGTTCATACATACATACATACATACATATATATATATATATATATATATCAATAAAGAAAATAAAAGAACTCTAATTACCTGGATCACATTCCAATCAATTGCATGGTTAGTATCAGGTATATACTTCAATAAAGACACATGAAACACATTATGTACTCTGATGCAAGATGGTAGGGCTAGCTCATAAGAAACAAGTCCTTTATTAGATATGACCTCAAAAAGTCCATAGTATCTGGAAGCTATCTTGGAGCAATTTTCCAAGTTTAACGAACTCTTCTTGGGTCTGACTTTCAAAAACACATGATCCTCAACTTGAAACTGTCTGGCAATCCTCTTCTAATATGCATAAATTTTATGCCTGTCTTGAGCTACCTTATATTTTTCTTTATCTTAGCCATCTGATCTTCCACATTCTTTAATAATTTTGGTCCTATAATGACTCTATCTGTCGAGTTATCCCAACTGATGGGAATATTTCACTTCCTTCCATACATGGCCTCAAAAGGATTCATCTTCAAATCAGAATGATATCCATTATTATAATCAAATTCTACCAAATGTAAATAGTCTTCCCACTTAGACGATTGATCCATCACATACATCCTTAACATATATTCAATTACTTGGTTAACTCTTTATGTTTTTCCATCTGTTTGAGGGTGGTATGTTGTACTTGTAGCAGGGATTTCTCCCTTGCCACAGGGCAGGAATGGATACCTTCCATCTATAGGACGGAAGGGTAGGTTCCTATAGGTGAAATGCAGTAAAAAAATGGACACAAACAAAATAAAGAACAACAAGAAGAGAAATATGGAATGGATGGAAACCCCTCCACAAGCACTGTTAGGGCTAGCTCCGGCAACCTTCTCTTTGGGTGGAATGGGCCATCATGCCCTGGCTTGGAGAAGCACCTCTCTTGGAAGGGGGAGCTATGGCTCAATGGATGAATGGAGGAGAGAGAGTGTGGGTGGCTTATGGGGGCTTCACTTATTGACCAATATCCTATCATGTTAGTTCATATTGTGGGTTTTAAAATTATCAAAAATTGAACCAATATATTGTAGGTATTGGGGGGGATGAGGGGTTTAAGGTGGGGGTTGGTAGGGTGGTTTATAACAATTGAGGTATAAATAGGGATGGGGAGGGGGTTTTAAGTATTGGGTGGGGGTTTCAACAAAAAGATTTTGGGGCAATATCTCTGGAAATTAAGGGTATTCTTTAATATCCCACGATCGCATGTGCTATGTGAGAGGCTCATTAAGTGAAGTCCCTGTGGGGTGGCTTGAGAGACAAAGGGTCTCAAGGAATCCACGAGCAGCATAATAGTATGCAAGGGAGAAGTGTTTTGAGAGTGATCCACACCCCTCTATTTATAGATTTTTGGGGGATTTTTAGGGTTTTAAGCCCCTGGTTGGTGCTTTAGCCCCTTTTTTGGGATTTAGCCCCTTTCGCCCTATCTTTAGTTCCTTTTGGGATTTTTGGCTCCTTTGAGGGGTTTTAGCCCCTTTTTGGAGGCTTTAGCCCCTATGAGATCTATTTAGGCTCTTTTTGGAGGCTTTAGCCCCTATGAGAACTATTTAGGCTCTTTTTGGAGGTTTTTAATCCCTTTTGCTCATTCTTAAGATTTTTTGAGAGTGTGGGGGTCTAATGGGGTGAAATGAGGGTCGTGCATGGGTGTCCTTGGGTGGTGTAGGACATGTGGAGCTGAGTGAGGGATTTTTTTGGTTAACATATTGCCCCCTAATGTGTGAAGGAAGGAGCTCATTGTATGTCTGACGGACATCATAGCATTTTCTACGGAGAGGTGGTGCTTCTTGGGATGGTGCATGGTGGCTTTTGGTTTTTGTATTAATATGGTTCCCATGAATGGGTGAGATACAAATAATGTGTGACATGTATATGGACGAGGTGGGAATCCCCATGTTCGAAACAATGTCAAAAGAATAATGTGATCTATGCTCTAAACTACAAGAGCCGATCATATACAACTGATGATACATAGTGGTTTCCTCAATGCGAGGCTGAATACAATACTGATATGAAGAACTCATACATTGGACCCATGGCATTCTCATGGAATGCTATATCTTCATTACTAACGGCTTGTTGGATCTGGAATGGTACATAATTGTATGGGCTCATTGATGGAGAGTCAAGTCTCTATGGTACAAGAATGATGTATCAATCATAAATCTATATCGAAGCATTGGTGGGGCTTCTGAACACTGTCTCCAATGCAACCCAGAAATCATAAGGGAAATAACCTGTTTAGGTCCCTCGAATAGACTCATCAATGTGCTAGAGTCCGATGACATCTGGGGTCTTCGACCAAATACTACACGGAACAAACCCTGTGCAAATCTCAATGGTGCGATGATGTAGTTGAAGTCAAGCACATGAGAAACAACCATCCCGAGAGGCACTAAGGACTCCTCTCAAGTGGTCCAAGGAACTCGTTAATGAGGTTAATGAAAACCAAGGTACAGGGACCTCTGGGTCTATCCTCTAGAATATGTGTGTTGTCATCGACAGAGGGAGACCTACCCCTGGTCAAGGAAATGATGTTTCCTTGACTAGAAGCGTGAGGGAGATAATTGAAAGATGTGAGACAATCTATGGACTGACCCACTGAATGGGGAGGGGGAGGGAAAGAGTTGAACATGGGCAGGGGGAGTGTAGTAGAATCAAACTTCCTTTGTTTAGAGTATAACGGCAAGGCAGACCAGGAAGCAAATGAAACTGACTCATGGGAATAGGATCATAGCTGTAATATAGGGAATGTCACTGCAGATGGGAAATACTTGGGGGAGGTAGACACTTTTGATATTAATGGGATCCAAGGAAGACACATTGTAGAGTACTCTGAACAAAGGTGACCCAAAGTGGGAATGCTGCCAAACTATTTTCTGTGGGGTGGTGTCTAGAGACACTATTGTGGTATGATCTTGTGGATTTTTGGTGAGCCCGAGAAAGTAAATTCTTGATGGTGGTTTCAATTTTAGAGAGTCTGAAAGCACTAAGAAGACTCTAGTCAGGGTTATTTTTCGTTGGTAGTCTCCTCTACCCGAAAAAGGATAAAAGTATACATAGGAGAGATCACTCATCCTGTAGGGGATGAGAGACTTCTTTACCATTGGTAGTTCAATCAGGACGGAAAAGGTTAAACCTATACTGACTAGATGGTCATTTAGATACTTTTACGAGCATGAATGAAACCAAGTTTGCTCGGTAATCTTTTCTTGCTGAGAAGGATGGAAAAGAGATTAATGGCAACCCGTGGTGAGCTTTTTCACAAAGTTCGTCCCCTCTACCCGAGAAATCATAAAAGTGTGTAGAGGGGAATGGTCTTGGCTTGAATATGCCAAGGTGGTCCTTTCCATTTGATGATCTACATGGTCCACAAAAGGAGGTAAATTAAATGATGTAGATGCCCCTTTCCGATCCTTTAACGAGCAGGAAAGGAAGCAACTACGGTTGACAACCTTTTCATTCTTCTAGGAGTCAAAAAAGAGCTTAAATGAAACTCTAGTATGGTCAACTGATTGCGGCGGCACAGGCGGTGCCCCATGTCAGGATGGTGGACAGTGGTCCAAATGTCATCCACGTAGTATGGACGGAGCATGTGGCTCTCAAACATAACAACACATGCATGGGATAGATTGCGAGAGAGGCACACAAGTTGGTGTGGCAAAGGCACGCAAACCAAGGTGGATCTCAGATAGAGGTCAAGAGAGATGTGTGTGAGTTACGGTGGATGAACTTGACTACATGTGATGTGAGTGCAAGTCCGGGCGAAATTATATGCCAACTACATGCAAAAGAAATAATTCATTTTCTGGACAATGGTCCATAGATCCGTATAAGGTGCGGTGGATGAAGTAGACAGCTATATGTTACAAAAAATAAAAATGATGTTCCTTAACCGGCGGTGGCCTGAGAATCCATATAAGGTGTGGTAGGAAAGAGTGATGTAAGTACAGGTTCGTAGACACTTGCATCGCCATGCTATGGCTCATAAATCGAGGTAACTTCTAGGAAGTGGTCCCAAAACTTTGTTGTTAAACATGAGATGATGGTCTCATAAAGAGATAGAGGATGAAATTCTGAAACCAGTGGGGTGAATGGCATCTCAAACGGACTCCGTATGGTCCTGTTATGTCGAATGGGAGAAATTAGGTCAAATAGGGCCTATATAAGGGTGGGGACCAATTTGTGAGGTGTCATTGTCACTATTCACTGTGGAGTTGGAGAGGTGGGCCCTAAATTTTCATTTGCTGATTTCTCTGGTTCTGACCGACGGTTTTGAGTTCCGTGACTTGCAGGTAAGAGCTCTCGCTAAATCTCTTCTTTTGGGTGGTTTACATTCTGCATTTGGGCATCCAGAGGTCCTCCATGAGCCTATTGGGGTTTCATGGAGCCAAGTCGCACCTTTTGAAGGAAACAGAGCGACTTGGTCACACCTGTGGGGAACTTTTGAGTGACCTGGTCCCTCATTTGGCCCAAACAAGTGCGACTTGGCCTCTAGGTGATTTTTTTTATGAGAGCAGTGGCTGAGATCTGTCTTTTGATTTTGTAGGATGGCTGAGATTAAGTGGTGGGAGAGAGACTGTAAAGACCTTCGGGAGGCATCATTGTAGGACACAAATGTGCGTGATACACTAGCCCATTGTGGTTTACTAAAGTTCATGAGGATACCCCTCATGAAGAGCTTTCATTTATTGTTGCAAATGCTGGTGATCTTTGGGATGTTGAGGAGGAGGCCTTCCTCTTCTAGGGCTAGCATATTGAGATCACGCTGGAAGATGTGTACTTCCTGACTAGGCTCCCTATGTTGGGAGTTGTTGTTGATTTGGAACCAGTGCTGTCTCGGGGGGAGACATTAGAGGAGCTATGTGATAGGCACTGTTTCACTACGGCATATGTGCGTGGTTCCCACATCTTGATGTGTGACATTGAGGACCTGTCGACATAGGCGGTCGAAACATTACTGCTGCATATATTGGGTTCCATGGGGAGCCACAAGATATCTGGAGGGAAGCTTCAGCTGGTAGAGCATGATATGGAGGGGACATACTATGGGTGGACCCAAATGTATCTTTAAGCTATCTGGCATCAGCTAAACAATGTGAAGGAATATGGGGAAGGATTTTTTTTTGGAGAGCATGATATGGAGGGTACATACTATGGGTGGACCCAAATGTATCTTTAAGCTATCTGGCATCAGCTAAACAATGTGAAGGAATATGGGGAAGGATTTTTTTTTGGCTCCTTTCTATGTGCTTTCTTTTTTGAGAAAGTACCTACGCTACATCTGCACTGGGCTATGCAGGATAGTGGTCCACGAGAGTCACGGATGTATAGGTGGTGCCAAATGATGATACAATAGGGTGGCGGTAGAGTGAGCCGCTTCTTCACTAAGGAACTGTTAGAGCAGTGGCTTCATCTTCTAGTGGTGATTGAGGAGTACCCATATGTGGGTATGAACTATCATGGGGACCCCGAGATGCCCTGAACTGTAGGCCAAGCATGGGGACCAGCTAGTATGTATGTGTGACCCTTTTATGTTCATCTATATACATAATGTAGTTGAGCTGGTTGATAGTTGTATGTTGATATGTGTGGACTGATGGTGTCCTTTTATGTATGCAGCTATTGGTCCTCATCCGTTGCCCGAATATCAGAGGCGAGTGGTTGGTATGGCACCTACAGCAATCCCTGCGGGGAACCCTCGTAGGCGATGGTGGGAGTTGGATGGACTTGTGCCTCATCTAGAGCAGCTTGCTGTTGGATTCTCTAATGATGGCTGGAAGCATTTGAGCAATGATGTTATTGCTTCCATTCATAGTTTTCCTCCAGAGTGGACCTCTGTGATGAGGAGGATGGCTATGGCCTGTGAGTACTTCCGTAGAGCGGTGAGAGGTGATCTTCCTGCAGAGGATGAGTCATCTAAGGAGAATGATGATACTAAGACAGATGATGAGTCCGAGTCAAATTAGTAGCCTAGTGGGGCTATCCCTAGTGCATTGGTGCACTTAGGAGTTTTTGTGTTGCTATGTATATTCAGCTGAGAAAGCATATGTGGCTTCTCATTTTGTACTGGACATATTTTGGACATGTGACTTATCTATTCATATATATATTTTTGACACACGTGGATGCACTTTTATGGTATTATATGTGAGTCTCTTTATGATCATGTGAGATGCAAATGCCTAAACGATGTATTGTTACACTTGTGTGTGTAATTTTTGGATATGATTATGCATGATGTTATGGTTGTATGTTTCCTATATGCAATTATGAATGTGCCAGTTTAGAATGTCATTAGCCATTTTATATGCTACACTATTGATTTTTCTGGGGACATGTGCAAATGTAATGGACTCAAATGTTCTAATCATCTGTTTAGTGCACAGGGATTTTCTAAAGAGGCAGGGATCACATACCTGATAGTAGTTGTTCAATTGAGAAATAAGCATCTAGGAGTCTAAGAATACATCGAGATGGTGAACACCTAACTAGAGAGTGGCGGTCAAGAGGCCATTTACACCATCGTACTGAGCCTGGTTGTTGGTCACATTGCCCACGCATATTCCGTTGATATGGATCAACTCATGCGACGGGGAGTAGATGACCCATGCAGCCGAGGCAAGGTTTGGAGATCATCTGCTTGCTCCATCAGCAAATCCCATATACCGGTCCGAGGTAGGATCCATCTGGAGCAATGAGGGGAAACGATACATAAGACTCACTTTTGAAAAATGTGTAAACAAAAAAGGAGAAAGATTATATTACAAGCTGTACTATTGTCACTCAAAGGGATGACGTTAGAGGGAAAGTCATTTAGACTTTTAGGGGATCAGCGGTCATTCCTTTATGTGACATGATGAACCCTAGGAGACAGCCTGTTGGGACACAAAAAACAAACTTGAAAGGGTTCAAGCAGATTTTGTACTTGCAACATCGTAGGAAGACTTACCGTAAGTCATATATGTGCTTTGCTTGCTTCTGTCACCATGCGATGAGGTTGTCAAGACAAACCAACATAATGTGAATGAGGTCACGAAAACAGTGTGTCATGGCGTGCTGGAAGGTGGCTCCAGCATTTTTCAGGTCAAAGGGCATGATTCGATATGCGAAGGTTCCCCATGGGGTTGTGAATGCGATCTTGTAATGATTATCTTTTCATATCTGGATTTGGTTATATCCAGAAAATCCGTCCATGAAGGAAAAGGCCTCATGTCTGACACATGCATCGATAATCTGATCAATGAAGGGTGTGGGGAAGTTGTCTTTGGGACATGCCCCATTGAGATCATGAAAGTTTGTGCAAATGTGGATGGTACCCTATTCTTTATTCGTGGGAACATGATTAGAAACCCAAGTGGTGTAGGCAATGGGGTAAATGAAGTCGGTTATGGGCAGCTTCTCTATCTCAGCTTTGACCGCGGCCACTTTGGAAGGATGGATGTGTTGTTACTTTTAGCATATGGGGTCCACATTGGGCCATGTGTCAATGTGGTGTTCCACGATGGATGGATCCAAGATGGGAATTTTAGTGCAAGACCAGTCAAAGATGTCATGGAATTCTTGGAAGAGAGCTTTATAGGCAGCAACTTCTTCCGAGGAGCAAGATGACCCCAGCATGATTTCTTCAACAACCTTGGGATTGATTGAGATATTGATTTTGATGGTTGGTGAGATGTTGGCCATGTTCCCTTCTTTGAAGGCATATGGTGTCGGGATGGGGTTTTTGAACCAATCGACTTTCCCATGAATGAAATGTTTGCTTTCCACGGAAAACTAGTCAGACTGCGACACAAGTTCTTTGAGGAGGAAGAATGAGCAATGGTGCATGTCGTCCCATGGGTACTCTGGGGAGGTCAAGGATTCAAGTATCTCCTCATCATTGCAGAAGCAACGAAGAGACAGGTCTAATGGACCATCATTGGAGGTGGAGACGAGCAGGTAGTTTGAACTGGACATCATGTAAATGGACATGGTGTCTGAAGAAGGAGGTGGGGGTGAACTTCTTCGATCTGGGTGATCTTAGATTCAAGAGAATGTTGACGGAGGTCGACTAAAGCCATTCGAAGTTCGGGCAAGTATTGGCAATGGTGAGAATAGTGTCCATACAAACCATAGAGGGTGCAAGCATGGTTTGTTCTCAGTGACTTGTTTTTTACTGTTGGCATGCTTGGAAGCTCAACCATGGGGAGGTTTTCATTTGTATCCATGGCCTCCAAATGTGCGTGGATCATTGGGATCTCAGGGCAGTTCTGAGTTGGATGGCCCTATTGCTCGCAAATGGCGCAAGGTAGGATTTGTTGAGCTTCTGTAGCAGCTTTTGCATTCTTGCCCCTGGCCCTTTTCGGGTAGGACTGTGCAGGTGTGGGTGTGGTGTCACATGCCCCAATTTTGAAAAAAAAAACAATATTATTTTATTTGATTTTATTCAAAGACAATATGTTAAATTTTATGCTAAGTTGCAAGTGATGACTCAGCAGAGTCAAGGATATTAAATGTAATTCTGAATATTTCAATTATAAATAAATGAAAGTGGAAACAACAGCTTAGGAGGGCTGTTAAAAGAGTTTTTATTGGTCAAATTGGTGGAGGAGACTGGGTGGAGAGAAAACAGACAAGTGGTAGCATCCTTAAACCTCTTCCAACTATTGGAGGTGGCAACCTCCCTACATTTTGGGTCATGATCCCCCAAGAAAGTGGGATCAGAGAAGGTGGCTCAATTAATGACAACTGACCCAAAAGACCTAGGTAATATTTATAAAAATGTCCATTGAAGAGAGCTGAGTCTGCTCATTCTAGAGAAGTGAACATTCAGGTGAATGTACTTCAGAGATTTTCAATGGAAAGGGAATTTGTGGAAAGAGTTTGAGGGCTTAACTGCTAAGTGATCTAGTGCATCTTTTCACCTGAAGGATCTTACTGCTGAGTGCAGAGTCATTACTGAGTCATTGGAATAGTTTATTGTTTGCTTTCTCCACTAGTTCTTAGCCAAGGAGACCAGGAACAGGCTTGGGGGTCCTGAATAAGCATTTTTTGGGTGCTCTCCAGGAGTTGGTAGGGAGGAACAGCCTCCTAATGCTGTTGTTGTCTAGCTTAATCAGGTTCTAAAATCTTTTTGTTTTACTATGTTAAATGGTTAAAAGTGAATCTGATCGTTATCTAAATGTTAAATATTTAGTTGCAAAAATATTAGAGTTAGTAATCTTTTTAGATATTTGAAGGAATGAATTTGAATAGATAAAAAAAAATTCTAACTTGTGTTTTTCCACATCTGGAAGGACCGGACCGTACTCTAGCACAAGCAAAGTATTTAAAGTAGATGTAGGAAATGAGTAGAAACTAAAATGAATAGATGTAATATGCAGTTCATAATGGCAAAGTATTTCATTTCAGTATGTAGATTAGTATCAAAATACCAATAACCTGGTTATTTATGTTCTTTGTTATTGTAAATATACTGATAGTGAAGTAGTAGTATTCCATTACAGGTAGAAGAATTATTAGGTTAAAAAGATACCTTAGTATATAAATGAAGTATTCTTTTACTCAAGTGCATGAGAATAAACTATATTATGTTATCACTATTTCCTTTGTGTTTTATTTAATAACTAATTGTAAATGCAGAAGAAAAGATACAGTTAAACTACTTAGTACGTTCAGATAAACAAAGAAATAAACTATAATACTTAGTTTATTTACTATAATGTTAGGTAAACTAAGACAATAGTTACTGTAAACAAGAAAGTTTTTTATGGAAAATATTTATTGTTTATCAAAAACAGACTAGTTACTAAATGGATGTTACAAATAACTCTAATAAGAATTCTTGCTAACATTTCAATAAGAATAATAAGAATAGGATTATAATTAATTTTAACATTACATATCTATGTAAAAACTCATCTGAATTTATTAACAGGTTTATACAACAAGAGTAACTATAGGGTCGAAACCCTTTATTATTTTCTTTGTTCTAATAAAAGAAAAGCAGTTAAGCTATAACTATACTATTTGAAACATTATCATTGAACAATTGAACTATTGTAGACTGGTTACAGTCTTTATAACAAAAATATATCTACAAATAATAATATTAAGGGTGAATCCACGGACCTGGGTAACACTTTTTGGCAAGCGAATTTGGGAAAAAATAGAAAAACGCACCTCGGTCGAGGGTTTAACAAGCCCTCGACCGAGCTTTTATCAAGCCCTCGACCGAGGTTTTGTTCATCCCTCAACTGAGGTATTTATTAACCCTCGGTCGAGGTATTAAAACCTCGACCGAGGGTTAAGAAGTACCTCGGTCGAGGTACATACCTCGACCGAGGTTCCTTTGTCCAAAAAATTATAAAAAGAGGCCACAGGGGCCGCAGCCGTCTTTTTCGCAAAACTTCACTGTGGAAGCTCGACCAAGAAACAATGAGTGGCGTAAGTATTGGCAACCCAAGCACCCCAAAGCAAACCAACCTCGTCATGATGGCGTCGGAGCCAAGAGGTAACAGTTTAAATAATTGTTTTTCAATTTAAATGGAATTTTAATTTTTTTATTTATAAATTTATAAAATTTGTTTTAAAATTTGGTAAATGTTTAATAATTTGGTAAATTTGGTAAATTTGTTTATAATTTTCATGTTTAAAATGTGTACCGGCAAGCAGAAATGCTGCCGGATTTTTGACAATTTGTAGTTAAATTGAATTTTTTTGTTAATTTGTTATATATATATATATAAATTATGTCAACCGGTAGCATTTATGCTACCGGTTTAATTTTGAAATGTGTCCTGGGCAAGCCGAAATGCTGCCTAATTTTTTTCAATCCTCCGTGAATTCATGGAGGATTGAAAAAAATCCATAAAACACCAACTAAACAAACCTATATGAACCAT